>JBBCBC010000017.1:5277581-5706909 GCA_037126765.1 Stenogyne calaminthoides | reverse complement strand
AAAGTCGACTTACGTTAAGCTTCCATCTTGGGATCCGTGTCGAGTCAAGTCTCTCGTCTCTGGGGAGTCGAGAATGTTGTCTCGACTTTCCAAATTGGTGTGATGGTTAGCGGATCCGCAATGATAGCACAGGTATTAGGTGGTGTCGGGCACCGCCAATTGTCCACAAAAAGTCGCGTTACATCCACGCGCGCCCCCACTTGCGCCGCTGGTTTATCCTGGGGCCCTTTTCGAGAGTTGGAACGCAGCTTGACCCCCGCCCTCCATCTATAAATAGGGCGGGTATTTCACCACTAAAACTCATCTTGTCCCTCTCTCGATCTCCCCACTTTTCGCCTCCAAGTCTCGTAGTGGCGTATTCCGTAATCTTCTAATTTTAAAACCCTTTCGGTCAATAAGCCTCTCTAGCTCTATGCTCATTGTTTTGGGACTCGGACCATATTTGCGGTTCCTCCATCTGGATTACGCTTTTACGGAGGGTGGCCATATGACCATTCTAATTTTTATTATTACTGCGGCAAGGTCTGTCCACGCCAGGACGGAGGGCCCCTAACTCCGCGATCTCGGGTGCCGTCGAGGAACAGGATTAATGGTGTCGAGCCCTCTTGATACGTGATATGGATTTAATCACGAATCGATCATGCCAAAATGCCGCTTCACAATCCGCGGGTTTTTGCATCATAAAGATGGCACTTCGTGTTTACTTTCACACGAGAATCTCCATTGCAAACATCGACATTCCAAGGATGTTGTAACATCCTTTTTCGATAGTTTTGCGGATCTTCCTCGGCGACCTCCACGCGTCGTCGAGATGCCACCCCAAGAATAATGTAGTATAGACCAAGTCGCTAGTTCAAGTGGCTCCGTGGTATAAGACAGTCATTAAATCGATTCAAAAAATGTATTGTAGTGGAATGCTCTCTTTACCGACCTTCGGGTCTATTGTAATGGGGTTTTCCCCCTCCAAGGTCTTTATTAATGAAATTATCCTTTTTAATTCCTTCATTGTGTTGACTTGATTTCCTTATCTTGTTTTGCTTAGTCCTTGTAAATCTTATTTTCTATCTTACTTTTCTTGGACATTTTAACGTGGCCGTCTTATAAAAGTCGGGGGATGATCAAGATTTTAAAGGGTGGCGATCTCGCCACCAAAAAGATTTCTAAAGTCGGACCTTGGGTTTGCACGTTATCAATCATGTCTTTCATGCGATCTGCATGTTATCGATCATGTCTTTCATGTGGTATGCATTTCATAGATCATATGTTTTTCATGCGACCATTGGTTTTACATGAATCTTACATTTCAAAAAGAAGAGAGAATTGTTGTTTGCCAAATACTTGTTTACATCGGCTTGATCGATCTGAGGACCTAAACCTCTTGGGTAGTATTTTTTCAAATGAGTTACATTCCACGGATATTGAGCCTTGGTCTCATCTACGCTTTCTCGAGCTCGTATGCTCCGTTTGGTAGGACCTTTGATATATGGAATGGGCCCTCCCAATTGGGGCCGAGGGCACCTTTTTGAGTCGCCGAGTATCTTCTTGATTACTAGGTCCCCGACCTTAAAGAGTCGAACTTCGTGCTTTAGAGTTATAATATTTCTCGGACCTCTTTCTTCATATCGGCATTTCTCATATTAGCCTCAATCACTTTTTCTTGAGTAGGTCGAGGTTCTATCGGGGCCTCATCGTTGTGATCAGCGACTTGGTGAAAGTTGGAAATCGATCTCCCATGAGCACCTTGCCTAAGTTAGAAGGATAACGAATAAGGGTTTAAGCGTTGAGATTCTGGTTGTTATGTCGCCCGGCACGTATAGGAGCTCATTGGCCCATTCCCTTTCCCCGCCGATTTTGTCATGAGAGTGTGCTTTATGATTTTGTTCATGGCCTCGACACAGCCGTTCGATTGGGGGTGGTATGGGGTGAAGAATAACTTTGTGATCTTAATTTTTGAAGAGAAATCGACCTTCGTCGTCGAGCTGCTTCCCATTATGCGATATGATTGCACGCGGTCCAGAATCTGGGAGATAATGTTGCATCAAATGAACACGATGACATGATCTTGATGTCGATGGTTTGCGGTCTCTCGGCCTCGGCCCATTTTGTGAAGTAATCCACCGCTACTAAGGAATACTTCGACCGATCCCGGGGCCGTTGGGAGTGGCCCAATGATGTCTATCCCCACTTTGCAAAGGGCCAAGGACCGGGATACTCGTGAGCTCTTCAAAGTGCGACCTTGATAGAGGGCATAGATCGACATTTGTGGCATTTGCGGCGAACAATAGCATCGGCCCTTAAGGTTGGCCAAAAATATCCCTCTTATCGGCTCCCCGGTGTGGTTTCCGCACGCCCTTCGTGTATTTCCACAGATGTCTTGACCTTGTTAAGTGTTATACATCGGTAGAGGTATGCCAAACCTCGCTTTTGTACAACTCCCCACCTATCATTGTGTATCGGGCGGCCCGTAATTGCAATTGTCGATCTTAGACGCGATCGGTGACAAGAGGCCGCTTTATCAAATACTCCATGATGGGTGTCATCCGATTGACCTGGGTTTTCTAATGTTACTTCGGTTTATTTATGCGGTGAATGGGTGGGGAAGTGTCGTGATGGTGACATCCTTCATGTACGGTGATCCTCGAGGTCGCATGACTTAGCTAAAAAGCATCGGCTCGCGATTCATCTCTCGGTATCAACTTTACATGGATCCGCTGTGAACTTCATGCATAGTGTTTTCATAATTTCTTTGAAAATTTGCCATCCCGTCGTCCTAGCCTCGTACTCCCCCGAAACTTAGCGGGCCACAAGGTAAGTCGGTATGAACCTGCGCAACTTGACCCCCATGGTTGTTGCCATTTCAGTCGCTGATAGAGAGCCTTTATGCTCGGCCTCATTATTGCGTTGGGGAAAATCAAGGTAATGGCATTACGGAATGAGATACCCTCGAGGACTCATTAAAAACACCTTTGACCTTACGAGAGGTCGCCGACCCATCAACAAAAAGCTCCACAGTGCACGAACTTCCTAATGCGCTTCGGAACGAAGCTCTACTAAGAAGTCGGCCCGATTCTTTGAGCCTTGATGGCGGTCATGCGTAGCGTGGGTTACCGTCTTTGCCACGACCTCAATGGCCCATTGGGGCATCGGCACGGAAGTGCGAATGGTGGAATTACATTTCAGCGATGGTAGGAAGTGAGAACCTCGACACGATGGTCGAAAAATCTGATCTCGGCTTTCTGGCGCTCGCTGACTAATCGTATGCGGCTTCTACAAGCGAGGGGGTGGCATTGCTCGTCTGCGTTCAATATCCGGCTAGCAGTAAATGGGTAGGTGGACGGACATACCTTTCCGGACCAAATCTCAAAGAGGCGGTCTCCGTCTTGCGAGATCTGAAGCGGCTTCTCTCCGGGAATAGGTTTTGAATGATATCTCACATCCGTCAGGAGTAGCTTTGATTTTTGAAGGCGTCACGGCTTTGAGCGTCCAATTCGAACTTGCCTTCTTCTGGGATCGTGTCGAACATTGGCTTGCACTTGTCTCCCATCAGGAGATGAACTGCTTTCGGTGTGGCTAGAGCACCTTGAGTTTACGAACTTCTTTCACATTTAGGTGCCCCATGTCTTGTCTTTGACCTTCCCTCGGTTCGCCTCGATGCCCCACTTCATCGACTAAGTGTCCTAAGAACTTCCCCCGACTCCACTCGGGTTACACTTCTTGGGGTTGAGTCTCATATTGAATTTTCTGAGGATGTCGAATGTCTGCGCGAGGTGAAGCAGGTGGTCTTCCCTTTTTAGGCTTTTGATGATAATGTCGTCGACATAGACTTCTACCGACTTCCCTATCTAGTCGGCAAACATGTGATTGACTAGCCTTTGGTATGTTGCCCCTGCGTTCTTCAAAAGAACGGCATTCTCTTCTCCAAAGAATATAGGTTTTTTTCCGGCGAAACGAGGTGTCTATCGATCCGTTCGTCATGGCTATTTGGTGATAGCCCACATCCATGAATGACATCATTTCGTGTCCGGCCGTACATATCTATCGTGTGATCGATATGGGCATCGGAAGAAGTCTTTAGGGCAGGCCTCGTTGAGGTCGGTGAAGTCGATACATAACCGCCAGGTCCCGTTGGATTTCTTTACCAATACTGCATTGGCTACCCACTGTGGTTGGTCTGCCTGCATGATCAGGTCGTTATCCAGCAGTTTCTTCACCTCTTCCGCCAAAGTGGCATACTTCTCGGCGAATTTTAGCCTCTTCTAAAAAAACCCGCCTTAGGGATGGGTCAATGTGAGTCGATGGCATGCGATCTCGGGTCGATCCCCACCATGTCTTTGTCGCGACCAGCGCGCAAGACATTTAAGTTCTTTTTGAGAAATTCAATGACTTCCCCCTTTAGGTCGCTCGGTATCTTGGAGCCGATAATGACCTCCAAATCCGGGCGAGTTAGATCGACCTTGACTTTCTCTAGATCTTCCCCCGGGACGGCTCTGGGTCCATCTTGTCGAGGATCATCGATTTTGGCCTCGATCAGGAATTCATCAGGTTCGTGCCCTATTCTTGGGTCGAGCTCGTTGTAGGTTCTTTTCCTGTTTATCCTTGCCTCACTTAATTCTTCATTATGTTTATTGGTGTCTATTACAAGTGCTTGTTTGATAGAGTACTAGTCTCACGCGAAGAAAGGAGACGAAGAGTAAATCAAACAACCTCTTGCATCAACTTGGTCGCCCTTAACGGTGCCAACCACCCCACTCTTGGTGGGAAACTTTACACAAAAATAGAAAGTGGAGGACGCAGCTCGAATTCATGTTCAAAAGGCCTCCCTAGGAAACCATTGTAGGTCTTTGGGAGGTCGACTACTAAAAAGTCTATGACTAGTTGCCTAACCTCACTATTAAGTGTAGAAACCATTTCGACTGACTAATCAGATCATCCCCCGTGGGCCTCACAAAGTGCTCGCTAAACCCTTTCACAAGATGGTCACGGGGGTGACATAGGCATCAGAATCCCCGAAATGATCGAGGGTCTTCTTAAAATGGATGTTGCAGAAGAAAGCCCCCGTCGACCGTTGTTGGCACAATCAGAGTCCCCCATGATGTTGGCCCGGATCACCAAGGGATCGACATTGGGGTAGACTACCCCCTACTTTGTCTTGTTCCCCCGATGGATGGAAGAAGATTGATGTACCACATCAAAACCAAAGCAGATTTATCGAGAAAGGGTATCGCTTTCATGAAAAATCACATTTCGACACAAAAATTTTACGAAGAAATGTCTAGCGATCAGAGACCTTAGTGCCAAATGGATATCCCAGGAACACACTCTTTGTGGCCCTTTTATCAAATTTGGACATGTGAACAGGCAATGTGTTTACAAAACACAAGCAACCAAAATTTCTCATGTAATCATAATCAGGTTATTTCCCATGCAACAATTCAAAAGGGGTTTTGTTATTCAAAATTGAACTGGGAATCCTATTTATCGAAAGTAGATGCAGTTTGAATACAAAAATTCCAATATTTAAGAGGTAATGAAGATTGAAAAAGAAGTGATCTAGCAACTTGAAGAAGATGTTGGTGTTTTCTTTCAACCAACTCATTTTGTTGTGGTGCTTCCACACAAGAGGTTTTGTGAATGATTCCCAACTTATGATAAAAAATCAGATAAGATGAATTCAGTATCATTATCACTCCTCAAAGTTTGTATTTTGACACCAAATTGGGTATGAACCATGTTATAAAAGTTTTCTAAAGCAAATTTTACATCACTCTTTACTTTAAGCAAATAAACCCATATGCATCTACTATAATCATCAACAATGGTTAAGAAAAGCTTTTGACCAGAAACTAACTCAACAGAGAAAGGACCCCACAAGTCACAATGTATAAACTGAAATATAGAATCGGAAAGTTGTTTGCTAATGGAAAATGTAACTTCTTTTGTTTTGCATAGACAAATGTCACAAACCTTGTTAACAATGTAGACTTGTTTACATTGGGATGTTTTATTTTAAAAAAACTTCTTAGTAGAGATGTGGCCTAGCCTAGTATGCCACAAAGAAAAATCAGAAATATGACTAACAGAATTAGCAATTTTCAGTGAATCAGCAAACTGAGAAGACCTCATGCAATACACCCATCATTTTGCTCAGCAAAACCAATCATTCTCCTTGTTGCATTGTCCTGCAAAAATGCAAAGTGATGACAAGAAACTAACAGTGCAATTTGAAAATCTTGTCAAATGGGATATGGATAACAAGTTAAAAGAGAAATCAGGGACAAAAAACACATTATAAAGTGTTAAGTACTCATTCAACACAATATTACCAGTGAAAGTAGCGGTGAGAATTGTATTATTAGGCAATTTAATATTGATGCTAGCTAGTTCAGGCTTAGAAGTGAACATGGCTAAGTCAAAAATCATATGATCAGTTGCACATATATTTAAGATCCAGGTGAACTTATCAGTAGAAAGAGTACTTAAATACATATGAATACCGAGCCACACGAAAGGGGGATGGAAGAACCTCAAAGAAAAAGCACCAAAGAATCGAATGGACTCCATCAAATTGCTTTTACATCTTGGTGAAGTTCAGAAACTGCTCAAACAACTCTTAGTTGAACAGGGGATTGGAACTGGAGGCTCATCATCTGCCTTCTCAGAACTAGCCACCACATTACTAGCATTAGGATGAATATCAGCCTTTCTAGGTCCTCTAGGACCCTTCCATCCTGGGGCATACCCAATCAGTTGGAAACATCTATTCACTGTGTGTCCAGGACCATCACGGTGGGTACACTTAAGTGGTTTCTTCCTATATCTCCCATTCTTGACCATCATAGCCACACTATCAGATTGAATTGGATCACTGCATCAATAAGAGAGAATAAACCTTTGCTAGAGACATAGTGGATGACTGCATCAATATCTGATAACGAATAGCAAAATAGGACTCATCTAATCCTATCATAAACTTGACAATGGCAACTTTTTCCTGCTGCTTAGCTAACTGAGGCAACTCACAGGTGCAATTCAGCATGACACCACAAGAACATTTCAAAGCAGGTCGAAACCCCAACCACTCATCCCACAAGGACTTAAACAGGTTATAATAGGAAACTAAAGACTGACTACCCTTAAAAATTAAGCTTAAGGACTTTTCTAACTCATACTCCCAAACGTCCTTAGCACAAGTAAAATTCTCCAGAGTTTTCTTAATATCAGGTTTAATGGAATTTAAAATCCTGGTTAAGACTAAATCATTAGCACGTACCCAAGCACCATAGATGACGCGGTCGGCAGATTCATCAAGAATCGGCAAAGATCCATCAATAAGCGGAGCCTTGTTCTTGACGCTAAGCGCACGCTTCACCGCATGACTCCAGGAGATGAAATTTGAACCATTCAATGGCTCCAAGACTATCGCTGGATTATCGTTAGGGTGCAGAGCCAGCGGGGAAAGAGGATTTTCAATCGGATTTAGGGATTCGGTGTTAATCGCCATAACCAGAAATTGCTAAATGAACAAAATACTGGAAAATTCATCGGAAAAATATCGTGATAGACACGAAACAAGAAATCGGAAATCAAATCCGAAAAGATACAAAAAATCAATCAAAAGATCGATCGGAGAACGAGAATACAACGGAACGAAGGATCGAGAGAGGAAAAAAAAACCTAAAGTGTTTCAATCGAATTCATATCACAAACTGATACCATATTGAGAAATGGAAACAAGATTAACAAGAATCAACATCTTTATTGAAGAAAGATAACTGTCAATATTTAAGAGAATAAATATCAAAATGAACAAGTGAGTTATACATATGCTAGAAAGACTAAAAGCACAAGTATTAGTTGTAAGGGGAAGAGGTATTAGTTGGACTAAGAAATAACTAGTTGACTATTTCTATATCTTTAAACAGTGTTAGTCTATTTTTTCAAATTTATGATTAGATTCAGTTTTCAAAAAAAAAAGATTAGACTCCATAATAACATGAAAATTTTGTTAATGTAATGAAAAAAAAATGCTTAAAGGTTGGTATAGGTTAAATGATTTTTGAAGAGGATATTTAATATAATGTGTTATTTAATGAAGTTCAACATATAAATTTACTATACATAATAAATATTTAATAAATTGAACATTAAATTCTGGTCCTTAACTTCGATCTTGGCTTCATCCGCGAAATTGAGGTCTTAATTATTAATTTCATTATTATTATTATTATTTTATTTGGGATGGGGGTCCACTTTTTATTTTTATTTTTCTTAAGAGCTCGAGAGAGATAATTTTTTAAGACTGGAAAGGGCATAATTAAAATGAATGCAAAAATCGTACTTAAGAGTTTATGGATTTGTCATTTCAGTTACAGTAAATTGATTCTAACAGCTGCAATTTCATTATAGGGACTGTCTCATTTTGGGCAGGCAAATTATAATGACTAAAAATCCAGAACTTAATCATGCTATTATTCCTATTTCAATTAATAATAAGATTCGTCCACTCATGCATAAAAGAGAGAAAATTGAATAAGTTGCTGCAGCAGTATAATTTGTCTACCCATGCACTCTCTATTCAAACTATTATCTGCAGTAATGTTAATCATTGTGAGAGTGGGAATATCTTGAGTTTTTACAGAAAAAAATCTTGGCAAAGTGTGCACACTTTTTTTTTTTTTCGGGCAAAGTGTGCACTCTCTTTCTATAATTTAATTTAATTACTCGATTTCTAAATTTTTTATGAGATTGATTTTAGCATAAAATACTTTTTTATTTTTTTATTTTTTATGGAAAGTATGTTGTCATCTCTCGTTGATATTTAACAAAAATTGTCAATTACAAAAACATGACCTATTTTGAATACTATTTGTATTTTAAGAATTGAACTTTTAACTTTGGCAGGCCATATTTTAGATAATTATATAAATGAATTAATTTCACATCGTTCCTTTAATAAGTTCAAATTTTTAAATAAAATAAAATTCTTTTATATTAGATAACTATATAAATAAAATTAATTTCACACTTGTCTATAAGTTCAGACCTTTAGATAATTGGAAATTATTTCATGGTATCAGACCATCTGGTTCATGCCTACGTTCTGAGTTCAAAACTTGACGACAACAACTCTACTCATATTAAATTTTATATTTATTGGGTGTCCTCATGATGGAGTTGAAAGCTCAGAACACAACTCATCCCACAATTGAGGGAGACCGAACTTTCATATTGTTGTAAAAAAAGAATCTCAAACAAATTTGTAGGTTTTTGGTTCAGTGACAAAGATAAATTGTGTTTTTGCAATTTCAAGGTAATCCCAAAATAAAAGTTATTAGAATTTTATTACAATAATCTAAAGCTACATATATATATCTTTGTCAATAATTTGTCCTTTTTCTTTAACAAGAAGCATCAACATCAAATATGCCCTTGTGTAATTTTCTTGTAAAAACTTAATTTCTTAAGTAAAGAATCTAGTTTTAATTAATTATTGGACCAATCTCATTAACTTCAAGTTGTTATCTCATCCCTCTATATATTAATAGGGAATTTTTTTTTGATGTGTCAACTCCATGTTAATTTAACATATATGTCATTTAATGAGAAATTTGAATACACATATCATTTTTCTATTTGATTCTTTTTATAAAAGAATCCTATGTGTCATGAAACTTAAAATTTTTGTGTATAATTAATTTCTAATTATTTAGGTATTTAAAATTCCTTCCCTCTATATACTAATAGAGAGTTTTTTTTCATAATGTGTCAACTCCATATTAATTTAACCTAGATGTCATTCAATGAGAAATTTGAGTACACGTGTTATTTTTCTATTTGGTTCTTTTTATAAAAGAATCATATGTGTCATGAAACTTAAAATTTTTGTGTTTAATTAATTTCTAATTATTTAGGTATTTAAAATATGTGCTAATGTTATAAAATGTGTAATTCATATTTATTACTTTATTTTTTATTTAACTATATAATATTATCATTTACTTCGGTAATTTTTGTTTGACTTAATTTAAAATAAATAAAATATTTATTTTAAATGTATTTTATCTTAGTGTGAATTATATTTAATTATTATTTTTTTAATAAATAATTTTATTTTATAATTGCTCTTATGTATATCTTAACATATTTTATGTGGTAAAAGTATTATATATTATAATTCATTCACTTTTAATATATTTTTTTCATTATTACATATTAATTAATTAATTTATTAGTCTTTTCTTAGTCGATTTATTTTATTTTGTTTTGTAGGTTTTAATTTCATATTAAAATGGATAAATAATATTTGACACAATAATCTTATTGCGAGGTTTAAGAAAATTTATTAATATATACCTTAAATAATTATTAATTCATATTTAATGTATTTATACACATATTTATATTTTAAATTATTAAATATAATATTTATTGAAAATATTATTATTTTTAATTAGAAACAGTGTAACACGCGCGCACTAAACTATTCTTCTTGTATTAGACAGCCAGTCGTAGTAGAGAATGAAAAAGGGACGACAACACTTTATTCGCATCACCTCCTTGATAAATGATATGCACATTATAAAGATAGAACAAATTAAATTGAACAAAATGGTTACAAAATATAACCATTTATTGTTATATCTATAATTAAATAGAATCAAAATAAAGGAGTTTAATCAAATGAGCTTGTTTATGTGCAACGTGATTTTATTTGGCACAACACATTGTGTGGCTGCATATAAAAAAGTCTCTATTTGTATATATACGCACACGTGGAAGATGAGTTTATATATAAAACAAATAAAATTCTAGGTTTCTTTTACATTTTGTTACGTATCTTAAAAATTATTTAATTAGCTCTTTTAATTCGGGTCGTAATATCCATTGCTGTTTTAGGACTAGGAAGAGGTTTTACTATGATACATCTTAAATTAAATTCAACTATGAAATTTCTTCATGTAATTTAAAATTAATATCATTATACTTATAAATTATTATAATTTAATGATATAATATTAATTAATTAGTGTAATGTTATTAATTAATAAATGTTTCGACGGTATTACTTTATAAGTATAGTTATATAAATTTTATGTTGGGTACAAATTTTTCTAGATATTTACTCATGATGATATATATAGTTAACTTAAAATAACATAATGTACGTTAAAAAATCCCTATGACGGTCCACTTTGAGATTCCTTCCCACTATGGTTGCCCAATGGCTCAAACGCCATTTCTTACCCTGTCTAATCATTACCAAATTCTTAATGTTATGTTGGGTTTAAATTTTGTATTTTTGTCTATTATATATAGTACTTTTCACTTTACAAATTACATATGTATATATGTGTGTATATATATAAATGATTTCATACTATCATAATATGTTTTTATTAAATGAAATATAAAAAATTGAGATATAATAGAAATATAATTATATATAAAACTACATCTAAGACTATGTAAGTGCATAGGAAAACTAATTATAAAAATACTTGAGGAAAGCATTTATATATTAAATCTAGTACCACAAGTGGTTGTAGGCTTTATACTATAATGACACCAACAAGAACACACGTACGAGATGCCTTTTTCATGGTGTGAGATTGTTTTTGTATGTGGAGTGTACAATTAAAAATATATATATGTCAACTATTGAATAAATCGAAGTTTATTAGTATGATTGTGGATTCTCATGCTGATCAAAGAAAAAAAAAATATAGCAGAATAGATGAAGTCGAAATTAGAGCATCAAAGATTTTCGAATTTTGTCATGATTCCCATTGTACACATGTTCAAGACTATGATCATATTTAATATTTTTCTGGGAGCAAACCAATTATATATAATGATAGAAACTTGACTACTTGAGTGCATGCCTTTTCTAAAAATTTAATATATCACGCCATAATAATAAATAAAAATCAGTGATATCAAGTTTATTCAAAAAATGAAGAATGTTTGGAAAACAAACATCGAGTATAGTATATACTGTTTGTTTTTTATACAATATATATCGATTAATATAGATTTAAATGACTGAGAGGTTGAAGTCTCATATATAAACCCCATTTCCAATTTAAATTTCCCCCCTACTAAATATTTTTTTAAAGTTGTATTTAGTGTTCCTTTCGTCTATCTATTTGGGATTAAAGACTCGATTTGTCTTCTTTCTTTTTTTTTTTGGTTAATTTATTATTTCAGTGCTCTCTTCGAACAACTTTAAGTTACTAAATTACTAGCTAATTGCAAATTCCAAATTATGTTGGACTACTTTTAAAAAAAATGTATTTAGTAAAGAGGGTGAAAACAGCCCAGCATGTTTGACAATTTACAAAATATTACTGATTTTTATTGGCAAATATATAAGCTCAACTTCTTGAAATGATATGTCCTCAATTAATTAATTGTACATTTAGATGTTGCATTCTTGCAAACTAGTGGCATAGTTTTGGGGACTAGTCCCATCCAATACATAATAACCTCACAAATGTTACTTGTACAATCTTTAATTTCTTACCCATTTCATTTCTCCAATCAAATTAAAAAATCTTGGAAGATGGCCTTCCTCATTATATTCTACATTTCATATGTTCCATGAGTACATCTTAATCTCACCCCATGCATCTTAGAAGAATGTCTACACACGTGTGGTTGGTTGAATAATTTGTGGCCATGACTTCTTGAATTGATCACATCAACAAGGTGAAGGGGTAGTTAAAGATAAGGGCTAACTTTTAAATTTTTTTGTTTGTAGCTACATACATTACACAGTATTTAGCTTCATATCTTCTACTATAGTTTGATGTTGTGGTCCCAAATGAGTTGTATTTTCTTCTACCCAAGAATTTGGACCTACTTTACTTAATAGATGCACAATAAAATAAAAGATGATATTTGGCCAAGAGAGCAAAAGGCTAGTTATGGGCATTTCTTAATCAAAGTACAATATGGACCAGTTTGCTAGTTAGTCAATGAACAATAGGCCTTTCTATAGCTATAAATTATTGTTCAAATAAAGGGAAAATTAACTTTTTTTTGTGGGAGGAGGGAGATATTATATTTCTACCTAAGAATGTTGATTGCATACTTATCTACTCTTTGTAGTGTTATAATTTCATATTTTATATTATGATTATCTTTTTTTAAGTGACATCATTACTATCATGTATAATATATATATATATATGCATATTGATAGAATGAAGCTCTATATCATGTAGAGAAAATCATGTGTGAATTTAACATTAAAAGTTGAACTCAAATTGTAAATACATAATACAGTTTCATGATTAATCAACCTTATTTCTAATTGATTTTGACAAAGTGAACTCCTCCACCCACCCAACAGGAAAAAAGAAAAGAAAGGGGAAAATGCAAACAGACAAAAAAAAAACATTCTTAAAAGAGGGTTAAAAAAGGATTAAAGGTAATGGGTCTTAAAAGAGAAAAAGAAAAGGATTGAAGATAATGGGTCTTGCCCAGCTACGGCCCAAGAGCATAGCCCACGAGAAAATAATAGTACGGCATCCGTATTGGGCCTCGCCCAGCTGAAGAACAAAAACGGCCCATTACGAAAGCCCACACAAGTAAATAAAAATCACGCCCAGTGGGACTCGAACCCACAATCGCTTGATTAGAAGTCAAGCGCCTTATCCATTAGGCCATGGGCGCTAGTTGTTATGAATGAAATGACAAATTTATAAATCTATTATTGTAAGTGTAGTTTTTTAGAGAAAATTTCGATCCTTGTTTTTTTGCCAAATCTACGGATGTTCTCTGAGGAGAAATCTTCAGCCAGCTTGGTGGGGCCCTCTTGTACAGAGGTGCTGATACTGATATACCCTTTCATCAGCCGCGCACACCATCCATTGCGGCGGCGATTTACAGCCCAACGAAGACGACTGTTGAAGAATGGCCGAATGGCGACTCGATCGGCAGCAAGTCAACTCAAACCACTTTTAACTCTTAATAAAGTAAGATAGATTAAGTGATTAGAGCATCACTATCTACATACTCCAGAGGTCACCACCGGGGGCATAGGAGCCATTATTATGCATAATGATTCATTAACTAGGCCATTTTTAGAGAAAAAGAAGTCCATTTGTCAAAAGTTATAGGCCAATAATATTACATAAATCCAGGCCCATTTGGCCCAATAAAATGTGGATATAGGAGTTGCCGATCCATTTATGTATCAATATTAACTACGAAGAGAGTACAATTTTTCACAACACAATAAAAAAAGGTATGAATGGAATCCATCAATTTCAACTTCTTGTAACGGTTATTCTATTCATACATCAACAACGCATCGTGATCTATGCTGTTAAAATTTATACTTTAATGTCACTCTACGTATTTTATTTTATTTCACTATAAAAAATTTGGTCGAGTGATTTTGAGGCAAATTTTGTTACCGTACAATAGTTCACAAACTATATTAAAAAAGATGACATAGGATTTATATTTTCTTCATCAAATCGCATATACATATTCGTCACTTCTCAATTATATTAGCCTACATATTTCATTTCATGCTTTAAATAAAATTTATATTTATATTTCAATTATATTAATCTACGTACAACTGTATAAATCTGTACATTTCATTCGTGGGAGGAGACGATTTTCTTTTTCGTTTATCATGGATATATCCTGCCACATGAAAGGCACACTTTTTTATTTTCAAAAGGGGTATCATTTTCTTAAATTCTCATTGAATTTCGTGGGCATCCCCACTATGTATTAAATTATTAATTTCATTAAATAAATATAACAAATTAAAATTGGTTTCAAGAAAGTGACAAAAGAGCTATAAAAAAGTGTGAATGCAGAATGAACCATTCGTAGATGATGCAACAATGTTTAGATGAAGTGATATGGTCAATTATGGGCAACTTGTGTTTGTTAATGTGCAACTTGCACATCTGCTACATGTATCAACAGATAAGGCAGTTGAATTAGCCCATGAAAAAATGGAAATGAGAAAAAGAAAATGTCTTTTTCTTTCAAATCTTTGACTGCATCAAAGTAAAAATTAGAGACTAAATGAGTAATTTTGTTAACCCCAAAGAGTTGACCTAGTGGTTATAGGCTGGAGACTTAGTAGTATGCTCTTTTCTAGATCTCAGGTTCGAACCTTCTTAGGTGCAATCAACTCTTGAGATGAGTCAGTCCATACAGAGTTTAGCCCTAGCTTGAAGTGGGGCCCCCGCTAGTAAATGGTGGGTTCTGGTCCCCCGAATTAGTCGGCCCTTGAGCCGGATGCCATGTTATCAAAAAAAAAAGAGTAATTTTGTTTTTTAAGTACTACTCTATTTTAATTGAGAAGCTTAAAGTATAAGAGCTTATAATTTATAAACTTTGTAAAAATATTTGACACCTTTAACATAAAAAATAAAAAAATAATTATTTTATATTAAAATTAGATGAAATTTAAAATATGTATCTTAATGATATAATAGAGCTTATAACCTTAATAACTAACACTTTAAAATTATATAAATTACTTAAAAATTACATCTTAAACTTTGAACCAACTTATAACATGTTAAATTTTATAAAATATTTAAAAGGGCCCAAAGTTAAATGTTATTTTAGGCTCATTTTCATCTTCAAATACAAGATCTGCATGCCAGTATGACTTAACAAAAATACTCGAAATTTAAATAAAATAAAATTTTAAGAAAGCTCTATAGTGTTTAAGGTACTGCATGAGAATCTTAGGCTAATCAAAATAATCGGGAGAAGAACAACTCAAAAATAATCTTAGCGCATTGAACTTCGTTAAAAATTTAAATAATATTGACATTCATGATTCATCCATTTGCATCTTTGATATTGATTCACAGATTAATATCTATGAAGTAATATCTCCGTTGACAAAATTTTAAAAAATAAATTATTTTCTCTGTTCGTATCCAATTGTCTAAGTTTCTCTATAAACATTGGACCAGCTTGGTTACTGGGTAGCACGGATTGTTGTGACATTAAAATAATTTATAAAATAATAATAATATAATGTTTTATAATCATCAGAAATTAAACCATATGATTTGATTTGACCTGTTTACAAATCAATAAGTCTTAATGTCATGTTTGGAGGAAATGGAACTCAAATCGTGTTACGAGGTACCTTGCCGTAAAGAAAGATTTTGTTTAGGAGGTATCCAAGAAGTCCTTATTTTTTACTAAATTGGTTCGAGTTTTTATTTTTTCTTTTTTTTTTATTATTTGGGTTCAACTTTAAGTGTATAATTTTATTTTATTTTTGAAACACAAGGCACTAAGAAGCCACAAAGAATGATTTACTTCAATACTCGTTAAGAATTGGTATATTATTATTATACTAGGTATGAGTATGCGGTCAATTGTTAAATTATTTCTCATTCTAATTATTTTAATTTTTTAAAAGGTTAAATAATTTTAATTTGTTAAATATAACTCGAGAAGCCCAGATTGATCGGAATAAAATAGGCAAATTCGAATTAACACTAAATGTTAATTTTGAGTTCATTAAGTTTACTTATATAACATACCCTTTCCGATGAAATTATGGCAGTTTTAAAATGTAAGAAGTTCACATGTTAGATAGTATTGTATCAACATCTCCATCTTGACCTCGCAACTTAATAAAAAGTTACCTTTAAATTTGATCAAAGTCCCAAGTCTTCAGCATAATTTTTCTTCGCCAATACAGTCTTTGTGTTCGAACAAGTCTTAAGAAAATAGAAAATAAATTCTGAGCCTGAAAATTTTCCTTTTGGATTTTTTTTTTTTTTTTGACCAGAGCTCTACTAAACCATATTATTAAGAAAATAATGGTTTGATTTGATTTGATTTTTATATAGATTAAATATAGATCTGTCATGATGATATGTAAGAGGAAAAATTATACTCCTCCTCCCTCTATAATTTGTCCCTTTTTTTTTGTGTTTTAATTAAAAAATAATAATAAAATAATAAAAATGAAGGATAATTTTGGGTATTATAAGAGGTAAAAAATATGTGGAATAATGAGTGAAGTAATGAGACACATTTTTTATAATATTTATATGAAAAGTAAGGATAAAATTATAGGTGATGGAGTTATTTTTTTTATTTATGAAAAATGAAAACGTAATGTAGAATGGATAGAAAATGAAAGTAAGAAACTTATATTAGGACGGAGGGAGTATAACATAACAAAAAAATTCAATAAAAAGATAAAAGGAAAATGCTTTGTTTCCAACTGCCCCTGGCCTTTTACATTGTAGAATGATTGTCAAGTAAGAAAAGGAGTCATTCTATGTACCTGTTTTGAGTCACAAATCCACAGTAGTTAAGCGCTTTTTTTTTTTTTTTTAAGTTGGCATGATTCAATTTTTTTTAAAAAAAATGCTTCTTGTTTTTTACTTGTGTTTCCAAACATATACTATATCCATTTGCAATCAAGGTCACATCCGTTCAAGATTGTAACTAACTTTTTAGGTAATTTAGGCCCTATTACAATTAATTGAAAGTTAATTTACAGCTGATAACTATAATTAGAGGGGGACATTACCTCTGAGGAATCAGGAAACCCGAACTGTAATTGTGTCCCACTAGTTTTAAATTAGGAGTTTTAATTTTTTTAGCCCCCTAAAAAATATCTAACTTTTGAGATAATCATGAAATATGAAAGTAATCGACAGTTTTAAAAATTTTGTGTCCACCTTTTTTGCTAATTATTTGGGTTCACAAACTTATGTTGCATCATGAGTCAATTCACAATAAAAGCTTCCTTAAGCCGGGAGAACACTTTGCAGATATTTTTCCCATATATTTTGACTCAATCATGAACTACTTAAACATACAGTAAAAAAACTCGTATATAAGAATAATCTAGATAGGAATAACTTCTCAATAAATAACGGTCGTGAATCAATTGTATTTAGAAATATAATAAATCATACTCACTCCGTCTTTAATTTAGTAACACATTTATAAAAAAGGTTTGTTCCAAATTCGATTGCACATTTCTAAAAATATAAAATAAAGCAACTAGACCACTTTAAACTCTACCCTCAAAATATTTAGGAAATTACACACAATGTCATTACTTTTTCACATTAAAGTCAATTTTATATTCTTTTATTTACACCACATGTCATTACTTTACCTTTTAATCATCACCAAAAAAAAATTTATACTAATAAAAAACTCTCTCATTAAACTCACAAGAAAGTAAATGTGTCTGGCCTATCAAAATCTTTACTCAAAATTACATCAACTGTCACTCAATTAATAATAAAATACACACACTTTCTCTTTTTCTTTTCACCTTTTTTACTTTTTTTTACACATTCCACCGAGCAAACAATATATCTAATGCTATATTTCTTAAAATATGTGTAATTTCAAAAGAAAAATTACCTTGAGATGAAGGTAGTAATATATGTGTACAATTTTTTTTTTCCGACACAAAAGGAAATTATATATGTGTATAAGATTAAAATATGCTTTTTTTTTTACAATAAATTATTGTTCCATTTTCCCAAAACACAATCATCCGAGGAGATAAACCTTGTTATGTAATATACCTTTGTAATACTGTAGATATTAAGGTTGAAAATCAAGACACTATATATCCAAGACCATGACATTTTATCCAATCAACACTTCAACAATTAATGAAGAAATATCCAATTCCACTAGGAATGTGCCTTTCTTATGTTTCAACTTTCAAGCACTGTTTCTTTTTTAAACACCGCCAAAACAAAAAAGGAAAATATTCTCCTACTGAAAAAAGATGTACTATAATAATGTTAAAAATAAAGATTTTAGATTGAGGAGAGAGAGCATCCCAAGCTTATCACTGCACCGTCGGACGTTTGGATACTTCCGACCGCCGTTGTGGTGGGCTCGGACATCTACGCTTGGTTACACTTTCAGGTTTTTCTTTTTCTTTTGTTTGTAATATATGTGTCGGGGTTGTGTGGATTGTTTGTCTGTATTTCCATCGGCACCGCCTTGGTTGGGAACGCGTTGTTTGTCCGCCACCATCTGCTCCTTCCTCTGATTCGGTTGGGCTCTAAGTAACGGTCGTCTACGATGCCGTTCTCGCAGAGATGATGGATGGGAGTAATAGTTTTGGGCCGACTTCGACGGCGGTGCTTGATCTGGTAGTTATTGGAGTCCAATTTTCATGGTGACATGTGTAAGCAGTCACGGGGTGGCATGATTTTTGGCTCGGTGCTTTCTCTGAAGGCCAGATCCAATAAGATAGTCCGTGTTTTCTTTTGTCTCGTTGCACCCGTTTTGGGTGGATTTGAGGTTTTCGGCTTGTTTCGAGAGCTATGTACTCTTATATAATTTTCTTATGAATAAAAGCTCTCGTTTAAGCTTTAAAAAAAAAAAAAAAAAAAAATAGGAAAAAGAAATATTCGGAGAGTGGGTCTCATATGCACTTGGGTGCACTGTACACTCATAGTGTATTTCAGAAGCGTGCAACTATACAAAATAGAAAAGTGCAACTATTCCAAACAGAAACATGCAACTATGTTCCATGTTAATAGTTGCACTTTTCTGTGTAAATAAGTTGCATTTTTCAGCATAATAAGTTGCACGCTTCTAAAATGCACTATGAGTGCACGGTGCACCCGGGTGCATACAAGAACTAGTCTTTATTTATTTACTAGTGTGTTTACATAGATTTATAATACTCGCACATAAAAAATCTTGTTTCTCAGACCACAACTCTTTATTTATTGTTAATTAATTAAGAAAATAATATAATATTTCATAATTGTTAGCAAATTTCATTTGTCTCCTTTATTCGGTAATGACTAATGAGTATGTCTTATATCCATCAGGTGCACTGTATATTTAATAGTGTATTTTTAAAATATATAATTTATTACGCTGAAGCATATAATTTATTTATATTGAAATACATCACTTATTTTACGAACACAAATTACGCTCTAGTATAAATAAATTATATATTAAAAAATACATTTGGTGCACAACAAACTCGGAAAAACTTAATTGATCTGTACAAATTCATTTGCCAATTTTATAGTCTTCATAGTAGAGACATTGCGGAAATTTCACGAACTGTTGACTTTCCAAATGTGTTAGCTTTTTCCTTTTACAAAAGAATTTATGAAAAACAAAACCGTTTTTCTGTGAGTAAGGAATAATCTTACAGGGGTAAATTTGTAATTGTACTCGATCGCGCCGACTAAACACGACAAAAGGCCGGCTTATACGGGAGATTTGAAGCATGTCGGAGGTCTTGGCCAAAATGCGTATACCGGGCACTAACTATTTATTTTTTATCCCATGTTTCCAATTGTTGACCCTCGTTCCTGCACTTTCTCCACTCTTTCTCTCTTCTCTTTACAACAATTTATCCACACTCTCTCTCCTCTTTATAACAAGAAAAGATCCCCGCATGAAATATTAGACACACTAAATGTTATTCTACAATACAACATAAATAAAACCAAAAATGGTCCAAATTTCATTGGGTCATTGACGGGGTTGGTGCGGTATGCAGTAATGGGCTTCAGTTGGCGCCAGCATATGTATTTAGAGAATGATGTCTTTATCAAATATGTGTTGTAGCGCATATTGCCTCGCGTTTGTTGTTATCTAATTTGGTCGTGAGGTTTGATTCCTCACCAACACATAATTTTATTTTATTTTTGTCAAATTTTTTGTGTGTTTCTATTACATCTATGTATAAAGTATTACTACTAGTGTTATATTGAAAAAAACTTAATTTCTTACGTAACACGTAATAAAATATATTGTAACACATAAATATTCATAAGGTAACATGGGTCACAAGGTAACACAATATTGTTCATATGGTATCACATGAGTATTCACATAAGATTACGATGATATATGAATAAATGTTACATATTACTAAAAAACATGTGTTACTTACATGAACAAAAAAGTGTTACTATATGAAGAAAAAAAGCGTGTTACCACATGAACAAAAACGAGTACAAGCGAAAAAGAAATCTCCAGTCTAAAATTACAGATTTAAAGAACAACTTGATGTGTTACTACATGAACAAAAAGAGTGTTATCATATGAGCAAAAGAGTGTTACTACATGAACAAAAACCAATACAACGCGAAAAAAATCTTGAGTCCAAAATTACAGATTTATAGAATCAAATATGAAAAAGTGCGAAGAATCAATTTCATCACACACTTTGTGTTGAGGGGTAATCCAAACACCACACACATATTCTCTTCTTCTCCATGAGAATCTACACCAAAATTCAAATTGAACAACCTTATTTCATCCAATGATCGGAGCGAAAAAGAAAATTAGGGCACGAACGAGAAAGAAAAAAGCCCGTGAGATCCGCCAGAAGAGAAGAGGAAGAAGAGGAAATATGATCGCGTTCGGTTGCTTACGCACGATGGAAGAAGATGAAGAAGCCCATTAGCCCTTCACCAACAATCCGCCTTTAATTCCGCTCACGATCAAAAAAAAAAAGGCCCAATTGAACATATCACTTGTGTTGTGCCCAGTTTAATATTTCGCCAACAAGTAAATTAAACAATGAATTGAGAATAAGCGATAAAGAACTCGAAAATTTGTTGACCACAGTTCATTTTTAAAGAGATTACGTCTGAGGCGAACCAAGTCGAGAGTGTTTTTACTATCTTCTTCGTTTTAACACTAAAGACTGAACCCTTTTCTATGTGGCCATTGAGGCCTATTTATACAAGTTCTCTACGCCTTTGGGCGTCGATTATATGGAAAGTCATTAATGGGCTTCAATTGACTACAGAAATTAAGCCTGGGTCTATGATTGACTTGGTCGTTAAACCCGTTCTTGAATCGAGCCTCGTGGGCGGATCTGCGACTAGTTTGGCATTTACCCAAATTGATAGGATTTGAGACTTGATCTCTGGCCCCGGAGTCTTGTTCGAAATCGCTTCTTCCTAGTCGCTGTGGCGACTTGTAATCCTCATGACCTCGAGACATGTCACTTACATACGTGTTAGGGGCGGTGATCTCTGATCCGGTCGTCGGGCCTTTCCGTCTCAAAATTGGTCTTCTGATCATCTGGTCTTCAGGCCATTTGGTCTCTTTATCTGATCTTCAGGCCCCGATCTCGACTTTTAGGTTTACGGGGTCTTGCCTAGGTCGTTGTGCTGTCGCTACCGCGACAACTAGTCGGCTTTGCGACTTCTCCGCAAGTCGAGTTTATTCTTCTCACAACTATGGCCCCCGAGAGTGGACTTTGACTTCGTTCGGATGTCGGTCTTGATCTCTGCTTCAAATAAGACTTCTGTTTTCCGCGCTTGAGGTTGTACTCTTGGTATCAAGTTTGGATCTTCAACTTCAGATTTGACACGTCTTAGCGGGCTCGATTCTCCCTCATACCCCCAAGTCGGGGGTTAATCATCTAAGATTGTTATTTGTCGAGATTGAGCTCGTCGAGAGACTGAGCTCGTCGAGAGTCTTGGTCGGTACTCGTACTTTGAGGTGAACCTCTTTGTGCGAGTTTTATTGATGCTCGTGCTCTAAGGGGAACCTCTTTTTACGAGTTTTGTCTGTGCTCGCACTTTGAGGTGAGCCTCTCTGTGCGAGTCTGTTGGAGTTATACGTGAAAGTATGCTTTTACTTTGTATAACCTATGTATTAAACACGTATTTACTGAAATAAATTATTTATCACTGTTGCATTAAATATGAATGAATGTTATATATATTTACTGCAAATGTTCATAAAATAACACGTGTTACATTATAGTTAATGTGGTGATACCAGATCACAGAAGATCACATTAACAGTCACTTTTAAACGAGTGCATGTCTCACAACTTAGATAGATCTGAACAATCTATTGGTAAAGGTTGATTTGTAAGGCTCAAATTGGTTTGTCTTGACCGAGAGATTACACTAATGCATTTGTTGCGCTAAAGCGGACCTACAGAGAAGATAAACTCTTTCGTACTGACTTACGGGATGAAGAGTTAGACCTCAGTGGTTGTTGATTTCTTAATCTCTGTCACTTAATACGGATTGTGTGTAATTGATAATTATTGTTTTGACTTATGTTGGGAAGAGAATCATTGCGACTTCGATACCTTATATATTGGGCAATAATATTAATTACATGACAATTGCTAAATTAATACAGAGAATCGTGTGCTTGGAAAGTCTTGTATGCTTTGTCCCCTTGGTGGGCTCAGAACCTTTATCATATCAAATCTTGCAAGTGGAATTAATTTTCCCAGATGGATAATAATGTTGAGTTGTCCTTACTCCAAGATAAATATATTAATTAATATAAAGCTTTTCAATTGCTTAATTAATTAATGGACTAAATAATCTTAAACACAGGAAATAATGACCGGGAGCCATATTACCGTAATATGGGTTAAGATGGATAGTGCAATATTAATTATATATTGGAATTAATTAATATTAATGGGCTGAATAATATTGTGGCTCAATATTGAAATTCAGAGCCCATTGGGAGGTCCATTTTAATTCTCCAAAAGGCCCATCAAGTAGCCCAATTAAAGCCCATTAAATGAAAATGAGAAGAACATATTGTTGCCTTTTATTTTTCCTAATTATTTTCTATAATTATGGAAAAAGAAGAGGAAAGATTTTTTTGATTTTCTTGAAAATATTTTATGAAAAAAGATACGTATTCTTGGAATACAAGATTATCCCATAAATTCAAGAAATCAAATCTTGATTCTTTTTCCTTGTTTTTTTCGAAAATCTTATAAGAAAGGGAAGAAAATATATTTTGTAATTTATATGAAAAATATAATATATGAGATATATTCAAGATTATATCTTGGGAAGATACAAAGAAATTTCTCATATCCCTTGTTAGGGCACAAATTTTTGTCCCTATGCTTTTTATAAATAGGGGATGCATTTTTCATCCCCAACACAATTCCAGTCTTGGAAAAATTAGAAATCCACAAAGGTGGTGCAACAAAATATTTATTTTCCTTTGTTTATAATTGTTCATCGGAGAACCTCCCACCAAGGTTATTGAACGAGGGCTAGAGAATACTTGAGAAGGACTTTCGGTTGGTAGCCACATACCTGATCCTTTCTGCCTCAGAAACTGTCACTCCAATGGGTAAGTTTATGTAAACTCCTAGAAATTCCGCATGTTAGGACTTTTACGTGATTATTGTTTGCATGATGTTGTTGGTATAATTATTATATTAATTCACATAGGATAATTTATGTTAGTAATAATATGTGATTTAAATTTGTGTTTATGAGTTCATCCCGAATAGATCCTGGCATAACGTATCCCAACAGAGTCTTGTCTGTGCTCGCACTTTGAGGTGAACCCCTTTGTGCGAGTCTTATCTGTACTCGCACTTTGAGGTGAGCCTCTCTGTGCGAGTCTTGTATGTGCTCGCACTTTGAGGTGAACCCCTTTGAGTGAATCTTGTCTGTGTTCGCACTTTGAGATGAATCCCTTTGTGCGAGTCTTATCTATGCTCGCACTTTGAGGTGAACACCTTTGTGCGAGTCTTATCTGTGCTCGCACTTTGAGGTGAACCTCTCTGTGCAAGTCTTATTTGTGCTCGCACTTTGAGGTGAACCTCTCTGTGCGAGTCTTATTTGTGCTAGCACTTTGAGGTGAACCTCTCTGTGCGAGTCTTATTTGCGCTTGCACTTTGAGGTGAACCCCTTTGTGCGAGTCTTATCAGGCTCGCGACTTTGAGGTGAACTCTTTGTGCGAGTCTTATTTGTGGCTTCGCGTTTTGAGGTGAGCCTCTGTCATGAAGTCTTATTTGTGCTCGTACTTTTAGGTGAGCCTCTCTGTGCGAGTCTTGTCTGCGCTCGCATTTTGAGATGAACCTCTCTGTGCGAGTCTTATTTGTGCTCACACTTTGAGGTGAACCTCTCTGTGCGAGTCTTATTTTTGCTCATACTTTGAGGTAGCTAGCCCCTTTGTACGAGTCTTTTTTGTGCTTGTACTTCGAGGTAGCGAGCTTCTTTGTACAAGTCTTTTATGTGCTCACACTTTGAGGTGGCGAACCCCTTTGTACGAGACTTGTTTGCTCTAGTCGATGACCATTTCTGATCGAGTTGTTTGTGACTTGTTTTACTTCTGCGACTATAGGATGTGCTATGTTCTTATCGTCTTATTGTCATTGCGATTTAATTGAACTTGTTCTTGCCGTCTTATTATTGGGAAATACGGGGTGCCCGGATCTATTCGAGGTGTACTTAAATACATATTTAAATTATTCAATTAATTAATAACATGAATCAATCCTAAATTAATTCAACATAATAATTAAACAAGCAACAACAACATGCGTACACGTAATTCATGTAAATCCTAAGCATGTGGAATCTAGGAGTTACGAAATTACATACCTCTTGTAGAGACAACCGTTGAGACGATTGATCAACCCAAAGTGCCTTCTCAAATATGTCCCAAGTTCACAAACGTAATCCGGTGGAAGGATTCTCACGAACGATTTTAATAAAGGAGAAAACTAAAAATATTTGTCACCACCTTCGTGGATTTCTAATTTTTCCAACACATGGAATTACCTTGGGGATGAAAAATTTATCCCCTATTTATACTTGAGGTGGTGGTCGAATTTTTTGGGGAAAAATAATAAGGGAAAATATTTTTCTTGATCTCCAAGAAAACTTGAATATATCTCATATATTCTTTTCTCCATAATTAAAATATTCCACAAAAATCTCACCTCCTCTTATTATGGAATTTTCGAATAAATGAGGGAGTAGGGATCCAAGATTTGGATCTTCTTGAATTTATGAGATATTCTTGTATTGCAAGAATACGTATCTTCCACAATATATTTTCAAGAAAATCAAGAAAATCTTTCCTTCCCTTATTTACTCAAAATTTTCGAAACTTTCTTAATAAATAACCAAGTGGGAGATTTCTTGAATTTAATGAGATAATCTTGCATTCCAAGAATACTTTTCTTCATTCCATAACAAAATTCAAAGAAAATCTTTCTCCCATTTTATTTATTAATTTCAAAATTAATTAGGGAAAATAGGCAACAATAATATTTTCTTCTCATTTTCATTCATTAGACTTTAATTGGGCTATTTGAGGGGTCTTTAGGAGAATTAAGATTGGACCTCCAATGGGCTATGAAACTTTAATATTAAGCCATAATATTATTCAAGTCCATTAATATTAATTTACTCCACTATAAAATTAATATTGAACTATTCATCTTAATCCATATTACGATGCTACAATAATATGGCTCCCGGTTATTATTTATCGTGTTTAAGATTATCTAGTCCACTAATTAATTAAGCCACTGAAAAAGCTTTTTATTAATTAATATCTTTATCATTGGAGTAAAAACAGCTCAACATTATTATCTATACCGGAAATAAATTTCCACTTGGAAGATTTGGTATGATAAAGCTTCTGAGCCCACCAAAGGGACAAATCAAGCAAGACGTGTTTGCACACGATTCTCCGTATTAAATCTTAGCAATCGTCGTGTAACTAATAATATTGCCCAAGATATAAGGTATCGAATCACGTTGATTCTCTTCCCATCATAAGTTAAAACAATAGTTATTAATTTCACACGATCCTATTTAAGGAACGGAGATTAAGAAATAATGAACCACTGATGTCTAATTCTTTTATATTCAGTGCTGAAGAATTTGTCCTTCTGTAAGTACTATTCAGCGCATCATAATCAAGGGTGTAGAATTCAAAAATCGTCAGACGGTCGGATTGTGACCGCCTAGCTCCTATGCCGCCTAGGCGGTCGGTGTTTTTTTTTTTTTTTTAATATTTATAGCATATGATAAAAATAATTCACACTTTTGCCAGAAAATTCAATGACAACAGTCTTCTTGCGCAGAGATATCTGTGCCTCGCCACTTACTACTTCCTCTCTTGTCTCATCAATAGCTAATTAGCTATATATATAGCCTATATCTATAGGCACAAACTTCAATGCACACACACCCCGAAACAAACATTACACATAATATATGATATATATAACTATATAACACTAGATACACTGCAGAAACAAACACAGGGAAACAAGCAACAATTCGTCTTGACCGCATATATATATATATATATATATATATATATATATACACGTATAGACCGATTTACACTACAAATATATATATATGGATACCCACAGAAACAAACACTAATACACACATATATATGCATGGCGAGCGGCGACGGCAAGCGGCAGCGGCGAGGGCGGGTAGCGACGGCGAGTGGCAGCAGCTTTGAATCTGAAATTTGAATGCTGCAACTCAACAGTGACCGGAATCCGACTAACTAATTGGCCGCCTAGGGCGCCTTGGCGCCGTCTTGACCGCCTAGGCGCCGCCTAACACCACCACCGCTTTTTCTCACCGATTTGCTCAAAATCGGGTCGGCCTGCCGCCGCCTAGGCCGATTTCTGCAACCCTTATCATAATGCACTAAAGTAATCTCTTGGTCAAGACAAGTCAATCTGAGTTTTACACTTCGACCTTTCACGATGGATTGTTCATTTCCATCTAGGTTGTGAATTTGTACTTAGTTACGAGGAACTGTTAATTTGATATTCCGTGATCTGATATCACCAAATTAACTACAATGTAACACATACTATTTGTTGAACAGGTATGCAGTAAATATACATAACATTCAATCATATTTAATTCAACTGTGATATATAATTTATTTTAGTAATAAATAAAAAATTCAGTTTGATTATACAAAGTAAAAAGTATACTTTCCAGTATAACCCCAACAATCTCCCACTTATACTCAAGGTCTGCTTTTAAGTATACTACAGCACGTCTCGTGTTCTACGTGACATCTAATATCACTCACACGAACCTATTTCTCCCACTTATACTCAAAGCAGATTAGCAATGCTCTTGACACTCATTCCTTCCACATGTCTCTCGAATGTATTTTGAGGCAGACCCTTTGTAAATGGATCTGCTAGGTTATCTTCCGATGCAATCTTTGTCACCTCTATGTCTCATCTCTTAATGATTTCTCGTATAAGATGGCATTTTCTTTCTATGTGTTTGCTAGCTTTGTGGGCTCTCGGTTCCCTTGAATTTGCAACTGTTCTGGCACTGTCTCAGTAAATCGTGATTGTGCTGGGCAAATCCGGAACAACGTCCAAGCCCAATAAGAAGTTCTTGAGCCAAAATCATTTTCTTCGCCGCTTCACAAGTTAGCCTATGTATTCAAATTTCCATGTTAGAATCGGCGATGCATTTCGCTTAACGCTTCTCCATGTCATGGCTTCTCCTCTCATGCAAAAACACACTACCCGGAAGTTGACTTCCTGAGTCTATGTCTAATTGGAAATCTGAGTCCGTGTAATCGTCGGGGATTAGACTGTCTGACTGATAAACCAACATTTTGTCCCGTGTCCTCTTCAGATACTTCAGAATGTTTTTAATCGCAAATTCAATGCTCTTTTTTCGGGTTACTTTGATATCTTGCTACCATGCCTATGGCAAAGCAGATATCCGGTCTCGTGCACAGCATTGCATACATGAGGCTTTCCACAACAAAAGCATAAGGAATGTTCTTCATGTCATCTATCTCTTTCTGCATCTTTGGACACATTTATTTGGATAGATGGATTCCTTTTCCGAAAAGTACAAAACCTTTCTTGAATTTTGCATCTTCAATCGCCTCAAGATGTTGGTTCATGTATGAAGCTTGTGAGAGGTCGATCATCATTTTCTTTGATCTCGAGTGATCTTGATCCCTGGATATGACCAAACTTCTCCCAAGTCCTTCATATCAAACCTGCTTTTGACACCATATGCCCTTACGTTCGACAACATCTTTACATCATTCCCGATGAGAAGAATGTCGTCTACGTATAGTACTAAGAATGCCAATGCAGTTCCATCACGTTTTTTATAAACACAACTTTCAAAATTATTTTTGATCAAAACTGTAGAATTTTATAACCTGATCAAAACATTGATTTCAAGCGGGGTGCTTGCTTCAGTCCATAAATGGACTTTCTCAACTTGCAAACCGTGACGCTTTTTTTTTTTTTTTTCAATGAAGCCATCGGGTTGTTGCATATAGATTTCCTCGTCAAGACTTCCGTTAAGAAAAGTTGTCTTGACATCCATTTGCCAGATCTCAAAATCTAGGTGCGCAGCAATCAACAAGAGAATTCGGATGGACTTGAGCATAGCTACGGGCGAAAAGGTTTCCTCATAGTCGATCCCTTCTTTCTGAGTATACTCTTTCGCCATGAGTCTCGCTTTGAAGGTTTCCACCACCCCGTCCGGTCCTCTTTTCCTCTTGTATACCCACTTGCATCCAATAGGTTTCACCCCATTAGGTGGTTCGACTAGCTCCCACAATTTATTGTGATCCATTGAACCCATTTTGGGTTCCATTGCAGTTTGCCAAGAATGTGCATCCTTGTCTTGGATCGCCTCGTTGTACGTGTTGAGATTATACTGGAAAGTATGCTTTTACTTTGTATAATCAAACTGAATTTCGGTCTTATTCACTGAAATAAATTGTTTATCACTGATGCTTTAAATATCATCGAATGTTACATATATTTACTGCATAACTGTTCAATAAATAGTACGTGTTACATTGTAGTTAATTTAGTGATACCAGATCACAGAAGATTAAATTAACAGTCCCTTGTAACCAAAAGTACACCATTCACGACCTAGATGGAAATGAACAATCCATCGTGAAAGGTTGAAGTGTAAGGCTCAGATTGGCTTGTCTTGACCAAGAGATTACACTAGTGCATGTCTAGTGCACTGAAAAGGACCTACAGGAGGACAAATTCTTCAGAATTGAACTAGGAAGAATTAGACCTCAATGGTTCGTTATTTCTTAATCTTCGTCCCTTAAATAGGATCACGTGTGGTTAGTAATTATTGCTTTGACGTATTACGGGTAGAGAATCAACGAGATTCAATACTTTATATCATGGGCAATATTATTGGTCACATGCGATTGCTAAGATTTAATACGGAGAATCGTGGTGCAAGTACGCTTGTTCGATTTGCCCCCTTGAGGTTCATAAGTTTTATCATACCAAATCTTGCAAGTGGAACTAGTTTCCTGGTATGGATAATAATGTTGAACCGCCTTTACCAAGGATAAAAAGATATTAATTAATGGAAATCTATTTCAATGGCTTGAATTAATTAATGGGCTAGATAATCTTAAACACAGGAAATAATAACCGGGAGCCATATTAACTGTAATATGGGTTAAGATGTATAGTGCAATATTAATTATGTAGTGGGATTAATTAATATTTATGGGCTTGAATAATATTGTGGCTCAATATTGATAATTCAAGATCCATTGGAAGGTCCAATCTTAATTATCCTAAAGGCCCCTCAAGTAGCCCAACATAAAGTCCAATAACTGAAAAAGGTGTTTAAAATCAAATAAATTTTGTTGCTAATTTTCCTCATTAATTTCGAAAAATATAAATAAAAGGGGAGAAAGATTTTCTTTGAATTTTGTTATGGAATGAAGATATGTAGTCTTGAAATACAAGATTATCTCATTAAATTCAAGAAATCTTCCACTTGGTTATTTATATGTTATTTTCGAAAATTTTGAAAGAATAAGGGAAAGAAAGATTTTCTTGATTTTCTTGAAAAGATATTATGGAAGATATGTATTCTTGCAATACAGGTATATCTCATAAATTCAAGAAGATCCAAATCTTGGAATCTTTATCCTTATTTTTTTCGAAAATAACCATAACAAGAGAAGGTGAGATTTTATGGAATATTTTAATTACGGAGAAAATAATATAGGAGATATTGTTGACGATCAAATATTTTACGATTCTGATGTGGCTTGTTGAATTTGACCACCAAACAAATAAGTAATCGAACAAGAACACTGCGGGAAGAACCGTAGTTCTTCCCTGAAATGTGGGTGTAGGTATATAAGTGGAATGAGGGAAACATTCCAGAGTTTTTTTTTTACAATGAAAGGTGAGGTCCCTTATATAAAGAGGACCAACACGACAAATCATAAGCACGACAAATCGTTAAGCACGACAAATCATTAAGCACGACAAATCGTAAGCACGACAAATCATGTGCATAAAGCATGACAAAACATATGCGTAAGCCGCGATAAATCACGTGGTCTCGGTGGGACCTCTTGACGTGTGATAATTAGGCCCCTTCGACGTGTGATAAATCTGGTGATGCTGACGTGTGATATATCTGAGCACAACAATAGCCCCCAAGATCGGGTTGTGACGTTGTTCAGAGCTTGATCTTGTTTCATGTCTTGACCAGATTTTATCTTTTGTTGTATCTGCCGGTCGCATTGTTTGCCTCGAGCTTGCTCAGTGCCCAGATGAGATCTTGGTCTTTGAATGAGCCCTGCGTAGAGGATCTTACCTTCGTCGTCGTCTAGGTCTGCGTACTTTCGTGCTTTGGGGTGAGCCCCGTCTTCTGAGTCTTTTTTTTACTTTCGTGCCGGGGAACCGTCGTCGAGTCTGCAATTTTTAATGTCTTTCGTGCCGGGGCCCGTCGTCGAAGTCTTTTATGTGCTCGACCGGGGAGCCACGTCGACGAAGTCTTTTTTGCAGGTCTGCCGGGGAGCCACGTCAGACGAAGTCTTTTTTCAGGCGCGTGCCGGAGACCCCCAGTCGAAGAGTTTTTTCTGTGCCCGTCTGGGGGAGCCCCACGACGAAGTCTTTTTTCGTGCTGGCTCGTCGTGCATTTAGCCCGTCGTCTTTTTTTTATGCAGGTGGGGAAAATGGTGCCTCGGGGTGGCTCGTCGAGAGCTTGATAGTATCCCTTTTCGGGATTAGCGAGATCTTCGAGAGATGGCTCGTCGAGAGAGAATGGGATGTTCTTGCGGGATGAGCAGTTTTGAGATGGCTCGTGAGAGAGAGCTAGATGGGATCCTACTCGAGATGAAAGCGGGTCTTTCCGAGATGGCTGGAGAGAGAGCCGGATGGGATCCTACCGAGATGAGCGAGGTCTTCCTCGATGGCTCGTGAGGGCAGATGGGATCCTACCGAGATGAGCGAGGTTTTTCCGAGATGGCTCTCGCGAGAGAGCCAAAGATACTTGAGGAGCTAGGTGAGTTTCATACTTAGTCGTCGACCACTTACGGGTCGAAAGCAACCAACTTTCCTCCGTCCGCATCGCCTTACTAGCTATGCAATTTATAGGAGTAAATTTTATGCTCGTCGTCCAATCACTTACTACCGAAAGTTCTTGGACCTTTACCCCGTGATAAATTGTCCGACCGACCGGGTGGTCTTACAAGAGGCCAAAGTCGGCGAAGGCAAAGGTGTTATCGCCGATAGAGTACGACCACCATGCCGAAACAAAGAGCCAACATCTCATCGCCGAGAAAGCCGGAGAATACTTCGCTAAAACGGCGGATCGACATTGCCGAGGTAACAGAAAGTCGACGCCAGAGGCGGGCCGGTCGTCGTCAGTAAAAGTTCCGACGATCTCATCGCCGAGAAGGCAGAGAATATTTTCGCTAAAAACGGCGGACCGACATCGCCGAGATAGTGGAGAGCCGACGCCGAAGGCGGGCTGGTCGTCGCCGCCGGAGGCCGCATTTATCTCATCACCAAGAAGACGGAGAATACTTTGCTAAAATGGCGGACTGGACATCGCCGAGATAGAGGAGAACCGACGGGAAGGCGGGCCGGTCGTCACCGCGGAGGCCGACGATTCATCGCCGGTGAAGAGAATGCTTCGCTAAAATGGCGGATCGACATCGCCGAGATAGCGAAAAGCCAACGCCGAAGGCGGGCCGGTCGTCGCCAGGGAGGCCGAATTTATCTTATCGCCGAAGGTGGAGAATGTTTTCGCAAAACGGCGACCGGACATCGCCGAGATAGCGGAAAGCCGACGGAAGGGGGCCGGGCCGCCGCGTGGAGGCCGACGATCTCATCGCCGAGAAGGCGGAGAATGCTTCGCTAAAATGGTGGATCGACATCGCCGAGATAGCTTCGAAAGCGACGCCGAAAGCGGCCGGCCGCGTCGCTGAGGCCGACAATCTCATCGCCGGTAGCGCGAGAATACTTCGCTAAAATGGTGGACTGATATTATCGAGATAATGGAAAGCCGACGCCGGTATGCGGCTGGCCGTCACCACCGCAGGCCGACGATCTCATCCCCAAGAAGGTGAAGAATACTTCGCTAAAATGACGGACTGACATCACCGAGATACGGAAAGCCGATGTCGGAAGGCGGGCTAGTCGCCGCCGTGGAGGCCGACGATCTTATCGCCGGTGGCGCGGAGAATGCTTAGCTAAAACGGTAGATCGACATCGCCGTGATAGCGGAAATGACGCCGGAAGGCGGGTTGGTCATCGCTGGCGGAGGCCGTATGCATCTCATCGCCGAGAAGGTGAGAATGCTTCGCTAAAACGGCGGATCGGACATCGCCGAGATAGCGAAAGCCGACGCCGAAGGCGGGTCGGTCGCCGCTATGGGAGGCCGATGATCTCATCGCCGGTAGAAGGAGAATGCTTTCGCTAAAACGGCGGGTCGACATCGCCGAGATAGCGAATGCCGACGCCGGTAAAGCTTGTCATCGCCGGGAGGCCAACGACCATCGCTGAGAAGGCTAAGAATGCCGCTAAAAATGGCGGACCCGACATCGCGCCAAGATAGCGAAAGCCGACGCCGGTACGGGGTTTCCTGTTCGCTGGTCGCCGTAAAAGGCGATGCTGCCTCCAAGCAAGCGGGCATAATCGCCGCCAAAAGGCTAAGAGAGTGCTCGCGCCAAGCATGGAGGGTATATAATCGTCCGCCGGTGGGGCAGTGCTCGTCCGGTAGGCGGCATAATCGCCGGTTAAAAAGGTGGTAAGTGCCCGAGTCGAAGTAAAGTGGGCATAATCGCCGCCGAAGCGCGTATTAAGCAAGACCGGTAGGCGGCATAATCGCCGCCGGTAAGGTAAGTAGTGCTCCGCATACCGAGTAAAGGCATAATCATTGCCGAGAAGGGCATATTGCCACTGAATAAAGGGCATAATCGCATTGCCGGGCTTTTTGTAATTTGGTCGGTAGTGCCGCTTTTCTTGAATGAATTAGAACATTGTTTTGTCAATGTTCCACCCTGACTTCTTTCGTTTTTGATTGTCTTATTGAGATGCAATTGGTTGATCGTCTTATTTAGCTGCGACCAGATGAGTTAACTTATATGCAACCCCCCTTCTTGGTTTGTGATCGTCTTATTTAGGCGCGATCACTTCGTACTCGGGTAATCTTATTTAGGTGCGACCCTGAACTCATCACTCGCTTTTTCTTTGCGTATCCTGTAGCACGAAGTCATCTTTTTCTTGATCAAGGCACCCATTACTCGCTTTTTGTCATGGGTATCCGAGTCTGAACCGTTCGTCAGTGAACATAAACTTCGCTCGCTAAGTTTTTGTTCGGTCGTCCGGCTTAGGGCGCGACCTCTAAATAAGCACGCCAAAACAAATGAAAATAAACGAATGAATGAAAAGCCACGAGGACATAAACATAATAAACCTGGTGGGGTGGGTAAAAAAGACTACCCGTAGATTCTTTGAGTCGGTCTCGAGAGTCCGGGTGCTCATCTAATTTTCTTCTCTCCGCTATTTTTTTTTTTTTTTTTTTTTTTTTTTTACTTTATTAAAAAGTCGGGCCCAAAAATTAAATGACCAAACAATTTCGTGCCCATACAATAATTAGTCCAACTACTTGGGCCCCAATATTAATCAAACTCGGCCCAAGAATTTTAAAACTCAAGATCACCTTTTTTTAATCCCAAAATTTAAAAAATCGGGCCTAGACTTTCAAATCCTCAAGCAAACTTTTTTTTTTTTTTTTTTTTTTTTTTAAATGGGCCGAAAATTTGGGCCCATAAATTATATGGGTCAAGGCTTATTCAAACAAAGAGCCCAGAGGCTTGTTTGAATAAAATTACCGCCCAACTTTGATTAAATAAAATTAGGGCCCCAAATTTAATTAAGTAATTCAGGCCCAAAATTTTAAATAATCAAATCTTTCAACACTTATCAAGTCAGCCCAATGAAGTATAAGATCGCACTAAAAATCCACGCTTTCTTTCTTATTTTCCAATGCAAAAATCACACCTATTCGACACTTCATGAACCTCAAGTCATGGAGTGAAGAACGCGCATACAACGCATTTCCGGTGGGACCAAGGCGACGCGAGGTTGGCGGTTTATGGAAACGGGGTGGGTGTCCGCCGGAGGTACTGGATACCGGAGAGTGTATGGTGCTGCCGCGATGCGAGGGCGTATGTATGCTCGGGCGGTGATTTTGGGGTGGCGAGGGCAATGACGATTTTCGCTTGGTGAGCCAGGACGGCTGGCCAGCGGCAGAGGCACGGCAGTCATAATTTTGGGGCAAGGCAGAGATGTGGCGAATCTTCATGGGCGACAGGGCCGAGTTTTACCATTGCCAGTCAGTTGTCGTGGGCGATGGCAACATGATTAAATTTTGGCGGTTTGGCGGGTGGCAATTCTAGTTAAGGATGATACGACGATGCACGTCGCGGTTCTTCTTGATCGACGGAAGAGGAATTTTGGATTAACGGTCAAATGACGTTAAACCTTCCGCTCGGGGGCCTTCACCTTCCTCCTTTTTTTCATATGTATATGTGTTGTTTTGATTTGATTTTTTTGGGCTTTTTGGATTTGGAGGTATTGATTTTGAACGAGGATTCGATTATTTAGTTTGGTCTGTGTGTTGAATATATGGATGGGAATTGGTTCTTCGCAAATTGAAATTGGTTGAAATCGATATCCGGTTTTTTTTTTGTTACGTGGCTTCCGATTTTGGGGATGCTATCGTTTTCTTGATGATTTTTGTTCGACATTCCTCATTCTAAATACCAATTGTTGACGATCAAATATTTTACGATTCGATGTGGCTTGTTGAATTTGACCACCAAACAAATAAGTAATCGAACAAGAACATCATGGAAGAACCGTAGTTCTTCCCCGAAATGCGGTGTAGGTATATAAGTGGAATGAGGGAAACATTCCAGAGTTTTTTTTTTACAATGAAAGGTGAGGTCCTTTATATAAAGAGGACCAGCACGACAAATCATAAGCACGACAAATCATAAGCACGACAAATCGTTAAGCAAGACAAATCGTTAAGCACGACAAATCGTAAGCACGACAAATCATGTGCATAAAGTATGACAAAACATATGCTTAAGCACGACAAATCACGTGGTCTCGGTGGGACCTGCTGACGTGTGATAAATCTGATGATGCTGACGTGTGATATATCTGAGCACAACAGATATATTAAAGATTTCTTGGAGATCAAGAAAAGATTTTTTCCTCCCTATTCCATGACAAAAAATCGGCCACCACCTATCTATAAAAAGGGGATGATTTCTTCATCCCCAAGTACAATTCTATGTGCTGGAAAAATTAGCAAATCCACAAAGGTGGTGCAACAAATTTTTATTTTCCCTTTTGTTAATTGTTCGCGAGCTTCCTTCCACCGGATTGACGAGCAAGGACTAGGGAATACTTGGGAAGGCTTTTTGGTGTGTTTTTATCGACGAGACCATTGCCACTCCAAGAGGTTAGTTCACGTAAACCCGTAGCAATTCCGCATGCGTAGGATTTATGTGAACTGTTTATATGCATGATTTGTTGTTTAATTATTATTGAACTAATATAGGATTAATTCATGGTAGTAATAATTGTTAGAATTAAATTTGTATTTAAATATTCATCCCGAATAGATCTCGTGCACATCATTGCATACATGAGGCTTCCCACAGCCGAAGCATAAGGAATGTTCTTCATGTCATCTATCTCTTTCTGCATCTTTGGACACATTTATTTGGATAGATGGATTCCGTTTCTGAAAGGTACAAAACCTTTCTTGGAATCTTGCATGCTGAATCGCTTCAAGACAATGTCTATGTATGAAGCTTGTGAGAGTTCGATCATCATTTTCTTGAGATCTCGAGTGATCTTGATCCCTAGGATATGACCAGCTTCTCCCAAGTCCTTCATATCAAACTGTTTTGACATCCATGCCCTTACGTTCGACAACATCTTTACATCGTTCCCCGATGAGAAGAATGTCGTCTACGTATAGTACTAAGAATACCAAGGCAGTTCCATCACGCTTTTTATAAACACAACTTTCAAAATTATTTTTGATCAAAACCGTAGAATTTTATAACCTGATCAAAACATTGATTCCAAACGGGGTGTTTGCTTCAGTCCATAAATGGACTTTCTCAACTTGCAAACCAGACGTTTTTGGCCTTTTTCAATGAAGCCCTCGGGTTGTTGCATATAGATTTCCTCGTCAAGACTTCCGTTAAGGAAAGTTGTCTCGACATCCATTTGCCAGATCTCAAAATCTAGGTGCGCAACAATCGACAAGAGAATTCGGATGGACTTGAGCATGGCTACGGGTGAAAAGGTTTCCTCATAGTCGATCCCTTCTTTCTGAGTATACCCTTTCGCCACGAGTCTCGCTTTGAAGGTTTCCACCTTCCCGTCCGGTCCTCTTTTCCTCTTGTATACCCACTTGCATCCAATAGGTTTCACCCCATTAGGTGGTTCGACTAGCTCCCACACTTTATTGTGATCCATTGAACCCATTTTGGGTTCCATTGCAGTTTGCCAAGAATGTGCATCCTTGTCTTGGATCGCCTCGTTGTACGACCATGGGTCTGATTCTTCTCCGGAGATCAAGGCCGAAGACTCTCCTATCCCTAAGAATCGCTTGGGTTGTCTAACAACCTTCCCACTGCGACGAGGTTCTGGTTATGTAGGTGTGACGCTTGGTATATCGACTTGTACAGTCGGCAAAGGAGTTGACCCTCTAAGTTCTTCTAAGGTAATCTCACTTCTAGGCTTTCTATCGTTCATATAGTCTTCTTCCAAAAATCTAAAGTGCGTACTTATTACGACCTTTTGATCTTCAGGACCATAGAACATGCATCCTTTAGTTCCCTCGGGGTATCCTATAAACAAACTTAATTCTGAACGTGCATCCAACTTACCAGCTTTCTTGTCTAACACGTATGCCAGACTCCCCCAGATTCTCATGTGTCCTAAGCTGGGCTTGTGCACTGTCCACAATTCTCTAGGGGTTTTGGGAACCGATTTGGATGGCACTAGGTTTAGAATGTAAGTCGTTGTTTCCAAGGCGTAATCCCAGAACGATTTTGGCAAATCCGCGTAACTCATCATTGATCTGACCATTTCTAAAAATGTTATGTTTCTTCGTTCTGCAACCCCATTTTGTTGAGGGGTATCGGGTGCAGTCAACTGGGAGCAATCCCTTCATCTAACAGGTAGTTCAAAAATTCATCGCTGAAGTATTCGCCTCCACTATCAGATCGTAAAAACTTGATACTCTTTTCCTTATGATTCTCCGCTTGTGCCTTAAATTCTTTGAATTTATCAAAGGTCTCAGATTTATGCTTCATTAGGAAAACATACCCATAGCTTGAGTAATCATCGATAAAAGTAACGAATACTCGTAGCCACCTCTAGCTTAGATTTGCATTGGACCACACACGTCATTGTGAACTATTTCCAACACTTCTTTAGCTCTAAGCCCCTTGGCTCCAAATACCCTCCAAACATGATTCGCAGGTTGGAAATGGTTCAATCCGGAGAGACTCCAATGAACCATCTTGGACCAACCTTTGGATCCTATTCGGGTTAGTATGACCTAATATCAGATGCCAAAGAAGTGTCTCGTTCACATTAGTAGAACGTTTTCTTTTAGTGCTTGAAATGGTCGATGTGTTACAGGATGCATTTGTGAGTGGTGTGCACAGTTAATAGTATAGAGATTTTTCCGTAAAGTTCCATGATAGATAAACACATCATTACGAAAAAGAGTAACATGTTTATTAAAACGAGCAGAATATCCATCAGCAAATAGTTTAGAAACGAAAATAAGGTTTTTTCGAAAAACAGGAACATAAAGAACATCTCTTAAAATTAAACTTCTGTCTTCAAAAGGCAGGTGCACTTCTCCCACTGCTTCAGCTGCCACTCTCGTAGCATCGCTAGCGTGATGAGGATCTCACTTCCACTAAGCTGCTGGGTCCGTTTAAACCCCTGTAAAGTGAAACAAACATGATCAGTGGATCCCGTATCCACTACCCACGAATGGGTAGCATACGCCGTTAAACAAGTTTCGACAACTAGTGCGTGAGAATTACCTTTCTTTCCATTCTGCTTGGGTTTGGAACAGGACGACCTCCAATGTCCTTTTTCACCGCAGTTGAAACATTTTCCCTTAGCTGACTTCGTCACACCACCCTCTCCCTTCACCTTTCCTTTGCCCTTGGCAATACTTGAGTTAGCTTGGCTTTTTGCCTTCTTTTTTTCTTACCTTCTTTTGGCCTAGAAGAAGAAGATGGACCATTTGTCGCCAAGGCTTGGCTGCTCTCTCCCAATATTCCCTCCGCAAAGACTAAAGCTTGTAGCAGATCAGACAGTTTGAACTTCTGATTGTTCATTTGGTAGTTGAGCCTGAACTGCTCGAAGCTTTTTGGCAGGGAATGGAGTATGAAATCGATTTGGGTCTCGATATCATATTCTGCACCAAGGACCTCAAGTTTAAAGGTGAGCCATCATCTGGAGAACGTGCTCCCTTACGGGCGTTCCCTCCACCATCTTCATGGAGAGCATGTCTCTCATGGTGATCTGGCGAGCCACACGGTTCTGATGTTGGAATATCGCTTTAAGATTTACCATGATGTCTGCAGCAGTTTCAATATTTTGGTGTTGGTGTTGCAACACATCTGACATGGAAGCCAAGATGGTACACTTTGCCATTTCGTTGGAACACTCCCAGTCAGCATAGTCTTTCTTATCAGTTTTGCTGGACTCATCAGTTGGTTTTTCTGGTTTGGGTGCAGTAAGAACCCAGTTATGATGTGTTGGGGTTTTACTTTGGGAGGAGCAGTTCCCGACCTTTAATATGCGTATAGACATGACCAAGTCTCATGCTGAGGACCTCCATCAACTTTACCGGTATCGACTCTTCAAACTGTTCGAAGTTGCCGGGTGTCTTGTAGTGGCCCCCAGTTTTCTTGGAACTTCTTTTTGGTTCCGCGACTTTTTTTATTTTGGAAAGTCGGGATTCTAGAAGTTCTGCAGTATGGATCAGGTCGCTAGCTCACCTTCTGAAGTCGGCATAGCTTATTGGGTAGTCGGCGGTCATGTGCCGCCACATCTTGGTTCCTTTCCTGAGGCCGCTAACGGCACCGAGTAGTTTCGCCTCATCCTCTAAGGAATCTCCTTCAAGGATGAGTTTGTCGATCCTTTCAACATAGGATCGATCAGACTCATTTTCGCCTTGCTGAGTATTCATCAGGCGCTGCTTGGTTGTTGGCCGGGGAGCCATCGCCAAGAAGTGGCTTAAGAACAGTCTAGCGAGCTATTCGAAAGTGTCCACTTAGTATGGGGGCAATGAGGTGAACCACATGTGGTCTTGGTCGCTTAGTGTCAGTGAGAAAAGTCTACACTTGGTCGCATCGGTTGCACCCGTGGATGCCATGTAGGAGTTATACTTCGCCACATGGATCCTTGGGTCAGTTCCATTATAAATATCTATTGTTAAGCTTATGTCGATTTTCTCTGAGGAGGGTGGTAAGATGACTAAGCCAGTCGTCCGCCCCGTCATCGTCCCGATCGTCCATCCGCTCAACAATGCACGAATAGTCTTGTTAGTCTTGGGCGACTTGCGCGTCATGTTCCCCTACTGTCAATGTCATCTGCACCATGAGCCCCCAGCACCTCGTTGTGATGTACAACCAATGTGAGTCTTTCGCCGATCAAGTTAGATAAATGCGTGTCAGATCGGGATGAGTTGGCCTCATCCTCTGCGTTGTCTTGAGCTTTCGGTGCTCAAGGGTTTAGAAGGTCGAACATTGTTCGAACCCGCCGTCTTTTCGATATGAGGGGCGAGCAATCCCCGTGTTGATGTTTCTCATCTTCAGGATGGTCGGTTGTCTGCCAGACGCTCTTTTCGGGTCGGTGACCTTACCCTTAGAGGGCACGCATCTTGGGTGGCCATCTTGTTAAGGAGTGGTTCCCCTAGGTCGTCGGTTGAGCCGCCTTTTTTTGAGACAGCCCGAAACGACCTTTCGCCTTTCTCGGGATTCGGATGAGATTCCCGGTTGAGTGGTCACATGGCGGCAACTTGGTGAGTGTAATGGGAGCTCAGAGAGGTTTTTTCCCCATCACGAGCATCAGCTTCATGCCTAGCAGCTTCGTTCCGGTTGTTTGCCATTTCGAACGATCGGATGGTGGGTTTTCTTGAGAATTCTGGAAAAATCAATAGAATTTTTCCCACAGGCGGGGGCAATTGTTATGCCCGATTTAATATTCCAGCAAACAAGTAAATTAAACAATGAATTGAGAATAGAAAATGATAAAGAACTCAGAAAATTTATTGACCCGGTTAAATCTTTTAAAGAGACTAAGTCCAGGGCTAACCAAGTCGAGTGTTTTTTACTATCTTCTTCGTTTTAACACTAAAGACTCGAACCCTTTTCTATGTGGCCATTGAGGCCTATTTATACAAGTTTTTCGCCTTTTGGGCGGTCGACACATATGGAAAGTCATTACTGGCTTCAATTCGCCCTACACGATAAATCCGCTTGCCCTATATGATTGACTCGTCACGTATATTTGTGAGCCAAACTTCGTGAGTGGATTTTAAGTTAGTCCGGCGCTTACTCCAACGTTGATAGGATTTGGCGACTTCCGACCCTCCGCTTCCCAGTCTTGTTCTCGAAGTCGCTAACTGTCGCCAGAAGCGACTTGTAATCCTTTATAACCTCCGCATATGTCACCTTACATAAATGCGAGGGTGTTGATCTCCTCGACGGTCGTCAAGCCATCCGGGTTCTAAATTGGTCTTCTCGACATTCCGTCTTCGTGCCATCCGATCTTTCAAGTTATTCGTCCCTTTATCCGATCTTCGTGCCCCCGATTCCATACTTTTAAGCTTCCGGGTCTCGCCTGTGTCGCATTTAGCTATTTACGCTGGCGACTTATTTGCCAGAATCGCCTCCAAGAAGTCGGGTTTATTCTTCTCACAACAACTTGTATGCAATATTACATACAAGTTTTTGCCTTACAACAATTGTGTAGTACTTAGGTCTCTCTCTCCACTTTTTATAATTGTTCATTCACAGTTTACATTTTTGACATCCTTCTCTCTCTACACATTATAAATTACTATTTAATTTGAATATGCTTTGAATTTTTTTTAGTGATCTTATTTAATTATTTTGTATAGAATTGAATTAATACATTCTTATTTTACAACACTGATATGATAAATACTAACTTGAGAAAAACCTCAATATGAAATTTTCTAATCAACCTAATAACTTTGAAATAACACATCTTTTTTTTAATTTTATTAGTTAATTTTATAACTGTTATTCTCATGCGACAATATTATTTGACTAGCATAATGAGTATTTTGCTTTCTATTTCATTAAATAATTAATTTTTAGATTTTTTTAATAGATTTAAGATAAATATTTTTTTAAAATTAAACTTCACTTTCCTTCTTCAAATATTCAATTTATTTAATTATATATATATATATATATATATATTAATTATATATAAAAAAATATCTTATGACAAGCTAACAACGCTATTAATGTTGATACACATTACATATAATTTTAAAAAAATATAATATAATCAAAGTTTTAACGCATTAAACCTTACCTTGTATATAATAAATTGACAATATAATATTAATGTACATAAATAAGAAAAATAAATTATGCATAGAATTATTATATTAAAATAGAATTTTGTGTGAAACTATCTCATGCTTGAGATAAACATTTTTTTATATTTGAGTTATACTTTTCAAATTAGATTGAAGTTTTATAAATTCATAATTTATATATAATATAATAAATGAGACCTAGCTATCGAGCATAGCTCGGGTGAAAAACTAGTTATTTATAATAACTCTAAAATTAAAGAACCGTGTATGCATTCCCCGGATAAAAATTATAGTATGCCTCTTATAAATGTGAATTCACGTGAAATTTATTTTTATAGTGCCATTATCTCTATTGTGCATACGCTAGACCGAAACAAAATTATCGGCATCCCAGGTATTCCATACACCTTATAGCAACTGTTAGATCTACCTTATCACTGTTAATATATTTTTTTAATAAAAAATTGCCATTATTTTATATTAAGATCTAGGGATTAAATTTTTTGTAGCTCAATAATTTTGGGCCATTTTGAAATTGGTCCTGTACATACCAGATTATGATATTGTCCCTGTATGTTTCCACTTTTTTTGATATTAGTCCTCAAAATCGATCAATCCGGTTGGTCAACCGATAAATGCCTACGTGGCATTTAATTTTTCATTCTCTTTTATTTTTGGCCCGCCACGTGTGTATTTCCTATTTTCATTATGTTTTTTTTATTTTTAATCAATAATCTGAAATGGGTTCCGGGTCGGTGTCTGGGTCGGTTCGGGTCAAATCAAACGGGTAGGGTTTAGGCCATTTTTTTCTATTTAAGGAAAAATGTCAATTCAGGGCCTGAAAGATGACAAAACTATCAATTTAAGACCTTAAAGATTTTTCCTATCGATTCAAGACCTAGAAGATAGAAAACTATCGATTCAGGGCCTGAAAGATAAAAACTATCAATTTGAGGCTCACATATTTTAAGACCATGTTTGACCATGTCATCTGACCTCAAGAATTTTTATGAATTTGAATGTGCGGACCCGTCGCCCTGCCCGAATCTGGTGAATTGCTTCAAATTTGGTTGCTGCTACACGATTATGTCTTTCCCCTGGGATGCACTGAGGATGAATTCGCCGGATAGAGTTGTGGCCCGACAAAACCTGTTGGGGAATAAGTTGCACAGATCTATTCGGGGTGAATATTTAAATACAAATTTAATTCTTATAATTATTACTAGCATGAATTAATCCTATATTAATTCAAATAATAATCCAACAACGAATCATGCATATAAATAATTCACGTAAATCCTACGCATGCGGAATTCTACAAGTTTACGTGAACGTACCTCTTGGGATATTAGACTAACCAAAAGAACTTTCCAAGTATTCCCTTAATCCTTGTTCGACTATCCGGTGGTAGGACACTTGTGAACAATTAACAAAAGGAAAATAAATTATGTTGCACCACCTTTGTGGATTTCTAATTTTTCCAGCACATGGAATTGTACATGGGAATGAAAGAGTCATCCCCTATTTATAGAGCATAGGTGGTCGAAAATTGTGGGCAAAAATAATGTGGGAAAATTTTTTCTTGATCTCCAAGAAATCTTGAATATACCTCCTATATTCTTTTTCCCATAATTATAATATTTCACAAAATCCCACCTACTCTTTGTTATGTGAGATTTTCGAAAATCATAGGTCAAGATTCCAAGATTTGGATCTTCTTGAATTTCTTGTATTTCAAGAAATACATATCTTCCATAATATCTTTTCAAGAAAATCAAGAAAATCTTTCTTGCCCTTAATTATCAAAAATTTCGAAATGTATCTTCATGAATAACCAAGTGGGAGATTTCTTGAATTTAATAAGATAATCTTGTATTCCAAGAATACACATCTTCATTCCATAACAAAATTCAAATAAAATCTTTCTCCCCTTTTTATCCATGAATTTCAAAAATAATAAGGAAAAATAAGCAACAATATTTATTTTATTTTAAACACCATTTTCAGTTATTGGACTATATGTTGGGCTACTCAGGGGGTCTTTAGGAGAATTAAGATTGGACCTTCCAATGGATCTTGAATTATTAATATTGAGCCACAATATTATTCAAGCCCATAAATATTAATTAATCCCACTACATAATTAATATTGCACTATCCATCTTAACCCATATTACAGTCAATATGACTTCCAGTTATTATTTCCCGTGTTTAAGATTATCTAGCCCATTAATTAATTCAAGCCACTGAAATAGCTTTCCGTTAATTAATATCTCTTGTCCTTGGTCAAGGAACGGTTCAACATTATTATCTATACCAGAAACTAATTTCACTTGCAAGATTTGGTATGATAAAGCTTATGAACCTCCCAAGGGGGCAAATCAAACAAGCGTACTTACACACGATTCTCCGTATTAAATCTTAGCAATCACATGTGACCAATAATATTGCCCAAGATAAAAAGTATTGAATCTCGTTGATTCTCTACCCATGATAAGTCAAAGCAATAGTTACCAACCGCACGTGATCCTATTTAAGGAACGAAAATTAAGAAATAACGAACCACTGAGGTCTAATTCTTCCTTGTTCAGTTCTGAAGAATTTGTCCTCCTGTAGGTCCTATTCAGTGCATCAGTCATGCACTAGTGTAATCTCTTGGTCAAGACAAGCCAATCTGAGCCTTACACTTCAACCTTTCACGATGGGTTGTTCATTTCCATCTAGGTCGTGAATGACGTACTTTTAGTTACAAGAGACTGTTAATTTAATCTTCTGTGATCTGGTATCACTAAATTAACTACAATGTAACACGTACGATTTATTGAACAGTTATGCAGTAAATATATGTAACATTCAATGATATTTAAAGCATCAGTGATAAATAATTTATTTCAGTAAATAAGTCCGAAATTCAGTTTTGATTATACAAAGTAAAAAACATACTTTCCAGTATAATCCCAACAAACCGCCAAGGGTTTGTACGATTTGGGGGTTTTGAAATTGGGGCTCAGAACGGCATCGTACCGGAAGGAATTTGTTGGGGTTTCGTCTGTATCGCTGCTGGTGGTGCTGGGAGTTGACCTTGATGACAACAATGGAGTCGAGAGGGTGAAATTGTTGGTCGATTGAAACATTTTGTGTTGATCGAGTGGGTGGGGTTTCTGTTTCTATTTCTTTAAATCAATAAAACAGGCGATAAATTGGGAAAGAGGTTCAAGAATATTGTGTGCTACTTGGTAAGTTACGGAGGCGGTGGTAGAGGTGGGCGAAGGAGGAAGATGACGGGGATGGAGAGCAGGACTAATTAAATTAAAAAAATGGCCTAAACCCGACCCGTTTGATTAGACCCGAACCGACCCAGAAATCGACCCAACCCGAAACCCATTTCAGATTATTGATTAAAAATAAAAATATAATGAAAATAAGAAATACACACATGGCGGGCCAAAAATAAAGGAGAATGAAAAATGAAATGTCACGTAGGCATTTACCGGTTGACCAACCGGGTTGACCTGTTTTGAGGACTAATATAAAAAAAAAGTGGAAACATACAGGGGCAATATTATAATCTAGTATGTACATGACCAATTTTAAAACAGTCCAACAAAAAATTTAATCCCTAAGATCTATATTAATCTTTGAAAATCAAACATATGCTTTTAGTTATTTGTATATATATCCACATAAATGTACTTCTGCATAATTAATTAATAATATAATGACAATTAGGTATTCTATACTTGATTAACTCAATTAATTGATTTATCTATACTATGATATAAACGGGGAAGAATTTAAAAAATTACCAGTAGATATAAAATATGCGATCAACTTACTAATAAATATAAAATGGATTGTATATAAAATCAAAATTGCATTCGAAAGTATAAATATACATATGTATATATAATTATTTTATACTTAATAATAAATTATAATTCTAAAATGTACATATCAGTAAGTCTCCTGTAAGAATTTAGCAATGAGGTTTCATCTCATTTTTCTAAAAATCGTTTCACTTTAGGTTTATGTAATATATGCATACTCAATGTTCTTGAGCAACCTTTAAAAAAAAAATGTTCTTGAGCAACCTTGAGCAACATAGCTGATACCTTGATGTATAAATAAAAAAAAACTACATAAAATATAAATAAGGCTTGCAATATGACTCATTTAACATAAAAACTCGTTATATCAAATACTCCATCCATTTTTAATTAGATGTTGTTTTAGACTTTTGAAATATTTTTAAAATAGATGTCGTTCTGGGATTTTCTCCCCCTTTATTTCATATTTACCCTTAATATGTTAATTTCAAATTTCCTATAAAAATGTTGTGTATATATTTTTTCAGCCAATATCAATTATTGTTAAGAATAGTTAAATAATATTAATTAAAGTTAATTTTGGAAAAAAAGTATGTCCTTAACTTGTTTTAAAACCTCAGAATGATATCTATTAAAAAATGGAGGGAGTAGTATTTTAGAGCATGCATAGAAATTCTGGGAGTTTTTTTTTTTTTTTTTGGAAGAAATTCAGGGAGTATTTAGCCGGCTAATTTTTTATTGTTATTTATGTTTTAATATATTTTTGTTGATATATGAAAATTGCACCACACGGTCCACACCAATGATTTCAACAATGTGTGCTTCATTTGTCGTGTAACGAATGGATGCTATAATATTAAAAAAACAAATAAATAAATTGCCGTTGTACTGACTAAATCTCTAACTACTAAAAAACAATCTTTGACGTCAACATAACAAATCAAATAGTTTAATTGTTTATTTTTTAAAAAAAATCATTTTTTCTTGACAAAATCTAGTATAAAAATTTTCATACATAAAAAAAACTTTTAATTTACAAATAAACTCAGAATTTGGTGAAAGAAGATAAAATTAATTGGTTAAATACCTCACTTACCAAGTGATTCATATTCACCCCCTATAGATCATAATTTAGGGTTAATTATTTAGTGTTTAGGGTGTAGATGGTTGATTTAGGGCAATTTTATAGATTTTTCATACATGAAAATTTTCACACTAGACATACTATTTTTTCTTTCCCCCCTAAATGGCTATAGAGAGAAAAAAAATCACAAATGGTTCTGTAATTTTGCCCGAATCCATAAATGTTCCTTTAAGTTTTATTTTATCAATTTTGATCATTTTGATTTCAATTTTAGTCCTTCTCGCAGGAAAATTGAAAAATTTGGCCGGAAAATGGCCAGAAATATGATGTAGCATACAAAATAATGCGAAAAAATAATTGAAATGACGGGTTCAGTGAGGGGTAGAGAATAGTATAGGTTTCGACCCTCGCCTCAACGTAAATCACTCGAAATTATCCACGATAATGAATGAAATTCATGATTTTGAAGTTGCGATTCACGGGGGAGGTGTAATCAAAACATGAAATTGATTGAGGGCATTTCTTCCTTGATGAATGACAATTCAAATGAGAGTGGTGACGACGACGGCCGACGTGACTGAATAAAAAATTAGGTCAATTTTCCGATCAAATTTTAAATAATCCGGCGAAAAGTACTAAAATTGAAACCAAAAGGACCAAAATTGATAAAATAAAAACTTACAAGACCATTTGTGGATTCAGGCAAAGTTATAGGACTATTTGTGATCTTTTCTCGGCTATCGATAAAATAGATCAAATAGTAATTATTGATTATTTTTTCGAAAGCCAAGGCGTTTAGGTTATTTCACACGCGCAGTTATTAATAGGGAGCCCAACCACAAAATTCAGTGGATCTACCCAAACAAGGGGCTCTCATAAAAATAAGAGGCCCGAGCAAACGCGTGAGCCAAGACATTGGCATCCCGCTTAACAAATCTGACAGAGATATTCGAACTATTAGAAATAATCTGCTTACAATTGTTAATATAATCCCCTAAGGTCGAATCCATAATACATGAGGAATCCATAATCCACCAACTTCACATCTCCTTCGATGATCGTCCTGCCAAGAAATTGTTTATTAGTATTAAAAAATTATTTTTCAATAGCCTCATATATGAACCTTATTATATATTTAAAGACCTCACGATTCTTTTCATCAAGTTGTACTTGTGTGTGCATTACGTATTAGGGTAATCCATCTCGTTCATACCATTCCCAAATTAGAGACACAATCTCAAAAGAATTGTTGATTTGTCATTCATTGATGCACATTTTTATTAGAAGTCCATATATTACATCCTTTTCCTCATTTAGTCAAAACTTAAGCGACAATATATATACAATCAAAACACATGCAATACAATTTCCATGTTTTTTTTTAATTAAATAAATGAGTTAATTTGAGAAAAAATTATTTTCGAAGATTTAAAATATTGATAAATAGTAAAAATGTAGGTGTATTTTAAAACTATTGTGCATGATTTCATTGATGTCACATAAATTGTGAAAATTTGAACAAATATTATAGCCCCGTCTCAAAGAATAAATTCTCTAATCTATAAATTAACGTAATATTTTCCATTATTATTAATTACTTTCTGGTGACTTTATTGCATACTTACCCTTCAAACTATATGATTGTTCGCCGAGATATTAATTAAGGGAATTAATATTATATAAATGAATTGATTTCACATTTTGTTATAAATTTAAAATTTTAGATGAGATAAGTCAAGTGTGAATAACTCAAGTTGTTAGAGTTCCACCACCTGAGACCTTGAGGTCACGGGTTCGAGACACGGAGAGGAAATATTATTTCCTCTTGGTGGTCCCCCTCTTGTGGGGTGGTGATCCCCCTGTTGTTGGGTTGCAGTTCTGAGTTGCGGTTTCGGGTGGTCCTCCTCTTGTGGTTTCGGGTGGTCCCCCTCTTGTGGTGATTGTGGTTCCGGTCCACAGCGAGATGAAATGATATTGCCATATGTCCGGTGGTAAACTTCTTACATCCCCTAAATTCAAATTCTTCTGAAAACAACTACATTTATATTAAATTGTTTACTCATTCAGCCCCAAATTGACCTTTAATGACAGTAATCCTGAATACATGGTCCTCCTCTTGTGGTTTCGGGTGGTCCCCCTCTTGTGGTGATTGTGGTTCCGATCTACATCGATGATATTGCCATGTGTCCAGTGGTAAACTTCTTCATCCCCTAAATTCAAATTCTTCTGAAAATAACTACATTTATATTAAATTGTTTACTCATTCAGCCCCAAATTGACTTTAATAACAGTAATCCTGAATACATTGAGTCAGACACTGGGTATTATATTATGATAATTAATACTAATATAAATAAGTTTATTACACATCACTTTTTTTTTCATATTTCGTTTAAATGAATAGTTAACTTTATTGAAAGATAACCATTTATATGAAATTGATTTTTTTTATTAATAATAGGGTTATGTGATCTTAGTTTAATTATATCTTTGAAAAATTGTTCTAATATTAAAATAAAATTTCGTCTTATGTATGAATATTTATTTTTCAAAACACAGTTTGTTGATAATTAAATCAGTTCAAAATTGTTTCAAAATTCAAATATTTATTCAAATAATGATGCTCGTTTCAATTCCATTCATTCTCAACTTTAAATTAACCACGAAACCCTAAAAAAATTTCAATATTAATATTAACGGTCAATATTATGGTATAAAAATTTCATACTATGAACCTTGTTCGCAGAAGACTACTAGATTTATTTGATTCTTCCAATACGTATCTCTTCTAACTACTAGTACTCCATATGTATATATTTATGCATGTAGTGTATAAAAAGTCACTCTCCTGTGCATCCCATGCACCAATTCAAATTAGTGCAATTGAATTCAATTTTAAGACCTGTTTTAGATCTCAACTAGGAGTCCAGAAGCATATTTTTTTTCTTTCAGAAGTTGGGTCACACCCACTTCTGAAAAAAAGCACTTCTACACTGTTTTTTAGAGATCCAAAACAACCACTTAATTTGGATGAACTATGCACTCTAAACCCTAACTCCTAAACAATGAACCCTAAATCATATATGAACCATTCTAGGAACCATGAACCACTTGGGTAGAGAATGAACTATGAACCACTTTGACCCAGGGTTTGGGTTGGTCGAAAAAAAAAAAAACAAATTAAAGTTAAAAGAAAACTCAAATTTTTAAAAAATTATAAAATTAAATTGCACTAAATTAATTTTGTTTTGTCACGTTATTCTTAAGAAGAATTTGCCGTGTATAAAAATTATTGGTAGAAAGAATTTTCATTAAAAGAAATTTTTGACATTTCAAGCAAAATAGAAAAATTATAAAACGTCCATGCGGCTTTTGTGTCACCTAAATTGAATTTTGATTTTTTAGAGCATTGAGGTGTGGGTCCCACTTGGGGGACAAAAATTTCTTGCTTGCTTTTTTTTTTTATTTCCCACAATTCCTCCCCAAACTTTCCTGCATTCAGTCATAAATTTTCTGCTCTTTCACCCCCTTTTTCTCCGACTTGTTTTCTTGAATGTCCCAAGATTTTCAAATCCTTGCTTCTTGTAGAGAGAAATATCATCTGGGCTCTGAAGATTGGGTACGCTGATAACTTTCTTTGCTGGGATTTCAGGTGCATGATTACTTGGATTTGTTGAACAGTAAGTTTTCTAGAATCATCTTTTTCATTTTTTTGTAATTTGTGTTTTTTTTTTTTGAGTTATTGTTTGGAGGCCAAAGTGGGAAAGAGTTTTGTGTAGTTTTGATCTTGTTTGGTAGTGTCTGATTTCATTCTGTTCCAAATTCGTGAAGAACACGGCAGTATGATTTACTGGATATTATGTTGACTTGCGAGTCAACAGATCGAATTTCGGAGATTTCTTTTGATACTTGATTTCTGCTGCTCATTTCAAGATTTGGCGTGTTCAATTATTGGGGCTCTGGGATTTCAAGATTCACTATTATTGGATTCATCAAATTGAATTTTGTAGATTATTTAAGTTTGGGGTTTGGTAATTTATAGGGTGATTTTTTATGGTTGTTGCCTTTTTACGAAATTACAGATTAGAACTTCGAAATCGGAAATCGGGGGTTCTACACTTGGGTTTTTCAATCAATCAGTTTTGATAATTACTGATCTTTTTCCTGAAATGTTTTAGTTGTAAGCATGTGATGGTTGTAGAATTAAAAGTTTTGAGTAGTCTCTAATTCAAATAACTGAAGTAGTCAACCGAAACAATTAGATTGTTTGATATGATTTGCTGTATATCACTATCTTTGCGCAATTTCTGATGGGGTAGTTGAAGATTCTTCTTTCTTTCTTTCCCTCTTTCTTGATGTTAATGTAAGCTACTTATTTATCACTAAGGGGGTAATGGGTAGGTATATCTAGTTTGTAAGATATGTATCTGTATATTTGTTCAGAAATCAAAGTCTGAATCACTTCCAAATTCCAACGTTAAACACAATGTGCAGGCTGAAAAGTGAGGCGAACGTAATATGTGCCATTATTGTGGGGCAAATTTGGCGAATTCATATAACTGCAAAGAGGAAGATAATGGGCATTCTACAGAACTGAATCTTGGGCACTCTATCCAGTGTTGCGAGTTTTGTGGTAAAAAGATCTATATAGAAGCTGCAAATCTGGAGAATTCCAATTCTCAGGCAATGTCACTAATAAGTTCCGCATCGAACTGTAGTATGTGTCCTCTTTAATTTTCTGCTATCTAATGTTATCTTGATATTGTTTTCTGTACGTTCCTTCACTTTTATTCTATTTTCAGGTGACGTTTCTGTAGATGCAAACTTTTATGAAAGGTATAATGTTCATTTCCTTCTGTTAATTGGTATAAAGGAATAATCATGGCAAATACTTCTATGCACCTGTTGCACTGTGCAATTCAAGTGCATTTTTAAATGGTATTAGTTGGTCTGCATTAGCTGTTGTCATTGAACAGCACTAATTGTGCACCAGTTGCATGGTGCAACTGGTACACCCTAGTGTTACTCAGTACATTTTAAAAAGATCCCGCGGTTTCAACTATATTATGAGCTCACGTTCTGTTTATTTACAGTCAGGAGATATGTAGAAGACAACAGAACAGACAGTAGTCAAGAAGTTTCTAATTCCTCATCAAAAGGGAACATGGATGACTCCAGTTCAAGAGCTACTTCAAACGGTTTCCACCAAACTGATAATATGGTGAAGGATGAAACTAGTCGAGTTAGTAGTTCTGATAGTTTGGGGCCTAGCGAAAATATAGGAGCTATCGAAAGTGAAGAAACTCTGGAAGGAGAAAGATCGGATTCTTTTGTTGATGAGGCATCTGAAACATCTTCTTTGAACGATGAAATGGATGCTGAATTTTGGATTCCTCCAGATGCAGACGACCAAGAGGATGATGTGATAGGTAGTGTAGGAAACCACGGCGATGGCGATGATGATGAGGGTGGTGATAGTGGTGCCTGGGCTAAGCCTGCCTCTTTAAGCTATGGAGAAGAAGGCAATGGAAGTTATAGGTTCAAAGAAGAAAAAGACAAAGCAATGAATGATGTTAAGAATGGGAAATTTAAGGCCCTCGTTATTCAACTAGTTAAGTCGATGGGTGTTGACTCTGGTGAGGATTGGGTTGATATAGTGACTGCTTTATCATGGGAGGCTGCTGCTTTTGTGAAGCCTGATGCACACGAGGGTAAGACAATGGATCCTGATGGATATGTAAAGATTAAATGTATTGCAACTGGTTCACGCATTACAAAGGTAATGATTTTGTTACTTTAATTGTATGTGGACAATTTATGTAGTAGTTGGATAGTGCCTCCAAACTTGATAAATCACTTCTATTTAATATGGAATTTTAGCTCTGTGAATTTGAGTATAATTTCACCAGATGTGGGAATTATCTTATCGAGCAAGTTCTTATGTTGTTTAAATTTTAGACAATAGCACATATCCTTTTCTGATATAATCCATTTGTTTTGGTCAATAGAACTCCATTGTAAGGTGAGGCTAAAGAATAGCATGTCAATTTTACTTTTATGAATATAGTAACTATTTATTTCATGATTGTCGTTTGTTTAGTGAATCTGAGTATTCAATTGAACCTTTCTAGTCCTATTTCAATTCTGTAGCCAACTGATCAAAGGGCTAGTCTTCAAAAAGCATGCTGCTCATAAACATATGCCAACAAAGTATAAAAACCCAAGACTGCTGTTAATCAATGGCTCACTCGATCTTTCTTCTGGTGGCTTGTCGTCATTCGAATCAATGCAGCAGGTGCAGGTGAGATACTCGTGTTTCAATTCAAATAATGTGAAAGATCCATTTGTTGTTCGTTCCTGATCATATTTTCATTGACAGGAAAACGGCAATTTGAAATCCATTATCGAGATGATAGACATGTACCATCCTAATGTGATCTTGGTTGAGAAATCAGTGTCTCGTGACATACAAGAGTCTATTCTTGCAAAAGGAATAACGCTGGTCTTTGATATGAAACTGAATCGCCTGGAGAGAGTTGCTCGATGCATTGGGTCACCTATCTTGACCGCAGATGTTGCAATAGGTCAAAAACTCAGGCAGTGTGATTCTTTCCGCATCGAAAAGTTTGTAGAAGAACATGTTTCCACGGAGGGTGGAAAAAAACAAAGTAAAACATTAATGTTTCTCGAGGGAGCTCCTTCCCGACTTGGATGCACAGTAAGTCTAATGCACATAAAAAACACATATATTAGTACTTAACTTTTAAGTTCTAAACAAATATGGTTGAATAATAATTTTTTAGTTATCTGATTGGTTAAAAGTTTTATTGATAGCGCTTATTATTGTTCTTGCTTCCTGGAAGTAGTTTATTTTGTGATAACTACATGCATAACTATTATTCGCTACATCTTAAGGTGAAATCTGAGCGTCTTTAGCTCGAAGCTCACTGTGACCATGATCTGATTCCCCACTTAATTGTTAAGTTGATGTGACAATTGTTTTTTTATATGACCTCAATCTTCTTACATTGCACAGATTCTACTGATGGGAGCAAATAGCGATGAATTAAAACGAATTAAATGTGTAGTGCGATGTTCAGTTGTTATGGCATATCATTTGATGCTCGAGACTTCTTTCCTTCTCGATCAGACCGCAATGTTCTCCACGATTTCTCCCAATGAGGTGGTGGATCTAGCACTTACCAATGGAAATTTAGTCTTGGACGGAACTGATGACGCAACAATTTTGGGCCAGAAGCAGCATTCTGATGGAGAAGCAGACAAGTCATTTCCACATGATATTCACATTTCTGACGGGTTCCATGAAATCGATGCGCAGAACCAAATTTCATCATCAGAAGGCAATTCTCCATTGTCGTTTGAAGCATGCAATCCTGCAACTTTTCCTGGATTTTCTATTTCAACATCTATTCAAAGAGTTATGGACGACAGTTTTCCTCTTTTCTCCGACTCTTCTGATGGAAGAAATCAGAATGATAAGGCTGAAAATGGTGGTCAGATCTCTAATGATGCTGAAGTAGTTGATCACTGTGATGATAAGATGAAAGATGGAAACGAGGGAGAGCATTTACTCAACAATGTGCACCCATGCCTGCCAGATTCTTCAAATACTGGGAACAATGGTGATGTCGGAGAACAAACGCAGCGCAAGGATGAAATCAGTACAGTTTTGGATTCCGAGAGTATTTTGGTTTTGATGTCTAGCCGTAATGTGTCGTCAAGGGACTATATGTGAACACCGTCATTTTTCCCACATTAAGTTCTACCGGAGTTTCGATGTTCCTCTTGGAAAATTTTTGCAGGATAATTTACTCAATCAGGTGTTTTGGAACTCCTATCTCTTAATTGTCAAATTACCACTTTCACTTGGACTTTGTACCATTATTTACAAGCGGTCATTAATTTGATCGTTGATGAAATCACTTATGCCTGTGTGGGACCTAATAGATAATCTTTCTCTTTGCAGAGACTTGAGTGCAAGACTTGTGGCGAGCCCCCCGAGGCACATTTCTTCTACTATGCACATCATAATAAGCAACTCACAATCCAAGTTAGACATCTTCCTGCAAGAAAAAGTCTTCCAGGGGAACCTGACGGGAGGCTTTGGATGTGGAGTCGTTGTGGCCGGTGTAAACTCCGTGTTGGTACCTCAAAATCTACAAAAAGGGTATTGATATCCAATGCTGCACGTGGCTTATCATTCGGAAAGTTTTTGGAATTAAGTTTTTCAAATCATTCTTCGTTCAGTAGTCCATCCAGCTGTGGTCATTCTTACCACAAGGATTTCCTTTACTTCTTCGGGTATGTCATATATAACTCATGACCTATAATGCATGTTATCCATTTTAAAATTGAACGTTCTTAGGTCTCAGTTTGGAGCAATGCTTTCGAATAATAATATCAGTCGTTTCTGCTTTCTACTAATCGAGATTGCATTTTCCTCCTTTATAAGATAATATTAATTAGTGTTTTATGGTTAATATTGTTTTTACTCTAATTTTGTCATATCATTTTGAAGTAACGCTCATGGATCTTTGACTAACATGCAGATTAGGGCCCATGGTTGCCATGTTTAAGTACTCCACGGTTGTGACTTATTCAGTTTCTCTTCCACCTCAAGAGATGGAGTTCAACTATTCTGTCGGAGGAGAGTTTCTTAAGAAAGACTCTGAGAATGTATGCATTTGTATACACGTGTATAAAAATTCATTTTTGCTATTTTTTCGTATTCCTACTGGTGAATGAAACATTTCACCTAATCATAGAAGCAACAATGACTTCCTTTGTTCTTCTAATTGACATAGTTGTTTTCCTCTTTAAGGTGTACTTGAAAGGGATGTCAATGTTCATTGAAATTGAAAAATCTTTGATGGACCTTAGCAATCGATATGTTGGGGTAACCCTGAACATTCAGGGTTCAAATATGGAATTTTCCGACATTGTGGAGATGCTGAAGCAGGAAAAGACTCAGTTTGAGGTTAGATACTATATGGTAATACATTTTTTTCTTCTATTGTTTATTTTTATTAAGATTAATAACTTCATATTGATCTCTTATTAAAGTTGCGAAAATAGGTGAGTAGTCTGTTGTTTTATCCATAACGTAATTTATTTTGTGAAAAAACAGGAAATGCTCATGGTCCACATAATCCTGAATAAAGTTTCTATATATTTTCTTCTAGAGATGCAATTGTACCTGAAACATCCTGGAAATAGAGCGTTGGACAATTAACTCATTTCCCTTTGTTATTTACAAATTTCACATACAAACCATAATATGTTGTTTTCAAAGTCTCAAATTTCTAAGGAACTCAGTTAGCCTCCTAAAAAGTTTATTAATTTCATCTTTGTGCTGAACTTTGTGGCTTCTGTCTAGATGGAAGGTAACTGAAATTTATTTGTGGTTATGACTTATGATGTTATTTATCTTTTGTTCGTATAAAAGACGGCACTTATACAAGGTTTTTGAATACAAATTTGTTTGAAGAAATAAATTTTATATGTTCGTTTATATGCAATTATGTATTCCTATATCCTGATAATATGTTACTAGGTTGAGATTCAAAATTCTGTCAAGAATGGAAGTGAAGGTGGCACGGTGTGTAAGCTTCTAGGCTTGAATAGAGCGCGCTTGGATCTTCTGCTGGAATCATGCATATGGGATCGAAGACTACAAGCATTGCTCTTATCATACTTTAAGGTGATCAGTTCTGATTCAGTTGACGGGGCTCTAGAAAATGCTTCTGGAGGTGAAATGAATCAGGATCCATTTATAGAAAATAGTGATTCTCCAATTAAAGAAATTCCTATTGATGGGCACGTTGAAGCGTCAACAGAAATCCCTATTGATGGGCACGTTGAAGGATCTAGTGATGATCAATCAAGTTCTACACTGACAGTCAATGACGATACTGTGAGGCTGATCATTGAAAATGGATCGGAATTCCATGATTTCTTGGTCAAACCTACTCCAGAAGAATGTTTTGATGCTGCTGAAGGGAATTTTCAACTGGATAGTGTTGATTCATCTGTGGAATTGGAATTGCAATCGGGTCGGATAATACCGATAGCTACAGATGTCAAAGGGGCTATTTCTGATTCAAACAGTTCTCTTAGACCTAAGCATCTTTTATCTGTGTTCTCTAATCTAGAAAATGAGAAAGGTTGGATCTGGGCCCCATTTGCCGACATCAGACGTGAATACATCGAGGATCTCCAGAGAGGAAATTTGCCAAAGTTTGAATCTTGTAGTAGCTATCCTGCAGAATCTGTGCCTCAAAAAGTGATTTCAGATGAGGGCTCAAGACTGCACATTCCTCTTGGTTCTAATGACTACATTGTTTCTGATTATGAAGATGAATTCTCTAGCATCATAGCTTGTGCTCTTGCCTTATTAAAGGATGCAGCAATTGCAACTGAAGATCTTTCAGAGGATGCTCAGAGAGAAAGAGGAATGGATGCAAAAAACGAGAGTTCTCAGAGCCTACCACCAATGTTTTCTTTGCCTTCTTCATTCGGCTCTTTGGATTCTGATAGCATCCAATCTCTACCTACCAATTCCTTGAAGGCCTTCATTCATCAAGCTTTGATGGATTAAATTTGTTGAATCACTTTCGTTTACACGGTGCTAGCCACCCAGAGGTCTCTATGGGTTTGGGGAAAAATCAGGCAACCCGTAAGTACTCTGTCGTGTGTGTACATGCAAGCCAGTTCCGTCAGCTACGTGATCGATGTTGTCCTTCAGAGGTTGATTACATTGCTTCCCTAAGCCGTTGTAGGAATTGGGATGCTAAAGGTGGAAAGAGTAAATCCTTTTTTGCTAAAACACTCGATGACAGGTTTATCATAAAGGAAATCAAGAGAACCGAATTTGATGCGTTCATGAAATTCGCCCCACACTACTTTGAATACATGAATCAGTGCTGTGAGAAGGGGAACCAGACCTGTCTTGCTAAGATTCTTGGTATCTACCAGGTTAGTCTATCTACTTTTTTCCTCATTTCTAGCCTTTTTTTTTTTTGGGTTAAGATGTACTCCCTCCGTCCCACAATTGTTTGCACAGTTCACTATTCATCCCTTACAAAGACCTCTAAATTACACATCATTCCACTAATAATTACACACAAAAACATCTAATAGATAAGTTTCATTCACCTAATCCCTCATCAAAAAATTATTTTATCTATTATTTATCCATTAAATACTACAAGTCAACTCTCATAAAAAACATCCTGAAAAGTCAACTGTGCAAACATTCCTGGGACGGAGGTAGTATTCAGTATTAATGAGTGACTTTTTGTCTTTTGCTTATAATTACCTGAACGTTTCTAGGTTGTCATAAGAGCAACAAAGAACGGGAAGGAAGCCAGGCATGACCTCCTGGTGATGGAGAATCTTTCATTTGGTCGTCATATATCAAGACAGTATGATCTCAAGGGGGCTTTGCATGCTCGATTTGCTGGCAATGATTCAGAAGACGTTCTTCTGGATCAAAATTTTGTGAATGATATGAATGTTTCACCTCTCTATGTCAGTAGGAAGTCGAAGCGAACTCTGCAACGTGCTGTGTATAATGATACTAATTTTCTCAATGTGAGTTTTTCTAAATCTTCTTTTCACTTTGTTTGGATTACTGCATTTGAAATCATCTAATTTGGGTGGATTTGGAATCCATTTATTCAAATCCCTCATCCAAAGGCAACCTAAATTAATTATACTGAATTTTCAGATGATCAATGTGATGGACTATTCTCTTCTGGTGGGAGTTGATACTCAACGTCGTGAACTGGTATGCGGTATCATCGACTATCTTAGGCAGTATACTTGGGACAAACAGCTCGAAAACTGGGTCAAGTCTTCACTCGTTGTTCCCAAAAACCAGTTGCCTACTATCATCTCTCCTAAAGAATACAAGAAGAGATTCAGAAAGTTCATAGATACGCACTTTTTGAGCGTTCCTGATCATTGGTGTTCCCGAAGATCTTCCAATCCTTGCAAGCTCTGCGGTCCTTCTGGCAGAAGCGGTTCAAAATCTCATAATCATGGTGAACAAAACGGCTGCTTTGCCTGAGTTTGGTTATAACCATCACCAGTAAGCCCGTTTTCTACTATTGAATTTTCATATAATAGTGTATAGATGATTGATGTTGTACATCCCCCCTCTCCCTGCTATTATTTTTGCCAGCAAAGTTACGAGGGTATTTTGGGTATTCTATAGTTACAGGATATATAGGTTGCACATATTTGATATACGTATACCTCGAGTAAATGTGAAAACAACTTTGTGCAGTTCATTTGACCTCTATTTTTATAATTGCAATGAAAGAAGATTTGTAGTTTCTCCATAATATATGTTCTGTTTGTCTAATATTGAGATGAATCGATATCTACGAAGTTACTTGAGGCATATAACGTGTTGCTACTAGGTATAGCATAAGTAGGTGCAGAACATATGTAACAGAAAGATGTAAGGGTGTGTTTGGATACATACCTGATTTTTGTTGTTGCTATTGTTCATGAAATGTCCTTGAAGTTTTGCTCGGCCTGTCCAACGTGCGTCGCTGAGCAAGACGAAAGGTCGGGTGGGTGTGTTGAGAACATATATATATATATATGTGTATATATTATCTTGGTGATAGTTGTTTGAAAATCAAGGTCATATCATAAATTTATGTATGAATCTTCACGGGTATCATGTTGATTGCAGTAGCCCTGTGAAGTCTTCCTTCTTTTTTTTGAGGTGGCTGCTATTTTTCTGCTGAACATGCCCTTTTATTTATTGTCCATTGAAACTTGTGATGATTCTTATAATTGGTGATTACGAGTCAGTCAAGAATTAATCAAATTAATCGACACTGAAACCCATTTAAAGTAATGTCTTTGGTTGGATTTTTGAGTCTACCATGACTTTAATGTTTATTCTAAAGTGTATTTTCTGTTAAAGGGCTTGAAAATCAATTGAAAGGCCTCAGAAATAGACAGAAATATGCTTCTTGTTGAGGCCCTATTATTTCAAACGAAGAAAATATTTTTATTTAATTTAGAAATTGATTGCAAATGACTAATACGAAAAGATCACCATTTGCAACTATATGTTTGAGTTCAGTTTCCTTATCAACACTTTTTTGGGAGATTATATTATACATAGTTTGTCTAGTTGGTACGACTTGTAAGTTATTGCATGTTGATGTAATATATTTATATATCCATATCTTCAAATAGTGATTGTGTGTTTTGGCCTTCAGGTTCTCTTGTTAAAAAAAGACTACAAATTGATTCTTTATCACAAGCTTATGAAGGGAGGATGGTAATATATTTCAATATCATCCAGTGATGTATACTTAGAAAAGTAAATTGTTTGATTCGTTTCGGTCTATAAATTGGAACAGTTAGGATAACATAAAATTATACGTGCGAATGATTCTTATGCCAAGATCTTGTATTTATTAACATTAACTAAAATTTTGAAAAGAATAACTTCAAGCATCAGTTAAATTCAAAGATAAATTGAAGTAAATGCTCCTTTGAAATGAGATCTTTTTAATGAATTTCATCTTCTCATATACAGTAAAACCTCGTTAAATTAATACTCGATAAATTAATAACCTCGCTAAAATTAATAATTTGTCCGGTCCCAAGTTGGGACCAGTACAAATTTGGGACCCAATCAATAAAATTATAAGATAATAATTTTTTTGAGATCCTAGTGTATATATATTGGTCCCGACGAAACTATAAATTAATAATTATTAAAAATAATTCATATACATATATATGATGCACTTGAATATTCTTAAGACAACTTAGTAAAATAAGAATCTACTGATAAATATATAGTGCTGATTTCTATCCATGATTCAATGCACAAATGTTAGTCTAATGAACCATATTTTTGTATTTTCCAAAACCAATTAATTTAAACAAGTCATTCCAACTTCCACGTGAGTTTGTATTCATGGAATTCTACTAGTACATTTGTATTTTAACTTAATTTTCATCAATAACTATGCATGTATACTTAAAGTTATTCAAAGAATTTGGAACTTTGAAGGTCAACTGTGCATATACGTTAAAACATCTTTAAATTAATAAATTATTAATTTATCGATATAATAATATCTCTATAAATTAATAAAATCTTTCGGTCCCAAAGTTATTAATTTATAGAGGTTTTACTGTACATGTATTAAGGTGTATCAAGATTCAAGAGTAATAAAAAAGAAGAATTAGGAATGAGATCACATGTTTCATGTGTTTCACTTTGTATTACATAATATAGATGGATGACACGTGAAATAATAAAAAATATCAAACGAATCACTATATTTTGATTTCATTTGTTAAAAATCCAGCAAGATAAAACACCAATGAAATACAAAAAGTGAAACAGCGGAATCAAACCGAAAAAAATACGTAGTGTTTTATTAAAATATGGAAGGCAAAGTTCACATTTATACTTTATAGCTCTAATGCACGGATTCTTAAAAAATTAACAGTATGCAGTATCGGATTCGCTTGGGATGCGATTCGCCTGAGATTCGCACCCGATTCGCCACGTGGCGAATCCCAATTTTTTTTTTAATTATCGGATATGCGTATCCTGTTCCGAGGATACGCGTATCGGATACGTATCGGGATTTTTTTGTAAAATTTATTAAATTTTGGGTTTTTTTTTTGTAAAAAATTAAAATTTACTAATAATTTGAAGGACACACTCTAAAACTTATTAAATATTAAAAGTTATTAATATTTTATTATGATTTATGACTTGTATGGATTAATGATATTTGATTTAATTGTTATTTTGTTACTTATGGGATGAATTCCTTGATATTAGTACTTGTGTTTTAAATACTCTTGATATTACTACATGTGTTATATATAATTGTTGTAAATTTTTTAATATTATTACAGGTGATATATATAATTAAATTAAAAAATTGACGTATACTGGCCGTATCGTATCCTAAAAATTTAAAAAATATGAATTCCCGCACCCGAATCGTATCGTATCTGCACCCCGCACCCACACCCGTGCAACACTGCTTTATAGTATGAATTGAAAAGAATCGTATACTCAGTTTCTCAAAATCAAACCTAGCTACTTGATCGTTGATATAAAATTCGTCAAATTATTTCAGCTCTTTTATTTGATCGTTAACGTAGGTATATTTAACAAATTCGAATATATCGTTACAGTTGGTAAATTCTTAATCTTTATATGTGAAAATGATAAAAATATGTGTATACCAAATTACTTAACTTCTGGTCATGTTCGATACAATTAAAGCTTATTCAAGTCCAATTTTATTAATATCGAATGTGTAAAAACAAATATTTGAAAGCTCAACAATAATCCAAATAGTAGTATGTTCAATTTAAACAGAATTTAGAGAGTGAAAATTAACCATAAATTTAAAAGGAAATAGCTTTTGAAATCTTGCAGCCTTTATACCTTTCCTGCAGAAAAACTTCAAGAGAAAAACCACGACAAAGAAAGGAATAGCTTCTACCCAACATCTCAACTAGGAATCTCATTTTACAAACTCACCTATATCAACAACAACATTTCCAGCATAATCAAACTATTCTCACACATCATAATAACTTGAGACAGCCTTGATTCACAATGTCAGAAAATATCGAGCAAAATCTAATCGAAAGCACAGACCCCGAGAACAGCGATTGTCATGACAAAGACGAACCACACGATCAAGAAGACGATGTGGATAACTCCAATTACATCTACGTCGTCAACACCATCTTGAGTGGCACAGCTCGTCTTAACGTCCTTCTCCCCACTGCCACCATTCTCGCATTTACCATTTTCGCCCCTCTACTAACAAACGACGGCAAATGCACCACCACCGACCGTTACCTGATGGGCTTGTTCCTCACTTTATCAGCCAGTTCATGTGTCTTCTTTTCGTTCACTGACAGCTTTCGATCGAGCAGTGGGAGGTTGTATTATGGGGTGGCTACGTTCCGTGGGATAAGGAACTTTGGTGGAGGGCGGGCCAAACCACACGTGCCGTCCAAATACAGGCTGAGATGGAGTGATATGTTCCATTCATCACTCTCCTTGATTGCCTTCCTTACCTTTGCCCTTTTGCACAATGATGTTCTCACCTGTTATCATCTGGTTTTGCCTAGAAAATTCGTCAACACGGTTCCTCTGGTGATCGGGTTCGTGATAAGTCTTCTCTTCGTGCTGTTTCCTTCGAAAAGAAGAGGGATCGGTTACCCATTCTTGATGCAGAGTGAGAATTTTCACATCAGAAAATGAGAAACATGTAACTAAAAACATATACACTTCGCAGAGAGTACTTGAAAAAACATACCTCCAAAAATAGTAATTTTTCATCTTCTGTCTTGTATTTGAGGGAGGCCAGAGATATACGACAGTATATAAAGTAAACAGATTTATTATCCACATCAAATGCATATAACTGACACACAAGGCATGCATTAAAGTTCATTTCACACTCAACTGCATGAAATCATGTAGGTTGGATCTTTTTGAAGAGGTATAAACTTGAGAGTAACACTTGGTAGAATTTGCCTATATAAACTTATATTGATTAAAACAAAATGAAAATACAAAATTTAAGTATGGTGAAGTTAATAAAGAATTAAGATCAATGAAATACAACACATTCAAGTACAATGACAACGAAGTGGAACCAAAGCTCCCGGTGGTTTTCTCTTCTCCCGTGTGATAGCTTCTCTTATCACCGGCAATTTCTGATGAACTTTTTCCCAAATATGATTCACAGCACCGTCTTCAAGTACCGGACCAACGCCACCTGGATGGCCATTATCATACTGAAATATTGGTTGAACTACAGCCATGTTCTTGCGAAATCTATCCTTGTGTTCACTTGAATAACTTTTGAGATGACTCACTAGCCAGTTTGGCCTCAAAGCATCACTAACTGCAACGAAAACTGAAAACTCAGAATAATCGACCATCCCTTCAAATGGAAGCTCTATGTTGTCGCTAACTATGACCGGAATGCAGAGACTTTGGATGGCATCGAAAAGTCTACATGAAGTGGGGGTATCGCCAGCTGGATGTAAACAGAACTCAGATGTCCTCATTCCCTTTATTGATTGTTCCTTCCCGGTGGCATTGGGAAAGCCTTCTTCAATAACAACTCCAGGCTCATTGATTAATAAATCCCATAATTTTTCTCGAACAAGACCACCCTATTTGTAAGGAGATGTTGATAGTAAGAATGTATGAAGCAGTATTATTGAACAAAATCAATGATAAGGCAAATAATTGTTTGGTATGCATCAACATATCCCTAAACAGTCAAATTTTGTTTCGATAGGTTCTTAAACTATATTTTGTATTAAAAAGCCCTTCAAGTATTGAAAATTTATTTCACGAGATCCCCGAGACAAAATTGATGGAATTTTTTTATTTATCTTAATGATCCAGTTGAATAATATGTGCATTATCTTTATTGGTATCCAGATGTATTTTGTGCAAGTCGTTTTAACCTCAATACTTCAGATTATGAGTACCTAAAACGAAAACAATATTTTTGTATATAATTAAGATTAACTGATTAAAATAAAGCTGACATGTACATTATTTAACCGGACCATTAAGGTGAACTGAAATAATTCTATCTAATAGTTTAGGGACCTATCGAAACAAAAGTTGATATTTTAGGGACCTTTGATGCCTAATAGTTTAAAGTAACATTTTTCAGCACATAAGATCAAATATCAGCCAACAAGAGATTTGCAGCAACAAGATGAAAGAGAATACAATGAGCAAATAAAACTAAAAAGACAAATCTTGAGCACATTTAATCATAGAAAGTAGCCAATCACATACCAAGAGTGCAAATATCAACATGATAAAGTTCAGGAAAATAATAGAATACTGACCCGGTGCCTATGTTTTGCTCCTTTGAAGTAAAGAAGGGTTCGTCTTTTCTGATTTTCTGACATGTGCAGCCTAGGAAGTAAATGTGTGTAGGGCACAATGACATCTTTCAACAGCGAAACTTGAGTATGATGTATCATCAAGTCAGATGAACTACCATTCGATGATTTGGAGTCGAGCCTAAACCAGCCACCAAAATCCACCATGAGAAGAATGGCAGGGGCTAGCTCGTCTTTTAAGTGCCACATTGCAACAGGGTCTGCCAAACAATGCTTCAAGTTTTAACATAACCTGACAATCCACAGACTAAAATATAAGCAATTAACACATGCAACACTTATTCCAATTTCTCTAAGTCGTCCAATTAAAATTTCCACAAAAGTGCCAGAATAAGGTTAAGATACTGTCATTTATCATCTATAAGTGATAGCTAGGACAGGATAATACTTTTGTTGAGCAGTACGAGCAAGAGTTTCTTTATTACAAACAAATTATTAAAACGAACTAGCATTTGAGAAAAAGAATCTCCACTCAATAGATTACCAAGCTGATCAAGATTTTGCCAGTGAATACCAAAATCAAATTCTTTTCTTACAAAATATGAATCAACAGTCCTCCCCTTTTAGCAATCACATTGTGCATATGTTCACATAAAGTCCAAATTCTTGAATCAAGCCACATCTAATCAAAGCCTAGACTAAATAACATGTCTCAAATAACAAACAATCACAGCAATCACAGCAAAATACAATAGATTACACTTCAGTAACTGAGAAAACTTCATTCCTTAGCTAATTAACATCACAAAACACTTAAAAACTCCACATCAATAATTACCTGTAACAACAAAAACATGATCTCTACCACCAGATTTCCGCCATGCTTCCGACTTTTTCACCAAATCAATCACCATCCTCTGCCTCACATAATCCTCATTCTCCTCAACCCTCTTTCTAAACACACCCTTATCAACAATCAGCTGCAATTCAGCACTCAATGTCGCGAAAAACGGCACAAAAACCACATCCGCCTCCCTGTAATCCAAAACCCTTTTCGCAAACGATTTTCCTTTCAACTCATCAGGGGTCAATAAATCCCCCAAGATCCAATACTCCGCGCTGTACTGTTTAATTATGGGGTTTTCAGGATACGGAAGAGAGGATCCAGAGTTTTTGAGCGAAAGTTTTTTCCTAATTTCGTTGTCTACTTCACTCCCAATTCTAGTATCAGAGGCAAGGGTCCAGTATTTTTCTAAGAGGCCGTAGTTGAGGGATCGGGGCAGCGGCGAAATGTAGACGTTGATGGAATTTTGTGTGGTGGAGAAAGCGTTTCTGGGATTCGGCGGCGGTGGCGCCGCCGTGGGGGAGTAGAGGTAGAATAAAGTAAGGGAAAGAAGGGAGAGGAACGAGAGAGTGAGACAAAGAGGTGGGGTTTTGGGTGCCATTGGAGTGATTCTTTTGCTTTGATTTGGAATGGTGTGTGGCGAATTGGCAAGGTGATCTACGAGACAGTGAAGTAGATCCAACTCTTGTTCATATATTCCAACTTCTGATTTTTTTTTTCTTTTTTTTAATGGGAAGAAAGGGAGAAATGAAAATAGAACCGGTGTTTTTTTTTTCAATTAAATGAAATATACTGTTAAAAGAAAGTGTGAGGTTTTTTTTAATGAAAATTTGTTAAAAGAAAGTGCAATTAAATGAATATTAATGATTAATACTCACTTCGTCCATCAATCTCATGCTACTTTAATTTTTCATGCGTTTTTGCGAGCGAGTTTTGTATTAGTAATTGAAATGATAAAGTGACTTTTAAGGAGATGTATGATAGATAAACCCCTCATCTATCTATCATAAACAACCTTAAAAGTCGCTATATCATTTCAATTATTAATACAAAACTCGCTTGTAAAAAAGAGTGAAAAGTTAAAATAACATAAAATTGGTGGACGAAAATAGTATATTTTACGCATAAACTTCACTACTAAAAATAGTTCAAAGAGTTAAAAATGGAATTTGGCAAGTGTTAAAGCAAACATACACCAGAATTGAATTATTATTTTTATCAACAAACGAATTAATTTTCATTTCAGAACATGGGGTAAGAGAATTGCCCAACAAGTACGTAAGTTCCAACAAATTGGAAAAGACCGTTGAAGAAACCTGTTTTTCATATATACACCGAGAAGAAGGAAGAAAAAGAAAAGTCTTAAGATGCCAAATATAAAGGATCCTTGCACCATAATTGATAATTGACAAGATCTTATATGTAAACTAATTTTACTATTTTGCATTATATGTTTATATTTAAATAAAAATATTAATTGTTATAAAATAAACTAATAGTTACTCTTTCCGTCCCAAAATAATATACACATTTTACTTTTTGGTCCGTCCCAAAATAATGTGCACATCCCTAAAATGACAAACACAATATTATAAAAAATGTCATTATTTTTTGGCCCAACACACAATTCAACTCCTTTCTTTAATTTATATTTAAAAATTTATAAAATTACTCCTATAAAAATTTACTCATTATTACACTTTCTTAATCTTTGTGTCCATTTTGAGGTGCATATTATCCCAGCCGGAGGGAGTACAAATCAAAATTTTTTGAAGTCAATTTTTACCCTAAAGAGCGTTGAATTAAGAAACAAAAATGCTAATATATCACTGTAATTCACAAGTTACAATCGGTTTTTTGTATGCGGTCATTCCTCATTCAACTGCTTCATCCTACAAAAAATTCACACATAACCGAACACACAACCTTCCATCCTCTGCGTGGAATTGTGGTCATTCCAACCACATGGAATGCATCGGGTGTAAGATGCAAGAAAACTCATCACCACAACTGAAAAATTGCAGAAAGACATACACAGGCTAACCATGTTCATGAATCATGATCAAAGATCAGACAACAAAATGCAGAGAGTATGAATCCATCACCACAATAGCCAAAAACAAATCTAAAAAAAGCTATAGACAGATGATCGAGCTTTCAATGCCCGAATCTTCACTAAACTTGAATGTAACTACGAAGCATCATAAAAAGAACGAAGGTTAACAACATTGACCTCCATTCCGACAGAGCTCTGTACTTTCAAACACAGAGACTTCAATTTGAACTCTTCCGGTTCTTGATTTCTGAACCTAACGCTCCAAGTGTATTTCATCGAAATTCCAGTCCCTTACGATGTCCCTTCTGACAGCATGGCTTCGGACTAGACGTGGGGCCCCTGTGACCCCACTTGGAATTGTGGGTTGAGGCATTACCTTAGATGATGTGAAGTTAGCTCTAGGATGCGGGAGTGAAGTCTTTCTGGGTAAGCAATTGGCTATGGCTGAACATCTTCCTTCGTTGTCTGAACTTGATACGGAGTAACTTCTGAAGGAATGTGATGGACTTTCTACGCCATGGCATACGAGGCATGCCAGACTCATATTGGCGTGCGAGCACTGTTGAAATATGCTCGTCCTATGCAGCAACGACTGCACATAAAAGAAGAAAAAATTGATGAATATAAATAAGAGACGGAGATTCAAATTCCCATTCAATACATTAATAAGCATAGGCATAATGCAGTCATACGAACACTCGAAATAGTCTGAGTGAGCATTCTAAATAAAGCAGGTCAGAAATATCTCTTCAATTATAACCTTCTCAATCAGACACACCATGAGTTCATCGGAACATTAAGTGTGTGTGTGTGTGTGTGTGTGTGTGTGTGTGAGAGAGAGAGAGAGAGAGAGAGAGAGAGAGAGAGAGAGAGAGAGAGAGTCATGGTTCAGTTCACCAAGCTTGTTCTTGAGATAAAGGCAAAATCAAGATAGAATTATAGAAAAGACATGTCCATATCAGCTGTCATAAGGGAATATTTACAAATGAACATTGTTCTTTATAGTTTTAATCATGCCCCACCATAGACATGAGTTGACACATAAAAATAGTTTTGATGGTAAAAGACGCATAGCCCTTCCCGGTGGCATTGAGTGATTACAAATATGAATTCGGAGACAATGTTCATGTAATTTGAACATGGAAAATTATAAAAAAAAAGGAGGCCAAACAGATATTTCAGATTGAAAAAGGACATGGAAGTTTATAATAAGAAAGACATGTGCACAACATTTCATAAATCAAATGAAGTGAACACCATATACAAAGAAAGAGTCATCAATTCATCATTAACTTCAGAAAGGCTAATCATTTCCCCTTCTGCAGTTCTGCTTAGTTTTAACAAAAGGCCACACTTTGAAGATGGTCTCAATTAATTGCGTCTATATGAAATACCTATGTTCAAAGTTCGTAGATATATATTTCACAATGCATAAAAGGATCATTGATTATGAACAAAAGTTTGCGCATTCTTGAATGCACAAAGAAAGCACAACATTTCACTAGTATTATAACTTCAATTCATCTGTCATGTGTTTAGATTTCAGAGGTTTATTAAAGTCTAATTCTACCCTAATTAACTAAACATTTAGTGAGCATGTGGATTATAAGGTACAAACAGCTGAAAAATCATTCACCAATCATCCCAATAACAATCAATCACATAACCTTAAGAACAATGCACCAATTGGCAGGCAACTTTCAGGCAAACCAACACTTTCAGATCAAATCAATATGAGAAATAATAAAACATTCATCACATATCATCTCGAATCCATTCACATACAATTAAAAACTCCCAACTCAAAGTCTCCAATTACTCCTTGCAAACAAACCTTAATCAAGACATTACCCCAATTTTCCATAACAAATATAATACTGTCGAAATAAACAACAAATTGCAGCATAACTACAATCATAAATCAAACGGAAACCAGCCCCAATCAACGATTAGGAAACGACAGAGCCCAAAGGGAAGATCCTCAATTTGAATTGAATAAAGAAGATACCAACATTTAGAACAATTAATCGACGAAACGAATTTGTAAACAGGAAATTGATAACCGAATGATGAAGGGATCTGAAAGACGAACCTGAGTACACTGAATAAGTCCGGAAAAAGCTCGGAAGTGATGGTGCGATGATGGTTTTAGGGTTGTTTATTGGACGGTGCGTTGAATCTTGAAAAGTAGCATCTTTTGTTCAACTGTGGGCGTATATATATCGTTTGTGAGAGGATAACTGACGCGGCCCACTTGCTTAGTTTTTACAGTTTGCTTCATTGTTCCTCTCTCTCCTCTCTCAATAACCCCATCATTTACAATTTTTACATAGTTGGTAACTTATACCTTTTCAATTTTTTTAAAACATTTTGTTAATATTTTTATGACTGCGGTTAATCACAAACGGTTTTTTACTTTACACACCCGAAAAAAATTAATATCTAAAATACCCTAATATAAATTGACAATTATATCTCTTGTGTATATTTTTTATATTATAATTTACTATTTTTTTACCCAATACACCCTAATCTCAAATTTATACACGTGATACGTCATCTTCCTCAACTCATTTACATCATTATTTAAACTTGAAGAAAACATCATAAACCCTAACATAAAAAAATCCTACATATTAAAAACTCATAGCAATGTATTGCAAAAGAAGTATGGATTAAAGAACAAGTTTTAAGATACATTTTCTAAATTTTCTTGTGAATTTTTTTTATTTAAATGGTAGAAAGATGAGTTTGTTTCGTGTTTTTCTTTTTAGAAATCGCGACAAACATTTTGTCGGCCAAGGTGGTCGACCATTCAAAATTTTGGCCAGACTGGTCGATGAATGTAAAAGTTGGCCGTCTTGGTTGACATTTTTTTTTTGGCTACAGTGGATGAATATTATAAATTTTTGCCATAGTGGTTGACATTTTATAATTTGTCCTTCGTGTATATTTTTTATATCATAATTTACTAATTTTTTTTACTCAATACATCATAATCTTAAATCCATACACATGACACACCATTTTCCTCAACTCATTTACATCATTATTTAAACTTGAAGAAAACATCATAAAAGCTAAAAATCTACATATTGAAAACTCATAGCAAATGTATTGGAAAAAGAGTATGGATTAAAAAACAAGTTTTAAGATACATTTTATAAGTTTTCTTGTGCATTTCTTTCATTTAAATGGTAGGTAGATGAGTTTTTTTCGTATTTTTCTTTTAAAAAATTTCTCGACAGACATTTTGTCGGCCAAGGTGGTCGACCATTCAAAATTTTGGCCAGACTGGTCGATGAATGTAAAAGTTGGCCGTCTTGGTCGACATTTTTTTTTTGCTACAGTGGATGAATATTATAAATTTTTGCCATAGTGGTTGACATTTTATAATTTGTCCTTCGTGTATATTTTTTATATCATAATTTACTAATTTTTTTTACTCAATACATCATAATCTTAAATCCATACACATGACACGCCATTTTCCTCAACCCATTTACATCATTATTTAAACTTGAAGAAAACATCATAAAAGCTAAAAATCTACATATTGAAAACTCATAGCAAATGTATTGGAAAAAGAGTATGGATTAAAAAACAAGTTTTAAGATACATTTTATAAGTTTTCTTGTGCATTTCTTTCATTTAAATGGTAGGTAGATGAGTTTTTTTCGTATTTTTCTTTTTAAAAATCGCGACAGACATTTTGTTAATAATGTGGTCGACCATTCAAATTTTTGGCAAGTCTGGTTGACCATTCAAAATTTTAGAAAGACTGACCGACAAATGTAGAAGTTGGCTGCTCTGGTCAATATTTTATTCGTTTGGGTGTATAACAATATATATATATATATATATATATATATTAATTTTTTAATTTTTAATTGAAAGGGTACAATGGACCAAATGTTGTGTGTATTAAGTAAAGATTAAAATATTAAATATATGTGTAAAGTAATCGTTCTAAATCATTAAATCCATTAAAAAAAAAGTTAAACCAAACTTGATTTGGTGACTCTCATTATGAAATACTGAAACAAAATTTATGTCACAGATAAAATTCATCATTCATTAATCACAAGCATATTTTTTTAAAATTAAAGTTCATCATTCATTGACCATAATAATTTATAAATATAGTATTCTACAAACTAGAACCTAGCGTTGCTACAAGGTTAGCTATGCTCTTATGACAAGTTTGGAAGAGACATAATTCAAAAGTACGTGATAGAACATGCAAGGATGCATACATCGTTGTTTGTGCCTCGGCTGCTTTTTTAGGAAAATGGTGAATATCACGACGTTGTCCTCAAGTTGGCAACACGACTCGAATTGAAGTGTAATGTCAAGCATGACACAAGCCTTCATCGGGTAAATGGAAAATAAATGTTGATGCATCGTTTTTTCAAGATATGCTGGCGCTGCAAACAGGGATTGATATGACAAATTGGAAAGTCGGAATGATTCTGGTGAATTCGTAGTGGGACGAACTATGGTGTTTGATGATTGTCTCAATATAGATGTGGGTGAAGCGCTTGGTTTCTATGAAGTCCTCTCATGGTTGAAGAATCTGAACTTTGATAGTGTGATTGTTGAAGGAGATGCTAAAGTTGTGGTTAACGATATCACATTGCCTGGTTTCTTTAATTCGATCTTTGTAGATTACGTGACTGGATGTAAGGGTATTCTTTCCACTTCTCCAGGATTTTTGATTCATTATATTAAAAGAAGTGCAATTTTATGACACACGAATTTGCAAGAGATTCTCATATATGTATGAGAACTCCTATTGTTGGGTAGACCCACTAAACTTTGTGGTTGAACTTCTTGTCATCCCTTGCTCGTGTAATAATGAAAATTAAGCATTTTTTCTTTAAAAAATCATCATTCGTAAACGTAGAGTTTACAAAATGTCCTAAAAATAATATTATAATTGTTAACATATATAACTAGAGAGACACACTTGTATGAGACTGTCTCATGGTGAGACGGAGCATAAGTTGACATTGTCGCTTTAACACTTTGGAAAGGGTGAGTGTAATTTGTGCTAGGGCATACCCCGTCTCATATGAGTTTTTGTCATATTTAGAAAGAATAATATTCCTGTGAACTAGGTCTATACATGAACTATATCATTGTTATGCACAAAAAATATCAATGTTATTCATAATAACTATAATTGTTTTAAAAATGCTCTATTTTTTTAAACAATAATAACTTTTGTACATAACATTGATACTTTTTATGCCTAATAGTGATACTTTTGTATATAACAGTAATATTAAAAAAATAGAGCTATGGAAACAGACAGGCCTGCCCGTCAAAGCTCGTGCCCGCCCACACGAATAGATCAATTTGTTTAGACCCGCCTTTTGAGTTGGAGTTGGTCTCCCATGAACAAGTTTTATAGTATGAAATTGAATTATTTGATTCATTTCAACACACTTTTCTAATACACCAAACTTGACCCGTATCATATTTTAGATAAGTTCACATATTCATAAATTAAAAATCAATTTCATAACATAAAACTTTTTCACTTAAAGTTTGACTTTGAGTTGACTCAACATGCTAAGCCAATTTTAACAGCTATATACAACTTATTCATGGGAGCAATGTAAAGCTAATCTTTCTGCCACACAAAATTGTTTATCGAAATGTAGTTTGGGCATAAATTTGGATATTTGGTCAGTATTATTTATTTATATCAACTTTATGTTAAAAGTAATTGGATTAGTCTAATTGATATGATCAATTAATTATGAGTGGTCTCATGTGCACTAAGTCCAATGTGCATGTTATATTGCATATTTGAAATATACAATTTTTTTGCATTGGATTATACAATTTGTTTACACTAAAACATACAATTAGTGTTCGTAAAATAATTTGCATGTTTTAATGTAAACAAATTATATGATTCAATGTAACAAGTTGAATATTAAAAAAATACAGTACTATAGAATACTTGGTGCATCTGGTGTATATAAGACTTGGTTATTAATTAATTAATAACTCAAAATAAAAGCAGTTAAATTATATTTTTTATCATGCTCAATCTGTTTTAACTAATTTTTGTCATTGTTTTATTATGTTATATTCTCAAAATTCATATAACCACGTGAAGTATATTAATTCTGTCAGTACGAAATGGACATAAATATGGTTGCGTCCCCCACACCAAACCAAATATATACATGCACAGCGTTCGTCCAAGTTCAATAGTACAACATTGCATTGCAATTAATTGGGGAGTCACCTACTCTTTTATCGATCATAGCATAATGTTTCATTCAAGAACTTTATTCACAAAATTTGAATAGTATTAATGCTAATAGTTTCAAGAATTCCTCGAGCCATCTTAGGTTTTAAAACACATCATTTTACAACTTTTCTTTTTTTGTTTGAAAATCAAATTAGATATTGACAATTGCATTAATCATTCCATGCTACCATGGGTTATACTTCCACGCGTACTCCCTTCCTCCAGCAATAATAAGCAAATACACGTACTAAAATATGTATTATATTTGGACAAAAACTTATATAAACCTGAGTTTATAAACAATTATATTTTTTAATATTATTATTATGTATATAAATTTTATTTTTGAACACTAATAAGTTTTGTGCATAATATTGATAAAGTTCAAGTATAAGAGTGGAACTTTAAAATTAGTAATCAACTTATTTAATTTATAGTAAAGTCGCTCTTTTATCCTTGTTTTGCATGTGATTAGGAGCCAAGAAAGTTTATGCATGATGTATTCGGACATTACTAGAAAACTACAAAAAAGACGGTGATTTACGACGGTTTTAGCGACGGTAAAAACCGTTGCTACAGGATGTAGCGACGATTTACTGACCGTCGGAGAAACGAGGGTCGCTAAAATATAGCGACGGTTTTTTTCAACACCATTGCTACTAACAACAATAGTAAATCCGTCTCTACGTATCGACGGTTTTTTACCGTCGCTATATTGCGACGGTTGGAAAAGTGGACCCGGTTCAGGGTCGGACTAACCGTCGATATATTATCGACGGTTATGACGTCATATACCGTCGTAAACAACGACGATTATCTGCGTTATTAGCGACAAAATTTACCGTCGAAATGTGCGACAGTTTTTCTCCGTCGGTCATAGCGACGGAAAATCAATCGCTAATTCCGTCGATAAAACTGTCGCTAAATCGGAATTTTTCGAAAAAAAAATGGCTCACGGTGGTTCGAACCCTGGCTCGGGAGGCGCCCGGGTGGGCACCGAACCACCCGAGCCACGGACTATCTCGAACCCAACCACCAAGCATCTCATATATAAGCCACCAAGTCTCCCAATTAAATGAGACATTTATTCGCTCCAGTGGGGGACCGAAAACGGGACCTTGGGCGCCCGAGCGGGGATCAATTCAGCTCGGGCATTTGCTTCTTTGCGTTTACTTAATGAATTTAATTGTATATGTCCTAAAATTCATTTTTTTTCAATTTTTTTTTTAAATTCTTTATTTCAATTATCTTATTTAATAATTCAATTATATTTTAATATAATAATTTATATTTTTTATTTATAACTTGTAATTAAATTAATTAAAATTAAAATCGTATTTTTTTAACTTATTTTTAATAAAATTAATTCTATATTAATTTACAATTCATTTTTTTTTTAAATTTTTAAATTTTTTTTTAAAAAAAATTGTCTTATTTAATGACAATTACATTTTAATGTAATAATATATATTTTTGATTTATAAATTTAATATGAGTTCCGATTTTTTTAATTATTTTGAATAAAATTATTTGTATATTTATTTAAAATTCGTTTTTTTTCAATTATCTTAATTAATTAATGATTCAATTACATTTTAATATAATAATTTAGTTATTTTTATATTTATGATTATAGTTTTTTAAATTTAAAATTGTGTTTATATTGGATAATTACCAAAAAATAAATTATGTTAAGAACAAAATTAAATAACTAGTAATATCATAATAGAGCGTCGTCAACGTGAAATATTACAAATGAAATACAATATAATTATTATTCGTCATCCTCATCGTTGCCCCCATCTGTATTATCATCCTCCTCCTCCTCTTCCTCATCCTCCTCCTCATCGTCCTCCTCATCCTCCTCATCGTCCTCCTCATCCTCCTCATCGTCCTCCTCTTCCTCACCATCTTCATGTTGGGATTATACTGAAAAGTATGCTTTTACTTTGTATAATCAAACTGAATTTCGGACTTATTTACTGAAATAAATTGTTTATCACTGATGCTTTTAATATCATCGGATGTTACATATATTTACTGCATAACTGTTCAATAAATAGTACGTGTTACATTGTAGTTAATTTAGTGATACCAGATCACAGGAGATTAAATTAACAGTCCCTTGTAACCAAAAGTACACCATTCACGACCTAGATGGAAATGAACAATCCATCGTGAAAGGTTGAAGTGTAAGGCTCAGATTGGTTTGTCTTGACCAAGAGATTACACTAGTGCATGTCTAGTGCACTGAAGAGGACCTACAGGAGGACAAATTCTTTAGAACCGAACTAGGAAGAAATAGACCTCAGTGGTTCGTTATTTCTTAATCTTCGTCCCTTAAATAGGATCGCGTGTGGTTAGTAATTATTGCTTTGACTTATTACGGGAAGAGAATCAACGAGATTCAATACTTTATATCTTGGGCAATATTATTGGTCACATGCGATTGCTAAGATTTAATACGGAGAATCGTGTGCAAGTACGCTTGTCCGATTTGTCCCCTTGGGAGGTTCATAAATTTTATCATACCAAATCTTGCAAGTGGAACTAGTTTCCGGTATGGGTAATAATGTTGAACTGTTCCTTTACCAAGGATAAAAGATATTAATTAATGGAAAGCTATTTCAGTGGCTTGAATTAATTAATGGGCTAGATAATCTTAAACACGGGAAATAATAACCGGGAGCCATATTAACTGTAATATGGGTTAAGATGGATAGTGCAATATTAATTATGTAGTGGGATTAATTAATATTTATGGGCTTGAATAATATTGTGGCTCAATATTGATAATTCAAGATCCATTGGAAGGTCCAATCTTAATTCTCCTAAAGGTCCCTCAAGTAGCCCAACATAAAGTCCAATAACTGAAAAAAAGTGTTTAAAAATAAAATAAAATTTTGTTGATATTTTTCCTAAAATTTCGAAAATAATAAATAATAGAGGGAGAAAGTTTTTCTTTGAATTTTGTTATGGAATGAAGATAAGTATTCTTGGAATACAAGATTATCTCATTAAATTCAAGAAATCTCCCACTTGGTTATTTATTTGTAATTTTTGAAAATTTCGAAATAAAAAGGGAAAGAAAGATTTTCTTGAAAAGATATTATGGAAGATATGTATTTCTTGGAATACAAGTATATCTCATAAATTCAAGATGATCCAAATCTTGGTTTCTTTTTCCTATTTTTTTTCGAAAATTCCATAACAAATAAGAGAGTGGGATTTTATGGAATATTTTATTTTTGGAGAAAAGAATATATGAGATATATTCAAGATTTATTGGAGATCAAGAAAAGATTTTTTCCTCCCTATTCCATATGGAAAAATCGGCCACCACCCTCTATAAATAGGGGATGAATGTTTCATTCCCAAGTACAATTCCATGTGCTGGAAAAATTAGTAAATCCACAAAGGTGGTGCAACAAATTTTTATTTTTCCCTTTTGTTAATTGTTCGCGAGCTTCCTTCCACCGGATTGACGAGCAAGGACTAGGGAATACTTGAAAAGACTTTTTGGTGTGTTTTTATCGACGAGACCATTGCCACTCCAAGAGGTTAGTTCACGTAAACCCGTAGTAATTCCGCATGCATAGGATTTATGTGAACTGTTTATATGCATGATTTGTTGTTGAATTATTATATGAATTAATATAGGATTAATTCATGCTAGTAATAATTGTTAGAATTAAATTTGTATTTAAATATTCATCCCGAATAGATCCGAACCATTAATTCCCCAACAACTGGTATCAGAGCCTCGGTTTCGGGCTCTGAAATTTAAATTGTAATTTAATTCGTTTTCATTAAATTTGAAATTGGATAGTAGAATTGCTAGATCTTTTTTGCAGGTATCCAATTGTCATGGAATTTAATGTGTTTATTTATGCATGCATATAAATTGTGGTTTTTTTTTAATTCGATTCGTTCGAATTCGTTTTGTCTCGTGAGAAAATCCACGAGTAGATTAGAATTTGTTTGATTTGATCAATGTAATAGACTAGTCTAGATCTAGGTTTATTTATTTTGTAAATAAATTGTAACAGATCGAAACGGAAGGAGAGACGAAGAATTAAAAGACGAGATCCTAATCGGGCGTAGGCAACGTCGTCGTCGCGCAAAACGCGTGCCAAGGGAGGCACGCTGCTACGACGCTGACGCCGGGCGCGGCGCATGATGGCGTGGGGTGAGGCCATCGGGCGCGTGGATCGATCACGCGCGTAGGCGTAATGGTCGCCGCCGGGCGCCGAGGGTGGGGCGATGTCGCCGAGGGTGCGCAAGGCGATGTTGCTGAGGCGTGCTGGCGCGCGATGTTGCGTGGTATGCTTTCGCAGCGGGTGATGCCGCAGACGCGATGCGGCAATGTAGTAGGCGAGGCGGCGGGCGCGAAGTAGATCCGCGCGGCAACCGACCGCCGAGACTCGCTGAAAGCGTATAAAAGCACCGCCAGCGATGTGCACCGGACGCTTAGGGTTCACGCCAAGACCGACGCCACTCGATCACGGCCGGGAGTGCTGGGGCGGGCACCGACCATGAAATGGGTCGATGACGCTTGACAAGGCATTTTTTTAAGAGGGTCAAGTGGGAGCTTTTCGAGACGAACGATGAAGGCTATGAAGACGATTTCTCAAGATCAAGACATGACAAAAATTAACCATGACAATTGGATATATGTGCCCAATATGTTTAATTTTTTGTTTTGATGTTATGCATTATTTTATGCTTATTTAAATTGTGTTTAAATTTGCGATGCATGAGAAAACGTTTTGAAAAATCTCACTTTCGAAAATTACTAAGTATGCTTAAACAATTAATTGACAATTTTATTCCGGATAATAAAATTGAATTAATTTTGACCTCCATGATTTATTTATTTGTGAATTCTTTTGGAGAAATTCCCCTCACGGGACGGTCAAAAGATAGCTTTCACATGAATAAATTCCAGATGGATGATTGTGGATTATTACTAGTGGCGACGATGACCCTCCCCACGAGGCTCGTTATACTTCCCCAAAGTCCCTATCAATTTTATATTGGTCAAGTGGGAGCCAACTATTAATCTGAATATTAAAGGTTTGTAACCGTTCTTGTTTGTAACCTGCTTGAATGTGTTTAAATAATGACCCACCCCACGTGGTTTATTTAAACTGTTTTGAGATGTTGGCTGATGCATGTTCATATTTTTTTGAGATTTTAATATGATGTATGTGATCGAACCTTGTGATATATTTGTGCTTATGCATATAGTTATTTATTTAAGTTCAGCATGTCGTAACCTTTTAATCCACTGCTATTATACTTAAAGTCAATAGAATAAGTATGGAAACTATATTGATTGGAAACGAAAAAATTATAATTGTCCTAACTGCACAAAAGCACAAGTGGATTCTTGACACACCAAAATCAGATGAGCCAACTGACGAGTAAAAAATACGGGACTCGTCAGATCACCTTGCGAGAGATGTCGTTGCTGAAAATGGTGGAGGGCAAACTCGTAAGGGATTACGTCCTCAAAATTGATGGCCCATCTGAACAAACTTGAGGTTCTGAGTGCAGATTATAATCTGGAGACTCAGATGAATTTGGTACTTCACTCTCTGCCCAATTTTTTTTGAGCATTTTGGCCTCGCTAGCTGATTTGTTGCAAGCTTTGGTCTTGGCAGAGATGTTGATGGGGGACCAAACTCAAGCTTTGAACGGCAAGTGGTCCATCTTCATCTTCTAGGCCAAGGGTAGGCAAGAAGAAGAAGAGAACCAAAAGCCATAAGCAATAAAACTCAATTGTTGCCAAGGGCAATGGTAAGATGAGGAATGCTTGTGGTGTCAAGGAAAATCCAAAGAGGAAGTGCTTCAACAGCGGTAAGGACAATGGAGGTTTGCCTGTTCCAACCACAAAAGGGCCGGAAAGAAAGGTAATTCTCACTCACTAGTTGTTGAAACTTGTTTAGCGGCGTATACTTCTCATTCGTGGGTAGTTGATACGGGATCCACTGATCATGTTTGCTTCACGGGTTCAAGCTGACCCGACAACTTAGTGGGAGTGAGATCCTCATCACACTGGGCGATGCTACGAGAGTGGCAGCTGAAGCAGTGGGAGAAGTGCACCTGTCTTTTGAAGACAAAGTTTTAATTTTAAGAGATTTTCTTTATGTTCCCAGTTTTAGAAAGAATTCACTTTCAGTTTCTAAAATTCTGTTAATGGATACTTAGTTTCTTCTAATAAGAATGACATCATTTCTTGAAATGATGAGTGTATCTGTTATGGGATATTGGTCGAATAATCTCCATACAATTAACTGTGCACACCACTCACGAAACGCATCCTATAACACATCAATTATTTCTGATAAAAGAAAACGTTCATCAGACGTGAACGAGACACTTCTATGGCATCTAAGATTGGGACATATTAATCCAAAAGAGGATCCAAAGGTTGGTAGAAGACGGTTCACTGGAGTCTCTCCAAGTTGAACCAATTCCAACCTGTGAATCATGTTTGGAGGGTAAAATGACCAAGAGGGCATTCGGAGCCAAGGGGAATAGAGCCAAATATGTGTTAGAAATCGTTCACACAGACGTATGTTGTCCAATGTCAACCAAATCAAGAGGAGGTCATGAGTATTTCGTCACTTTTATTGATGATTACTCAAGGTACGGTTATATTTTTCTTATGAAGCATAAATCTGAGACCTTTGAGAAATTCAAAGAATTTAAGTCTCAAGCAGAGAATCATAGGGAAAAACGTATCAAGTCTCTACGATCCGATCGTGGAGGCGAGTACCTCAGCGATGAGTTTTTGAACTACTTGTTAGATAAAAGGATTGTATCCCAGCTAACTGCACCCGGAACCCCTCAACAAAACAGGGTTGCAGAGCGAAGAAACAGAACTCTTTTGGAAATGGTTAGATCAATGATGAGTTATGCGGATCTTCCCAAGTCGTTCTGGGGTCATGCTTGGAAACAGCGGCTTACATTCTAAACTTGGTGCCATCCAAATCGGTTCCCAAAACTCCCAAAGAATTGTGGACCGGGCGCAAGCCTAGTTTGAGACACATGAGAATTTGGGGGTGTCCTACCTACGTGTTGGACAAGGAAGCCGGGAAATTGGATCCTCGATCAGAATTAAGGCTGTTTATAGGATACCCCGAGGGAACAAAAGGGTGTATGTTCTATGGTCCCGAAGATCAAAAGGTGGTAATAAGCACCCACTTTAGATTTTTGGAAGAAGACTATATGAACGAAAGAAGACCCAGAAGTGAGATTACCTTAAATGAGCTAAGGGGGCTAACCTCATTGCCAACTGTACAAGATGACATACCAAACGACACACTTTCACAACCGAAACCTCGTCATAGTGGGAGGGTTGTGAGATAGCCCGAGAGATTCATGGGGATAGGAGAGTCCTCGGACTTGATTCCCGGACAAGATGAATCAGACCCATGGACATATGATGAGGCAATCCAAGACAAGGATGCGGTTTCTTGGCAAAAAGCAATTAAAACCGAGATGGGGTCTATGGGTCATAACAGAGTGTGGGAGCTTGTAGAACCACTTAATGGGGTCAAACCCATTGGTTGCAAGTGGGTATACAAGAGAAAAAGAGGACCAGACAGGAAGGTGAAAACCTTCAAGGCAAGGCTTGTGGCGAAAGGTTATACTCAGAAAGAAGGGATAGACTATGAGGAAACCTTTTCACCTTGTAGTAATGCTCAAGTCCATCCGAATTCTCTTTGTCGATTGCTGCGCATCTCGATTTTGAAATCTGGCAAATGGATGTCAAGACAGCTTTCCTTAACGGAAGTCTTGATGAAGAAATCTATATGCAACAACCACAAGGCTTCATTGAAAAGGGCCAAGAATACCTAGTTTGTAAGCTCATGAAGTCCATTTACGGACTCAAACAGGCATCCAGAGCTTGAAACCAATGTTTTGATCATGTTATAAAGTCTTATGGGTTTGATCAAAACGAGTTTGAAAGTTGTGTGTACAAAAAGCGTGTCGAAACTGCATTGGTATTCTTAGTACTATACGTAGACGACATTCTGATCATCGGGAACGATGTAAAGGTGTTATCAGATGTAAGGGCATGGCTTTCAAAATAGTTTGATATGAAGGACTTAGGGGAAGCCGGGCACATCCTTGGGATCAAGATCACTCGAGATCGCAAGAAAAGGATGATAGTCTTATCGCAAGCTTCATACATAGACCTTGTCTTGAAACGATTTAGCATGTAGGATTCCAAGAAAGGCTTCGTACCTTTCAGGCATGGAATCCATCTATCCAAGGAAATGTGCCCTAAGACACAAAAGGAGATATATGACATGAAAGACATTCCTTATGCTTCGGCTATCGGAAGCCTTATGTATGCAATGCTGTGTACGAAACCGGATATCTGCATTGTCGTTGGCATGGTGGCAAGATATCAAAGTAACCCGGGGGGAAGGAACATTGGACGGCAGTTAATAACATCTTGAAGTATCTGAAAAGAACTCAAGATAGAATGTTGGTTTATTAGTCAGATATTCTAATCCCCATCGGCTACAAGGACTCGGATTTTCAATCAGACTTAGATTCCAAAAAATCTACCTCCGGTAGTGTGTTTTGCATGGGGGGAGGAGCCATGACGTGGATAAGCGTTAAGCAGAAATGCATCGCAGATTCTACCATGAAAGCCGAATATGTAGCTGAAACATTGGTTCCATAAATTGTTTACTGAAATAAATTGTTTATCACTGATGCTTTAAATATCATCGAATATTACATATATTTACTGCATAACTGTTCAATAAATAGTACGTGTTACATTGTAGTTAATTTAGTGATACCAGATCACAGAAGATTAAATTAACAGTTCCTTGTAACTAAAAGTACACCATTCACGACCTAGATGGAAATGAACAATCCATCGTGAAAGGTTGTAGTGTAAGGCTCATATTGGTTTGTCTTGACCAAGAGATTACACTAGTGCATGACTGATGCATTGAAGAGGACCTACAGGAGGACAAATTCTTCAGAACTGAACTAGGAAGAATTAGACCTCAGTGGTTAGTTATTTCTTAATCTTCGTTCCTTAAATAGGATTGCGTGTGGTTAGTAACTATTGCTTTGACTTATTACGGGAAGAGAATCAATGAGATTCAATACCCTATATCTTGGGCAATATTATTGGTCACATGCGATTGCTAAGATTTAATACGGAGAATCGTGTGCAAGTGCGCTTGTTCGATTTGCCCCCTTGGGAGGTTCATAAGTTTTATCATACCAAATCTTGCAAGTGGAACTAGTTTCCGGTATGGATAATAATGTTGAACCGTTCCTTTACCAAGGATAAAAGATATTAATTAATGGAAAGCTATTTCAGTGGCTTGAATTAATTAATGGGCTAGATAATCTTAAACACGGAAAATAATAACCGGGAGCCATATTAACTGTAATATGGGTTAAGATGGATAGTGCAATATTAATTATGTAGTGGGATTAATTAATATTTATGGGCTTGAATAATATTGCGGCTCAATATTAATAATTCAAGATCCATTGGAAGGTCCAATCTTAATTCTCCTAAAGGCCCCCCAAGTAGCCCAACATAAAGTCCAATAACTGAAAAAAGGTGTTTAAAATAAAATAAATTTTGTTTCCTATTTTTCCTCATTTTTTTTCAAAAATTATGAATAAAAGGGGAGAAACATTTTCTTTGAATTTTGTTATGGAATGAAGATATGTATTCTTGGAATACAAGATTATCTCATTAAATTCAAGAAATCTCCCACTTGGTTATTCATATGGATTTTTCGAAATTTTGAAATAAAAGGGAAAGAAAGATTTTCTTGAAAAGATATTATGGAAGATATGTATTTCTTGAAATACAAGAATATATCATAAATTCAAGAAGATCCAAATCTTGGAATCTTGTTCCTATTATTTCGAAAATTCCCATAACAAGAGGAGTTGGGATTTTTGTGGAATATTTTAATTATGGAGAAAAGAATATATGAGATATATTCAAGATTTCTTGGAGATCAAGAAAAGATTTTCCCATATTATTTTATCACTAAAAAATCGTCCAACCCCCTCTATAAATAGGGGATGAATGTTTCATTCCCAAGTACAATTCCATGTGCTGGAAAAATTAGTAAATCCACGAAGGTGGTGCAACAAATTTTATTTTCCCTTTTGTTAATTGTTCGCGAGCTTCCTTCCACCGAATTGTCGAGCAAGGACTAGGAAATACTTGAGAAGGTCTTTTGGTGTGTTTTCATTGACTAGACCATTGTCATTCCAAGAGGTAAGTTCACGTAAACTCGTAGTAATTCTGCATGAGTAGGATTTACGTGAACTGTTTATATGCATGATTTATTGTTGAATTATTATTTGAATTAATATAGGATTAATTCATGCTAGTAATAATTGTTAGAATTAAATTTGTATTTAAATATTCATCCCGAATAGATCCGGGAAATTAATTCCCCAACAACTGGTATCAGAGCCTCGATTTCGGGCTCTGAATTTTAAATTGTAATTTAATTCGTTGTCATTAAATTTAAAATTAGATAGTAGAATTGCTAGATCTTTTTTGCAGGTATCCAATTGTCATGGAATTTAATGTGCTTATTTATGCATGCATATAAACTGTGGTTTTTTAATTCGATTCGTTCGAATTTGTTTTGCCTCGTGAGAAAATCCACGAGTAGATTAATATTTATTTGATTTGATCAATGTAATAGACTAGTCTAGATCTAGGTTTATTTATTTTGTAAATAAATCGAACCTGACGGAAACGGAGGCGAGACGGGTTAATTAAAAGACGGATCCGAATTGGGCGAAAACCGGATCGCGCTAAACGCGGTCAGGGGAGGCACGGCGCGACGCTGAAGCCGGGCGGGCTTGCACGGGCGGGGCGAGGCCGGAGGGCCGAAAGGCGGCGGATCCGACGCTGAACGCCAAGAACGCGGGCGATGCCGCCGAGATACGGCGGCTTACTGGGCGGGCGGGCGATGCGCGCCGACGCGAGCGACGCGGCACATGCGGGTGACGCGGGCGAGGCCGCCGAGGCGACGCTGGTGACGCCTTTAACGAGGGCGCTGGGAGACGCGGCGACGGGCGCTTTGCGAAGGCAGACGACGCCACTCGACACGGCCGGGGGAGTGCTAGGCGGGCACTCCGACCCGTGTGCTGGTCGATGACGTGGCTGACAAGGCATTTTTTTTAAGATGGTCAAGTGGGAGCTTTTCGAGACGAACGATGAGGCTATGAAGACGATTTCTCGAGATCAAGACATAGCAAAATTAACCATGACAAGTGGATAAATGTGCCCAATATGTTTAATTTTTTGTCTAGATGTTTATGCATTATTTTATGCTTATTTAAATTGTGTTTAAATTTGCGATGCATGAGAAAATATTTTGAAAAATCTCAATTTCGAAAATTACTAAGTATGTTTAAACAATTAATTGATAATTTTATTCCGGATAATAAAATTGAATTAATTATTGACCTCCATGATTTATTTATTTGTGAATTCTTTTGGAGAAATTCCCCACCGACGGGTCAAAAGATAGCTTTCACATGAATAAATTCAAAAGCGGATGATTGTGGATTATTACTAGTGGCGACGATGACCCTCCCCCACGGGCTCGTTCAAAGCGAAATAATAATTCTGTATTTAATCATGGTTATTACTTAGGTATAAAATTGATATGCATATACTTCCCCTAAGTCTCTGTCAATTTTATATTGGTCAAGTGAGAGCCAACTATTAATCTGGATATTAAAGGTTTGTAACTGTTTCTTGTTTGTAACCTGTTTGAATGTGTTTAAATAATGACCCACCCCACGTGGCTTATTTAAACTGCTTTTTTTGATGTTAGGTGATGCATGTTCATATTTTTTGAGATTTTAATATGAAACATGTGATCGAATTTTGTGATATATTTGTCCTTATGCATATTATTATTTATTTCGATTCGGATGTCGCAACCTTTTTTAATCCATTTATTCAATATACTTAAAGACAATTTTTCTTCTTGGTAAAAACTTTGTTGATTGGAGTCAGAAACTTACTATTGTCCTCACCGCACAAAGCCATATCGGGGTTCTCACTACACCTAAACCAGAAAAGCCAAATGACGAGTCAACTAAATCGGTTAAGAAAGAGTATGCTGACTGGGAGTGTTCCAACAAAATGACAAAGTGTACCATCTTGGCTTCAATGTCAGATGTGTTGCAACACCAACACCGAGCGTTGAGACCATTGCGGACATCATGACTAGTCTTAAAGCGATGTTTCAACATCGAACCGTGTGGCTCGTCGATCACCATGAGGGACTTTCTCTATGAAAATGGTGGAGGGAACGCCGTAAGGGAACACGCGTTCTCCGGATGATGGCTCACCTTAACAAACTTGAGGTACTTGGCGCCGAATACGACATCGAGACCCAAATCGATTTCGTGCTCCATTCTCTGCCGAAAAGTTTTGAACAGTTCAGGTTGAACTATCAGATGAATAATCATAAGTTCTCGATGCCTGATCTATTGCAAGCTTTGGTCTCGGCAGAGGCGATATTGGGGCAAAAGAGCCAAGCCTTGGTGGCAAATGGACCTTCTTCTTCTTCTAGGCCAAGGGGTGGTAAGAACAAGAAAAAGGACAAGAGCCACAAGCAAGTGAACTCAAGTGTTGCCAAAGGCAAAGAAAAGGTGAAGGGAGGTGGAGGAGTGAGCAAGCCAGCTAAGGGGATGTGCTTCAAGTGCGGTGAAAGAGGACATTGGAGGTCAGCCTGTTCCAATCCCAAAAGGAATGGAAAGAAAGGTAATTCTCACGCACTAGTTGTTGAAACTTGCTTAGCGGCGTATGCCTCCCATTTATAGGTGGTGGATACGGGATCCACTGATCATGTTTGTTTCACTTTACAGGGGTTCAAACGGACCCGACAACTTAGTGGGAGTGAGATCCTCATCACACTGGGCGATGCCACGAGAGTGGCAGCTGAAGCAGTGGGAGAAGTGCACCTGTCTTTTGAAGACAGAGTTTTAATTTTAAGAGATGTACTTTACGTTCCGAATTTTAGAAAGAACTTGATTTAAGTTTCTAAACTTTACCTTGATGGATATTCGGTTACTTTTGATAAAGTTGTTACCATTTCCCTTTATGATAAATTTATCTGTCATGGAACGTTGTCAAGTAATCTCTATACAATTAACTGTGCACACCACTCACGAAATACATCCTATAACACATCAACTATTTCCGGTAAAAGAAAACATTCATCAGACGTGAACGAAACACTTCTATGGCATCTAAGATTGGGACATATTAATCCAAAGAGGATCCAAAGGTTGGTGAAAGACGGTTCACTAGAGTCTCTCAAAGTTGAACCAATTCCAACCTGCGAATCATGTTTGGAGGGTAAAATGACCAAGAGGGCATTCAGAGCCAAGGGGAATAGAGCCAAAGAAGTGTTAGAAATCGTTCACACAGACGTATGTGGTCCAATGTCAACCATGGCAAGAGGAGGTTACGAGTATTTCGTCACTTTTATTGATGACTACTCGAGGTACGGTTATATTTTCCTTATGAAGCATAAATCTGAGACCTTTGAGAAATTCAAAGAATTTAAGGCTCAAGCAGAGAATCATAGGGAAAAACGTATCAAGTCTCTACGATCCGATCATGGAGGCGAGTACCTCAGCGATGAGTTTTTGAACTACCTGTCAGATGAAGGGATTGCATCCCAGCTGACTGCACCCGGAACCCCTCAACAAAACGGGGTTGCAGAGCGAAGAAACAGAACTATTTTGGAAATGGTTAGATCAATGATGTGTTATGCGGATCTTCCCAAGTCGTTCTGGGGTCATGCTTGGAAACAGCGGCTTACATTCTGAACTTGGTGCCATCCAAATCGGTTCCCAAAACTCCCAAAGAATTGTGGACCGGGTGCAAGCCTAGTTTGAGACACATGAGAATTTGGGGGTGTCCGGCCTACGTGTTGGACAAGGAAGCCAGGAAATTGGATCCTTGATCAGAATTAAGGTTGTTTATAGGATACCCCGAGGGAACAAAAGGGTGTATGTTCTATGGTCCCAAAGATCAAAAGGTGGTAATAAGCACCCACTTTAGATTTTTGGAGGAAGACTATATGAACGAAAGAAGACCCAGAAGTGAGATTACCTTAAGTGAGCTAAGGGGGCTAACCTCATTGCCAACTGTACAAGATGATATACCAAACTACACACTTTCACAACTGGAACCTCGTCGTAGTGGGAGGGTTGTTAGACAGCCCGAGAGATTCATAGGGATAGGAGAGTCCTCGGACTTGATTCCCGGACAAGATGAATCAGACCCATGGACATACGATGAGGCAATCCAAGACAAGGATGCGGTTTCTTGGCAAAAGGCAATGAAAGCAGAAATAGGGTCTATGGATCATAACAGAGTGTGGGAGCTAGTCGAACCACTTAATGGGGTCAAACCCATTGGTTGCAAGTGGGTATACAAGAGAAAGAGGGGACCGGACGGGAAGGTGGAAACCTTCAAGGCAAGGCTTGTGGCGAAAGGTTATACTCAGAAAGAAGGGATCGACTATAAGGAAACCTTTTCACCTGTAGCAATGCTCAAGTCCATCCGGATTCTCTTGTCGATAGCTGCGCATCTCGATTTTGAAATCTGGCAAATGGATGTCAAGACAGCTTTCTTTAACGGAAGTCTTGATGAGGAAATCTATATGCAACAACTCCAAGGCTTCATTGAAAAGGGCCAAGAACACCTAGTTTGTAAGCTCATGAAGTTCATTTACGGACTCAAACAGACATTCAGAGCTTGGAACCAAAATTAAGTTATGAGCCATAAAAGTGAGAATTTGTTAGCAGCCCAAATATTTTAATTGCAACTTGGGGCACCAAAATCTCAGTGTAACTATCTCTGAAACTGATTTCTAGTAAACTTGATTAAAAAATAAAATGCCACACAGTCCTAAGTCCATTTCTTCAATGGGGTTTATGCAATAATCCTAAAATATCCAGCTCATTTTGAAGAATAAAATTTGTTCAACTCATAATTCATGTAAATAGATTTTCTGAATTCAAAGTCAAGAAAATCACATATCTACACATATATTATTATCAAATACTAGACTAATTCATCAAATCTAATAAAGACATTCAAAGAATTATAATTCAATACAATTCTCCATCTCTATAAATAGACCACCAAAGATCAAACCATCATCACACATTCTGTCCTTATCTTACACATGAAAACCAAACACCCCATTAAAATCATGTTCCAAACACCACTTAAGGCTCTTTCACTCCTCTGTTTCATAGCCATCTCTGCTTTGTTCACTCCCTCAATCTGCATCACCACAATCCCACAAACTCATGTGCACAAAATTAGAGGCATGTTTGTTTTTGGGAGTTCTTTAGTTGACAATGGGAACAACAATTTCATCACAAATACCTTAGCCAAGGCAGATTTCTCCCCCTATGGAGTTGATTTCCCTGTAGGACCGTCTGGAAGATTCACCAATGGTAGGAATGTTGTTGACATTTTAGGACAAAAACTCAAAATTCCCAACTTTATTCCACCTTTCAATCATCCCTCAACAAATGGAAGCAATATTGTGCATGGTGTTAACTTTGCTTCTGGTGGTTCTGGTATTCTGGATAATACTGGTTCAATTTCAGTAATCTCTCTCTCTCTCTCATGATTTGGACATACATGTCATTGTTTTCTTGATTTTGTTAGCACTAATTAGTAGTTCATAGTTTCCTTTTGCTCTGTTTCTTGTGATGAAATTCATTTTATTTAGCCACATGATAATTTTGGGATTTTACAAGAATATGCAAGAGTTGGTCAACCAATTTTACCATGCATCTATTTTTCAACTAATACTTTTTCATAAAACAACTAATACCTTTTAATGAAACAACTAATACTATCAAACTAATAGTACATTGCACTAATAAAAAATGCACACGAAATGCAAAGCAATTGCACGATAGAACTGGTTTACTTTGTCAAGGAAATAATATGTGTGCAGTTTCATCTGATTCAGGGAAATGTGATCAGTTTAAATCAGCAACTCAGAAACTTTGAGAATGTGACTCTACCAGAGTTGAAGATGCAACTAGGGGATAATAGCACAAGAATCCTATCAAAGTACCTGTTTGTGGTTGGAACAGGACGAAATGACTACTCATTTAATTACTTTCTGGGCTTGACCAACAGGAATGTCAGTCTTGAAGATTTTACAGCCAATTTAACAGCCTCTCTCTCTCACCAACTCAAGGTATTCTATGTGATGTTTTTAACTTAATTTTTACTTTTTATGTAAATCAGTCACTGTGTAACTAGTTTGCATTTTGTGTGTATTTTTTAACAGTATTAGTCGTTTCATTCAAAAGTATTAGTTATCTTTACTTAAAAGTATCAGTTATTATACAATAAAGTGATAGTTGCAAATCAGTTATGGTAAAACTGTTTTACATAAGACCGACTTTTTAAGTATTTTGGGGATGTTGTGCAGATTTTGTATGATTTGGGTGCCATAAGTTCGTGCTTATGGCGATCAATCCGAACGGGTGCAGTCCGATGGCTACAGCTATGGCTACCGACACGAGAGGGGTGTGTAGAAAGCTTGAATAGAGGAGCTCTTTTGTTCAATGCCAACTTGAGAGACTTGGTACTTGAGATCAGGCCTCGACTGCCTGGTGCGAACCTCGTTTTCGTCGATACTTACACGATTATGAGTCAGATCATCAGAGATCCCAGTTCTCAAGGTATGCTCTACATCTTGTGGAAATGTATGGCTTTAATTCAACATGTTAAAAGACAAGTTCAAAAATGGCAACCATTACGGGGATCTATACAAGGCATATTGGCTATGTTGGTTGCGCAGCTTCTTATAGTTACTTTAAAGGGGTGTAATGAATGAATCAATGAATAAGTAGGATATGACACATTAGAAAAAGTTAATTGAGCTACAATTTTCTTTCTACATAACTTGTTTGCTGTTCAATTTTGTTCTAGATATTAAAAAATTTGTCCAAATTTGGCCTCTAAAATTGCCAAAAAATTTGAAGATGGTGCCGTTTTATATCACGTGAGGTTTAATTTAGGTCTAAATTGGACAATACAAATTACGAGGCCAAAATTGGACAAAAACATGTGACATAAAACGACATTGTTTTCAATTTTTAGACGATTTTGCATTAAAATTGGATAATATTTTTTAATATAGGGACTTAAATGATTGTTTTAATTTTTTAGTGGACAAATTTTAACGTGCAGTAGCAAGACCGCTACTTAGCATTCCTAGCTCGTGTAATATTACTCATGTACCCACTCTAATTGCACATATTATCCGTATCCAGATAATTGTGCATCAATAATATCATCGATACATGATTATCTGGATACACATAATACGTGCATTGCTCATGAAACGAGTCGTATGACCACATTTAGATAATCAATAACTGAATAATCGATCTTTCTGATTCGTGGAGGTTTCGGAGATGCCACGAATACGTGCTGCAAAGTAACGCAGATAAGCGAAGGGGGAACTGGCATTTTGTGCAAGAGAGGAGGCTCGGTTTGTAGAAACAGAGATGAGTATGTGTTTTTTGATGGTTTGCATCCAACAGAAGCTGTAAATGTTGTGATAGCAACTTGTCCCCTTTGATAGCTGAGGTTTACCCTTTAAATGTCAGGACACTCTCACGAATTTAAGATTTTTAATTGTGCAATTCCTATCTGTGTGCATGTTTACTTGATAGGGAGACTTTGACACTTGATGTTGTAATAACGTGTTTTGCATTATTTTAGTAGAATAAAAACGTAGAAGTGTTCTGATTTCTAATTATTGAGTACCTATGAAATTTGATTTTTTTTAGTGTTTTGGATTGAAAAATCCATCAACCGACAGTGTTTGTGAATTTTTTTTTTTGGCATTTTTTTTTTCACAACTCGGCATCCGGCCCAAATACCGACTGAGTTTGGGATCAAAACCCATTGTCCACTAGCGGAGCCCTACTTCAAACCTATAAAATTGATTCATCACAAGAGTTGATTTCATATAAGAGATTTCGAATCTAAGAGATCCGGCCTAAATACCTACTAATGGACAAACAATGAATGGCTATGGACTTGGCCAACCCATCATAAAAAAAAAATTGACTATAAACTTTTTTAAATGGCTATGGACTTTACAAACAAAAATAATTTGAATAGTGGAAATTCATTATGATTTGCCTATAAATTTTTTAAATTTCAGTGGACAAATAAATTACCTACAAACAATTGCCTACATATTTGTAATCTCTGTATGCAAATAAATTACTTACACAAATAATTTCGTAGACAATTTACATTTCGCATTTTCATATGCAATTATATTTGTAATTTAGAATTGCCAGCAAATCAAATGTACATATAAATAATATTTTCGTAGGTAAATTATAGATAATTTAAGGAATGAAAATGTCTATATAATTAAAAAAATGTATAGACAAAGTCGTAGGAGTAGATTATTTTTATTGAAGATGTCGTAGGCATGTTGAAAACTGTAGATTATTTTATATACTTTTATTTAATGTTGAAAGTGAATCCGTCTATCACATAAACAATCAAAAGATAAAAAAAAAGCACTAATCATCCTCTTATCCCACATTCTTTGTTGATGGAGAGAAGAAATGGATCCAAGCTCAACAATTAATTATACCTTCATTCTCCGCTAAACTTTAATATATGTATACACACATACGCAATATAAAGCGTAGCGATGTCATTGGAGAATTTTGAATCAAAGTGTATTAAAAAGTGTAATAATAGGTTACAGCGAGTTGGTATGCTGTGAAATTTGTTCGCTGTGAAATTGATTTTTTTTACAGGCATACTCTTTAGTAATATAAGTTACACTTTTTAATAATATAAATCACATCCTTTGTTATCACTACTACACCTTCTGTTATAATATAAGTCACACTCTTCACTATTATGGGTAATACCCTTTATAGTAAAAAATCACACTATTTACAATAAAAAATCACACTCTTTAGTAATATAAGTCACAATCCTTATCCAATTTCACCATGAAATTTGTTCACCTTATACTTTGTCGGAATTGAATGTTTTATAAGGATGTGACAATACTAAATTTTCTAAGCCCAAACCAAACACACTCTAATGGTCTCCCCGGACCCCAGACACTAGCATTCACATAAAATAATCTCGAAAAATTAGTAGCCAAATTTTTCAGAGGTAGTGTTTTCAAACTAGATAGCAATAGTGACAAACACTTTTTTTCTAAAGTTGGTAACACTCAACTTTTTCAAAAAAAAAAAAGTGCTTCTATTATTCTAATAGAGTTTGAAAACAAGCCCTTAGTGTCGTGTCGAGCAATATAGCTCAAAGTCATTGATTAAATTATTATACCCTAAGGTCCGTTTTGTAGGTTCTATCTTTTACTGAAAGGTTAAGAGAGGATTATGTTTGGGCTAAGTGATATCCATTTAGGTGCACCATGCATTTACAATGTATTTTAGAATCAATCAATTTGTTATATTAAAAATTATAATATATTTATACTAAACCGTACAATTATTAATATGGAAAATTAGTTATACGGTCAATGTAAACAAATTACATCTTTTAGTATAACAAGTTGTATAGTTTTAAAATGCACTATGAGTGTACGACGCACCTAGATGCACATGACACCCGTTCTTATTTTTGATAAAAATGGAAAGTTTTCAGATCAAGCGATCAAATATGATTTGAGTAATTCTTAGTGGGCAGATTTTGCCCTGGTCAGAATAAACTATTTTAGACTTGGTGGACTTGATTGAGAGCAGATTCTTGGTGGGCTTGATTGAGGGCAAATGATTCTGCCCTGAGCAGAATCTGCCCATTTAGCACCTCTTTATGATTTTTTTCATAAAATAAAAGTATATAGGCCTAATTTTTTTTTAAATCAAAATATTTAATTATAAATAATTACTAGTTTTCATTTGAACAAAAGAAAAAAAAAAGATAGAAGGTTGAATCCGAAATTACTATCCTCAATTTCAAAAGTTATGATTTCATAGCTTGATTATATAATCTTATTACAATATGTAGCAAATCATATTACGGCCCATTAATTAAAGCCCAATCTCTTTTAAGTCTTGATTTATAGCCCAAGAAGGCCCAGTCTGTATCAATAAACACCGGCCGACCTGTAATTTGAAGGTTTTTTCATCAGAAGAATATACTTCTCAGTTCTCAAACTTCATGTTTCCACTCGCATTAAATTCATAGCTCTATATTCTCGGATCTCTTTTCGCATAATCTATGGAAAAAGATGATCCGAAGGGCCTCTCGTTCTGCTGTTCTTCTGCTGATTCTTAGAGGGTTTGCATCCATACCTCATAATCTCCGCAGTGAAAAGAGGCGCTTTTCACGCGTTCCCACAATAGATTTCACCTCGATTCGCGAAGCAAATGATGCAATTCGCTTGTTTCGTGAATTGGTAATCATGTCGCCGCAGCCTTCTGATCGCGTATACGCCAATTTATTGAGTGTGATTACAAAAATGGAGGAATACAAAGTTGCACTCTACGTGTTCGACGAAATGCGTCAATTGGGTTTAGGAGTAACTGAATACGCAATGAATATTGCGATCAATTGCTGTTGTCATCTGAAACAGGTAGATTTTGCTTTTTCTATCATGGGGGCATTTTCAAGCTCGGTTACGAACCAAATGCTCGCACTTTTAGCACTCTTTTGAAAGGGCTGTATTTAGTTAGTAAAGTCACTGAAGCTGAAAATTTGCTTGTAAAGATTTTGACTTTGAAGCTGTGTGAGCTCGATGATGTTATGATTCTAACTGTGATGAATGGCACCTGCAAAGCAGGGCAATCTTGTTATGCCCTTGATTTACTTCAGGTGTTGGAAAACAATGGTTATAAACCCAATGTATATTCTTACAGCGTTGTAATTGATGGTTTGTGCAGCGATAGAATGGTTGATGATGCTCTGCATCTCCTGGCTAAAATGGCTGACAAGGGTGTTTCACCGAATGTTTTTACGTATAGTTCGATCATTCGAGGCCTGTGCAGTTTTTGCAGATGGAACGAGGTGAAGTACTTATTATTAGTTGAAATGGTTCATCTCAATATTCATCCGAATGTGATTACTTTTACTATATTGGTGGATGCATTTTGCAAGAATGGAATGATGAAAGAAGCTGAGGATGTGTTTGAGCTTATGGTACGAATCAATGTTCGTCTCAACATTGTCACGTATAGTGCTATGATACATGGATACTCTTTGCTAGGGCAGATGGTTAAAGCAAAAGAAATCTTCGATTTCACAGTAGATAGGGGCCTTAAGCAGGATATCATCAACTATATTAGTTTGATAAATGGGTATTGCAAGAATGGTAATCTTGATGAAGCATGGCGTCTTTTTAATGAGATTCCACGTATAGGTTTAGAGCATACGGTAGTTTCTTATAGCGCCATGATACATGGATTATTTCGTGTAGGTAGATATGCTGATGGGTGGAAGCTTTTCCTGGATATGGAAGCTCAGTATATATCTCTTGATTTAGATGCTTATAATATATTTCTGGATGGTTTATGCCAAAATCAGAAAATTGATGAAGCTTTTGAGTTGCTGCGTATGATGGAAGATAAAGGTGTTAAACCTGATATAGTCACATATGGTACCCTCATTAATGGTTTGTGCAGGGCTGGAAGAGTTGATGCTGCTAAACACATTCTTTCAGACCAACTTCCTTCCAAAGGTTTGCAGCCCAATGTTAAAATATATACTATGGTCATTGGGTCACTATTCCTCGAAGGATTATACGAAGAGGCGAATGGTTTACTTTTTTGAAATGGAAAAAACTGGTTGTGTTCCTGATAGTAAGACATACAATGTTATCGTCTGGATGTTGCTAAAGAGAAATGAAGTGCACAAGGCGATTCCGTTCTTGGGGGAAATGTGCAGAAGGGGTTTCTCTGCTGATTCAGCTAATGCATCCTTGTTACTGGATAAGATACACCGAGAATGTCGAGACGATGACTTACTGGAAATGATTATGAATGTTGTGCCACAACTGAAAAATGTATTGGGTTTTGGTTTTTTGAATGACATTAGGTAGAAGTAGAGGAACTATTATATTTATTTGAGTTTGAGATGAGAAAATCTTTCATTTTTGTGTAATTTTTGAAACAGAGGTATTGAATTCTCTCTCTGTTTCTAGGCTTATAGGCATGTGGTTTTAAGTGTAGCATATTGACTGTAAGTTAGAGCCAAAATGATTTGTATTCTCATTTACTGTATGACATGAGATGTCATCATTCATTATTTTAATAATAAGAAAACTGTAAATCTTGGAAAATTTCTCCTTGGTCAAAATCTAATCTTCACTCAGCGTGTACATGAACATGGAACATTTAATTATATTTTCTCAATTTAAACTTTGATTTGATTAAAAATTTAAAACCCCATTCAAGCTCTATTACTTCTCAGTAAGCAGATGATCAACTTGGTTTATCATTTGGGGCATTTAGATGGTCTTTCTTCAAATATGTATTCCTGTTTTTAGTATTTTATATGTCTACAAAGACTAAGGGCCCGCTTGGTTGGAGGTAATGAAAGTGAGTAATGGAAATCACTTTTGTTGATGTTGCTTGATAATTTTGATACACAAGTAATGAAAATAGATGTAAGCAATTAATTACCCTCACTCAACTCACCTCACATGACACTCATTGTTGATTTTCTAACCAAACAATAACAATGCAATCAATAACTATTAGTGATTGATCCCTTAATGATACCCATTACCATTATCATTCTCTATTCATATCAATCTTTCATTCGATTCATTTTATTGTCTTATCATGAGGTCCACTCCAGGACAAGAATTAACTTCGGTCAGCTAATTGGTTGAAAATCTTGAGTATTCCCAAAAAACCAATACTTTTACTGTCTCTTGATTGAAAAATCAACCAAGAAAAGCAAATGTTAAGTCACTAACAACAATTAAATAATTAGCTTATCTTATTGCTAGTTTTTTTTTGGGCATCTGTTTATAGGTCCAAAGTGGACCCATCTTTTGAAAATTGAGGTTCTCCTCTCAAATAAACAACTGAAAATTCAATATCCCAAAATGATTTGTTTCATGCATTTACAATCTTTCTTTATTGCACTAAGGTAGGTGCATCATAATTGCTCCTTCTAAAAAGTATCTCTTGCAGATGTACAGTTTGTTATTCTTCTTGCAAAGAATTCATTATCTGCTTCTTGTTTGTGTCTATGTTACTGATTCTTCTACTTTGTTTCAGCCTAAAATTCAGAAAAGGCAAAAATGATGCAGCACCTCATCATCTTGTTCATAGCCACATCCATTGCAGCACAGGACATACTTCCAGGATCATCACTGTCTGCCTCAAATCTGCAACAATCATGGACTTCTCCGAACAAATCCTTCATCCTTTCCTTCATTCAAGAATCCAACAACACATACTTCGCCGCCATCACCTACAGTGGCATCCCAATCTGGAAAGCCGGTGGTGATCCTGGTGGAGCCGTCGGTCCCTCCGCCTCTCTCCGCTTCCTCCCCGACGGAAACCTCCACCTCGTCACCGGAGGTGGCTCGTTGGTGTGGCAGTCCAACACTTCTGGACAAGGTATCACCTCTGCTTCACTTGAGAATTCAGGCAACTTTGTGCTAAAAAATGGAAATCTTTCTATATGGACTACTTTTGATAACCCTAGTGATACCATTCTCCCTGATCAAAACTTCACCGTTGATCACACCCTACGGTGTGGATTGTACTCGTTTCGCCTATCAAGATCAGGGGAAATCTCTCTGCTATGGAACAACTCTGTAGTTTATTACACATATTCTGGTATAAACACAACTGGTAAGTTAAATGTTACTTCACCAAGCTTAGGTATGCAATCAGTAGGGATACTCTCTCTCTCTGATCCGTGGCTTTCGAGCGCGATAATCATGGCACGAGGTTCTGACTATGGTGAAGTTAATGATAATCCTCTGAGGTTTGTGAAACTGGACTGTGATGGAAATATGAGAATGTACAGCTCAGCAGTTAATAATGGAATAGGAAGCAAGGTTACAAGATGGACTGCTGTGAGTGACCAGTGTATGGTTTTCGGGTTTTGTGGGCCCTACGGTATTTGCAGGTAGGCAAAGTCTTGTGTAAACCAGTTTTACTGTGCAACTGCTTTGCATTTTGTGTGTGTGTTTTAGAACAATATTAATTGTTTCATAAAAAGGTATAGTTGTTTACTATAAAGTACTAGTTGCACAACAGGTGCACGGTGAAACTGATTTACATAACATCAATTCTCGCAGGTATGATGATATGAGCATTGATCCAATCTGCGAATGCCCGTCTCAGAACTTTGATCCAATCAATAAAAATGATGGCAGACGAGGTTGCAAGAGGAGGGTCGGTATTCAAACTTGTCAAACAGCAATGTTGTCTATGAACAATACTGTTTTCTTGACATTCCCTCCTGAAATTGATTCAGATTTCTACACAGCAAATATCATAGCTTGTAGATTCAACTGTTTAACTGATTCTCCATGTGTGGCTTCGAGTTCTTTAGCTGATGGAACGGGTGGTTGCTACATGAAAAGATCGGATTATATAAGTGGCTATCACTCTCCTACACTTACTAGTACATCCTATGTGAAGGTCTGTGAACCTGTTATACCTAATGATGCGATTTCTTCAAGAAAAGATGATAAGCGAGGTTTGAAGATTGCTGTTATAGTTCTTGGGAGCAGTTTGTTATTAGTCCTTTTGATTTGTGGTGCACTGTGGTTGTACAATCGGACTAGGCCACAGTACGACAGTTTAATGTCTCAGTACTCGTTTTCAGACTATGCGTCTGGTGTTCCTGTTCAGTTTTCGTACAAGGAGCTTCAGCGTGGGACGAGTGATTTCAAGGAGAAGCTCGGAGAGGGGGGATTCGGGTGTGTTTATAAGGGGGTTTTGATGAACAAAATGGCGGTTGCTGTGAAACAGCTTGAGGGGATAGGGCAAGGAGAGAAGCAGTTCAGAATGGAGGTAGCAACTATTAGTAGTACTCATCATTTAAACTTGGTGAGATTGGTTGGTTTTTGCTCAGAAGGGAAGCACAGGCTGCTAGTTTACGAGTTCTTGAAAAACGGGTCTCTCAACAGTTTCCTCTTCTCCGGACAAGAATCATCGGACGGGAGATTCTTGAATTGGTCGCGAAGGTATGATGCAATTCATTTAGTCTCACAGTCACACTTGAGTGCACCAGTTGTACTGTGTAACTGGTGCACAACTAATATTGTTCAATGAAAACAACTAATACTTTTTAGTAGAACCACCAATACTTTTCAGGAGGTTAGTTTTATTTATATCACATTGTTTTAGGTCGTTAGAATATCCAGATGGATCATAGAATTCAAAAAACGAAAATTGTTGCTTGAATAGGATTTGATCCTTTAAAACTTTCATTATATTGTATTTTATTGGTTTTCTTATTTATCGACCCTTTTACTCCGTCAAGGTACCACATTGCATTGGGGATGGCGAAGGGGATCACGTACCTACACGAGGAGTGTCGTGATTGCATTCTCCACTGTGACATAAAGCCCGAAAACATACTATTAGACGAAAATTACAACGCAAGAATCTCCGATATTGGCCTTGCACGTCTCATGAATTTGAACGATCATAAGAACCGAAGCTTGATCACAGTGAGGGGTACTAGAGGGTACTTAGCTCCAGAATGGCTCGCGAATCTTGCTATAACTTCAAAGGCTGATGTATACAGCTTCGGGATGGTGTTGTTGGAGATAGTTAGTGGGAGGAGGAACTTCGAAGTTTCTTCTCAAACGAACAACAGGAAGTTGTCATTGTGGGCATACAACGAGTTTGAGAAGGGCAATGTGGGGGCGATTCTTGATCCGAAGCTAATGGAAGATGATATAGATATGGTTCAAGCCACGAGGCTCGTTCGGGTGAGCTTTTGGTGCGTTCAACCGCAGCCGTCGATTAGGCCGACGATGGGGAAAGTGGTGCAGATGATTGAAGGGATTTGTGATGTAGATAAACCACCCCCACCTTTGGGTATGGTTCAATCTTCATCAACTTTTTCTTCTCATATGGGAGTAGTTTCATCTTTAACTTCAATGGATTGATATGTTGAGTTTATATTAATGGACTTGTGATCTCAATTGGACTTATGTGGCATTTTGGAAAAAGTTAAAATATAAATATCAGAATGGACTCATAAATAATACTCCCTCCGTCCCGGTATAAGTTTTATGTTTTTTTTTTTTAGGAATAATAATAAAATAATAAAAATGAAGGGTAGTTTTGGGTGTTGGGAGAGAGGAAAAAAATATATAGAATAATGGGTGAAGTACTGAGTGACATTTTTTGTAATATTGTGTGGAAAGTGAGATAATAATTATGGATAGTAAAGTTATTATTTTTATTTATAGAAACAAGAAACTTATTGTGGAATGAATGAAAAAGGAAATGAGTAAACTTGTAGTAGGACGGAGGGAGTATCATATATAATCATCTAAAATACATTATAAAATATTACGAAGTTGTTACAAAAAAAAATCATGTATAAAATACAATAGTTGAGAACAAAATTAACTAGTGGACCCAAAATGACACGTCTAGGATAAAAATAAATAAAAAAATGGTTACATCTAGAATTTTTTTTGAAATTTTAATTTGATTTAAGAAATGAAGCCATAAAATTGGTTTTACTTTTACCCAATCAAAGCGAGGACTTGTGTTTCTACATTTGACTTGACTTGATAACATTTCCACGTTCTTCTCTTAGACCACAAGTCACAACCACATAAGTTTTTTCATAGAAAAATAGTAGTAACAAATAATTATACATAGTAAAATCTTTGTATAAAATACATTTAAAAAAGAAACATCTGAAAATAATTCTTTATAAAAAGTTGTATGGGCTAGGAAAGTAAAGATCCGAGGATTAAATTAGCCATTGTCCTTAAACTTAACTAAATTTGCTTGTCAAATTGACGTTTTTTTAATGGAAACCAATTAATTAAAGGGTTTCTAAAACAGCATTTCTCATATAATCTAGGGTTTATCCACAATTTTGTTTTTCGAAAGCTACTATTTTGGTTTTCAAAAGAAGAAAAAAAGGAACCAATACTCTAGGTAGTACTGTTATTTAAAAAAAGAATTATATTTATTTGATTAATTATAAATAAAAATATTTATTTTTCCCCTTAGTTTCATTATAGTTTCCACTATTTTCTATGACTGTATGAGCAAAAGTTCTATTTTGATCCAAGTTAAAATTAGTTAAAAGATACTACAAATTATATTTAAATTTAATCTTACATTTGAATTAAATGACATTATTTATGAAACAAATTCAGAAGGAGGTTTTGGCCCAGAATTCCCTTTCTTCCCCTTTTCAGCCGTAGTAAAAGGGAAAGACCCTGCAATTTACTGCAAACACATATACAAAATCTCCCCAAAATCCCACCTCCATTTTCCCGTCAAAAGTCTTCTCCACCAACAAGCACGCACACGCATACGCACCACAATACACACTCTGTATCTATATCTATGTCCTGCCCCACCTCCCAATTCTGCATCAATTGCATATTCTCTTGTGCAATTTACTCCATAAACCTAATTAAATGAAGCTCCGCCTTCCACCGCCCCTCCTCCTCCTTCTCCTCCTCACCGCCGCCGCCTCCGCCTCCGCCGAGGACATTCCCTTGGGGTCCACTCTCTCCGCCGCTGACCCCACCACCAAATGGTCTTCACCCAGCAACACCTTCGCCCTCTCCTTCATCGCAAACCCTACCTCCGCCGGAACCCTAATCGCCGCCGTCTCCTACAGCAACATTACTATCTGGCAAGCCGGAACCCCGGCTAATTCCTCCGCCGTTCTCCGCCTCCTCCCTTCCGGCGACCTCCAGCTCCTCCCGTTCGCCGCCTCCACCGCTCCTCTCTGGTCCTCCCGCACCGCTAATCGAGGTGTATCCGCCGCTGAACTCCAAGATTCCGGCAATTTCGTACTCAAAAACTCCTCCGGCGCCGCCGTGTGGTCAACGTTTGACAACCCAACCGATACTATTGTTCCCAATCAGACCCTGAATGTCGATCAGACGCTCACGTCTGGGATTTACTCTTTCAGGATTCAGAGAAATGGGAATTTGACGCTTTTGTGGAACAACTCAATCATTTACTACAATTCAGGTTTGAATTCCACCGTTAGTTCTAATTTAACAAATCCAATTCTCGACATTCGAACAACTGGAGTTGTTATTCTTTCCGATCGCACGCTTATAACTCTTGATTTAGCTTACAGTAGTGATTATGCAGAGGAGGGTGATATTTATAGATTCTTGAAATTAGATAATGATGGTAATTTGAGAATTTATAGCACTGTTAGAGGTAGTGGAACTGTAACTGCTAGATGGTCTGCTGTGAGTGATCAATGCCAAGTTTTTGGATTCTGTGGGGATATGGGGATATGTAGTTATAATAATACTTCCCCTATTTGTGGATGTCCTTCACAGAATTTCGATTTGGTCGATCCGAATGATAGTAGGAAAGGTTGTAAGCGAAAAGTAGAGCTCCAAAATTGCCGTGGCAGTGAGGCCATGTTGCAGTTAGATCATTCTGTGTTCATGACTTTCCAACCCGAATTACAGTCCCAAATTTTCTACATTGGAATATCACCTTGTAGGTTGAATTGTCTTGTTGGACCATCTTGCATTGCTTCGACTTCTTTATCAGATGGGTCGGGGCAATGTTACTTGAAATCAAATTTTGTTAGTGGCTTCCATTCCCCTGCTGTTCCTAGCACTTCATTCGTCAAAGTTTGTTCTCCGGTAATGCCTAATCCCTCGGCAGCTTTGTTGAATGGTGGGAGAATAAGTAGGTTGAAATTGACTGCTTGGGTGGTGGTGGTGGTGGTCTTGGCCACCCTTTTGGGATTGGTGGTGGTGGAAGGCGGCTTGTGGTGGTGCTGCATTAGGAATAGCTCCAAGTTTGGGGGATTATCTTCCCAATACGCCCTTCTTGAGTATGCATCGGGTGCACCGGTGCAGTTCTCTTACAAGGAGCTTGAAAAGGCGACCAAGAGGTTTAAAGAAAAGCTCGGAGCGGGAGGGTTTGGTGCCGTTTACAGAGGGGTTCTTTTGAATAGGACCGTGGCTGCTGTAAAGCAGTTGGAGGAAATCGAGCAAGGGGAGAAACAGTTTAGGATGGAGGTAGCTACTATTAGTAGCACTCATCACTTAAATTTGGTGAGATTGATTGGGTTTTGCTCGGAGGGTCGACATAGGCTGTTGGTGTATGAATTTATGAAAAATGGGTCTCTCGATAGCTTCCTCTTTGCGTCAGAAGGGCAGTCGGGGAAACATTTGAATTGGGAGAATCGATACAACATTGCCTTGGGTACCGCAAGGGGTATCACATACCTACATGAAGAATGTAGGGATTGCATTGTTCATTGTGACATTAAGCCAGAGAACATTCTCTTAGATGAGAATTACTCGTCTAAAGTGTCTGATTTCGGTCTTGCTAAACTCGTTAATCCCAAGGATCATCGCTATAGAACTCTAACGAGTGTGAGGGGAACTCGGGGATACCTAGCTCCCGAATGGCTTGCTAATCTCCCGATTACTTCCAAATCGGATGTATACAGTTATGGAATGGTGTTGCTTGAGATAGTGAGCGGAAGGAGGAACTTCGAAGTCTCTGCTGAAACGAACCACAAAAAGTTTTCTGTGTGGGCGTACGAGGAGTTTGAGAAGGGCAATCTTGACCCGATTGTGGATAGAAGGCTTTTGGATAATGAGGTGAATATGGATGAAGTGATGAGAGCAATTAAAGTTAGTTTTTGGTGCATTCATGAGCAACCCTCTCAAAGGCCTATGATGGGCAAAGTCGTCCAGATGCTGGAAGGGATATTGGAAATCGAACGGCCACCTGCCCCTAAGGTTGCTGTAGAAGGGTCGGTCGGTGGTGCTAGTGTGACAGGCAGTAGCCTTAGCGCGCTCTCCACGTTTGCTGCTTCAATGCCGATGCCCTCTTCTTCTTCTTCTCTCCAAATGGGGGAGATTTCGTCGTCTGCCTCTGGCAAGCTTGGCGAACGCAGATCGTCTTCGTTGTTACACTCTCAGACTAAGCTGTGATCTAGCAGTATCACCTTGTATATTGCATTATTGCCTGCAGGATGTGGATGAATTAACCACACAAGTGTATGTTATTATTTAATTAGGCCATACATATTAGTAGTAAAAAGCTTGTATCTACTATCTGCAAATTTCTCTCTCATTATTTTAGTATTGTTTGTTTTTCAAGGCGTGACAAATATATCCTTGTAATAGAGTTGCATCAAAGGAAAACTTGAGATGTAATTAATGTTATACGACTTTATGTTGCAGTATTTTGTGTTGAATACACTTTCTCTCTGACTATATATACACACATACATACATCAAAACAATACATTAAAAATAAGACACTAAGTGTCCATTTGGATGAATGTATTTGAATTTAATGGATTTCATATATAAATCATCAATTTTCAATGAATTTACAAATCATAGTATGAGTTTGCCGGCCAAAAACATTGTTCAACTCGAGGGCACCTAGTGTTTTAATCATTAAAACAACTCATACTTTTAAGTTTGTCAAACACTAGCCATTCTTTATTTGAAGTGGTTGATATAAATCATAGTATTTATTTAAATATTATTAACCATGCAACAAAGCATTGATGGAACAACAAACATAAACAGTAGCTAAATCGCACTTTAGAATTTTTATATATTTTTAAAAATTATTTGGACTAAACATCTTTATATTAACAGATTTATATGTTTTGTGAATTATACATATTCTTTCTCTATTTTGTTACATTTCTCACCTAAAAATCAACATTTTATTTATAGGATTTTTACAAGATTAATAATAGTGGTGTCTGAACAACATGATGCATATAATACTTTGTTTAAAAGGATATGAGCGTTAAAATTAGTTTTTATACATGATATAGGGTATAATCTAAACACAAATAATCAATGAAAAATATTAGAGTTTTATCTTGGCGCATCAAATGTGGAAGGGCTCTGATACCGAGATATATATATAAAAAAAAAATTCAGTATCGATCCGTAATTCAGTGACCCCATGGGGACAAGGTAGGTCCGTCCCTGAATGGAACCCCTGATATATTTTGGAAAGATCCTTTTCCCATGTAGGACAGTTTTCTTTCGTCATCATCGCCCAAAAGTTAATAGTCAATGAAAAGTTTACGCATCAAATGTGGAAGGGCTCTGATGTAATATGCTTCAAGTGACGACTTCTCATTAGGGAATAACCCCTTAATATATATACAACTTACAATGTAGATAATATGCGAGAGAATCAAGGAAATAACTAATGACTAATTAATCTAAAAATAATGACTAATTAATCTAAAATATTAATAATCCCACTAATTGTGCTACACATGGTTAAGAAGGTTCTAGAGAAGATTTATCTCTAATAGAAGTAATCCCAGAAAAATCATGGCAATCTGATATATAATTAGAAATTTAGAAAGAATTGACCATACATCATCAAATATAGTTCACTTATGAACTATAATTAATGATATGATCGTCTACTCAATTTTACAAACGTTATAGTTGGAATTTGTAAACAAAATTTTGGGGAAAAAAGTACACAGAACAGAATATGCTACTTACAAATAAGAAAATGCAAGAAACGAGTGTAATAACTAAGTACTACCTCCGTCCCAAGATAACTTGCACGCTAACTTTATTATCGAGTTTTAGCGAACAAATTATTTATTAGTATTTGAAATGATAAAGTGACTTTAAGGAGATGTATAATAAATATACATCTTTTCTATTATATGCATCTTTAAAAAATATTTTATCATTTTAAATACTAATAAAAAAAAGAAGTCATTCTAAAATGCAGAAATCAATATGTAATTGTGTTCTCCATTACGAAACTCTCGAGTGATAGAAAGCTTGAGACGTGAAGGACTGCAGTATATGAGTGTCTAGGCATATCAATTTTCCGAATAGTTTTATTCTTGTTGTTGTAGTAGTAGAAGTGGTCATTAACCGGAGAGTGGTCACACGAAAGCAAAATGTCACCATTTTTGAAAACTTTGAAAGGAACTAGTACTCCACGAAGACCATCCAAATATCTAGCAATGACAAATTTCTTTGTCCAAGATTTCTCCACTCCATATTCATTCAATGACCAGATTTCAGTTTCATCCTTAGACGTATTAAAGAAACATAAAAGTCGCTTGTGGCTTGTTCTACAACCGGATGCAGAGAGAGGAACAGAAAAAGTGGTGAAAAGTTCAGTTTCAAGATCGAAACAAAAAATCCATAGAGAGCCCTTTAAATCACATGCCAACCAGTGAAGATTCCCATTCACATATGCTCCATTATTACTACAATATTTGTAAATTGTAATATAACAGAGCATCAGAAGCAATGCTTCTCCATGATCCCGTGAACATAACGACCTTATATTTGCCAGTTATCTTACTCGTTCCAAATCCCCAAGTGATTATACGAGAATGCGAATTGTCAAAGTGGTGAGAATTGCATACGTAAAGATCGAGACCCTGACATGTTGTACCCAATTATGCGCAAAAGAAGTAACCCATATTCGAGGAGGAATAAGGAAAATGGAGCTTGGTGATTGCAGTGACTTTAATTTTGTAGTGTTCAATATCAATTATCAAGCACATCTGTAAATTCAACAATCTCGCATATATTACGATCAAATCTGGAGAAGACAGCCAAAGCAATTCCTGGGACAGAGTTAGAAAGATGGGACTTGCAAACACACTTGCAATTTATAACGCTTCGAGCAGGGAGTCTTGACAGGATATCAATGATTAGTTCCAAGGGTACGATTGCAAAGGCTTCAACATTCATTTTTTTTCTTCTTATCACTGCTAGTTTGGATTAAAAAAAAGGTCAAACATGTAATAATCAAACTACTGATTTTGATCCAAACTTTTCTACTCTATAGCTTTAAACAACATAATATAAGCAAATAATAGACCGAATGAATTCTTACAAAATAACTTCATTTCTAATTATGAGACAGAGAATAGTGCATATATAATTAATATAGGAAGAAAAGATATATAGTTCAGTGTGTCCTTTTCTTTATTCAATTGAACTCTAAAGTACTTTACCTGTTTCTCTTCTTTTGCAAGCAGGTTGGGTTTTGTTGTCACCAGAATTATTACACGTCAGCAGGTCAGGTCCCACCGAGACCATGTGATCTGTCGTACTTTAAACAGATGATCTGTCATGCTTGATGATTTGTCATGCTTAATGATTTGTCATGCTTAGTGATTTATCTTGCTAGTCCCTCTATAAATAAAGTACCTCACCCTTCATTGTAAAAAACTCTCCGAAATGTTTCCCTCATTCCTCATATATACAAAACACCATATTTCAGGGAAGAACTACGGTTCTTCCCGCAGTGTTCTTAGTACGGGGAAAACGGGATAAGGTACGGGTTGTTTGGGCCATGGTTTTGTTGGGCTTTAAAAACAAAAATGACGGATTTCATAAATTTTGGGCCCTTATTTTTAAGTTAATATTTGGGCCCAGTTTTTTTATCCAATAAGTTTATGGGCCCAGGCTTGTGGCTGAATCAAATTGTTGGGCCATAATCATAACTTATTTCGGCCCAGTTCCTTTAAGCTAAAAACAAATTGATTGGGCCAGGAGAAGTGATGGGCCGACCAGCTTTGCTGAATTAAATCTTTTGTCACAAAATCTTGTGATAATTGGTCTTGGGCCCAGATTTTGGGCTGGGATTAAAAGAAGGCACAGGTTTTTAAAATTATTGGGTCAAGTTTATTATTTATAAATAATATTTTTGGTCCGATTAAAAAAAAAGAGGGGGCCAGCAACAGTAACCGGTGAAAGAAAAATGCTCGAGCACCCGGAGTCTCGAGAGCGACTTCAAAAATCTACCAATTCTTTCGCTTTTGCCCCTACTACCGTTTATTCGATAATGTCCTTTTAATATGCTGCAACTTATAAAATCGTCACACATTAAAAGTGGGGGCATGTATGTCCTCGTAGCTTCTCATTTTTCATTTTGGTTGTGTCTCGATTGGTCACACCAAAATAAGACGACCAGAACTAGAAAAAAAGAACGAGCCGAGTCTTGTGTTCACTTGGCGAAAGAATGTGTACTTACAATATCCGCAACAAAGCGGGCATTGGGTACATGGTCGCACCTAAATAAGACGACCAGATTAAAAGTGATCGCAACAAAATAAGACGATCGCGAACGAATAAAGGTTGCAACTAAATAAGACAACCACCCTGATTGCAACTAAATAACACAATAAAAAACGAAGTCAGGTTGAACACAAGCATATACGAAGTTCGATTCATTTCCAAACAAAGGTCGTTTAGGCCGAACACAAAAAATCGAGCATAGCCGAACATAAAAAGCCTATATACTAAACTTCGGTCCACCTTCTCGGTGTCGGCTGTCCGCCTCTACGGCGTCGACCGGCCCATACCTCTTTCCGGCGTCGGTATCTGCCTTCTCGTGATAATTTTATCCTTTTCTGGCATCGACTAACCCGATTTTGTCCGCCTTCTCGTGGCTTCGATTTTGTCACCTTCGACGACCGACCCGACTGCCTCTTCGGCGTCGGTTGTCCGCCTTCTCGGCGATGATTTTGTCGCCTGGACGGCGTGGCGTCGAACTTTCAACTTTTGGCGATGATTACGCGCGCTCGCCGGTGTACCCTACGCGCTTCTCGGCGATGATTACGCCCGCCTCACCGGCGTGGCGCGCGCTACCGGTGATGATTACCCGCCTCGCCGGCGGCTGGCACTAATGCCTTCTCGGTGATGATTACGCGTATACCGGCGTCGGCTCCCCATTACCTCGGCGATGTCGATCCGCCCGATCTAGCAAAGTTTTCTCCGCTACCGGCGATGATAAATGCGCCTTCAGCGGCGACACCGCCGCCCTTCTCGGCGTCGGGCTCCCGCTACCTCGGCGATGTCGATCCCCGGAATTTAGCGAAGTTTTTCTTCGCCTTACAGGCGATAAAGAGATAAATGCGCCTTCGGCGGCGACTTTGTCGCGCTTCTCGGCGTCGGCTCCCGCTACCTCGGCGATGTCGATCGCCCGATCTAGCAAAGATTTTCTCCGCCTTCTCGGCGATAAAACGTCTTCCTTCTGGCGATGACACCGCCCGCTACCGGCGTCGGCTCCCATACTTCTCGGCGATGTCCAGTCCGCCGATCTAGCAAAGTTTTCTCCGCCTTCTCGGCGATGAGATCGTCTGCCTTTACGGCGATGACCTGCCCGCCTTCTCGGTGTCGGCTCCCCGCTACCTCGGCAATGTCCAGTCCTCTGATCTAGCGATGTTTTCTCCGCCTTCTCGGCGATGAGATCGTCTGCCTACGATGATGACACGCCTTCTGTTAAATCTCCTTGCTACCTCATGGCGATGTCGATCCGTCGATCTGGCGAAGTTTTTCTCGTCTTTTGGCGATGAAATGCGATGCGCCTTTCTGGCGGCGACACGCCGCTTTCTGCCGGTGTCGGCTCCCGTTACCTGGCGATGTCGGTCCGCCCGATCTGGCGAGATTTTCTCCGCGTACCGGCGATGAGATCATACGCGCTTCACGGCGACGACACCTTTGCCTTCGGCATTGGCTCCCCGCTACCTCGGCGATGTCCAGTCCGTCGATTTAGCGAAGTATTCTACGTCTTCTCGGCGATGAGATCGTTTGCCTTTACAGCGACGACCTGCCCGCCTTCTCGGCGTCGGCTTCCCACTACCTCGGTGATGTCCAGTCCGCCGATTTAGCGAAGTATTTTCCGCCTTCTCGGCGATGAGATCATCCGCCTTCATCAGCACAGACCAACCTACCCTTTCAAGGTCGGCTTGGTCCCCGTGTCGGCGTGATTTGATCACCTTTATCTGCGTGTATTTGCCCGCTTTCTCGGCGTTGGCCTTCCATTTCTACGTGTTTTTGATCGCCTTTATCGGCGTGTATTTGCCCGCCTTCTTGACGTTGACTTTCCGCTTCGGTGAAAATTTTCAATTCATAATCATTCTGACAAAGTAAAATTTACTCCTATAGATCGCACAGCTAGTAAGACGATCTGGACGGGGGAAAGTCGCAAATTGCTCGGCCATAAGTGGTCGATGACGAGCGCAAAATTTACTCCAATAGATCGCACAACTAGTAAGACGATCTGGACGGGGGAAAGTCGCAAATTGCTTGGCCATAAGTGGTCGACGATGAATGAAAAAATGAAAAAGACTCATCTTGAGGACTCCACCGAAATCTGACCACCATAAAAGACTTCGTACATAGAGGCTCACCTCGTCACGAAAGACAGAAAAGACTCGTCATAATCGGGCTCACCTCAAGCACGAAAGACAAAAAAGACTCGTACATAGAGACTCACCTCAAAGTACGAAAGACGTAAAAAGACTTCGTGCATAGAGGCTCACCTCACGAAAGACAGAAAGACTTCGTCTTGAAAGGCTCACCTCAAGCACGAAAGATAGAAAAGACTCAGATAACGGGTTCACCTCAAGCACGAAAGATAGAAAATACTCGTACATAGAGGCTCACCTCGAAGTACGAGCACAAAAAAGTCTCATACAACGGGGCTCACCTCGAAGTACGAGCCCAGAAAATACTCATACATAGAGGCTCACCTCGAAGTACGAGCACAGAAAAGACTCGTACATAGAGGCTCACCTCGAAGTACGAGCACATAAAAGACTCGTACATAGAGGCTCACCTCAAAGCACGAAAGCCTGTAAAAGACTCGATAATCGGGGCTTCACTTCAAGCACGAAAGTACGTAAAAGACTCGTATAATGGGGGCTCGCCAAGTACGAAAGACAAAAAAAAACTCGCATAATAGGGATCGCCTCGAAATACGAGCACATACAAGATTGACGAGCGTGGGAAAAGATCCTTAACACGGGGGCTCATTCTGAACGATCAAGACATCGTAGAACATCCGAGCTTGCTCGGAGGCAAACAATGTGACCGCAGATGCAACGAAAGACACAAGCTTATCAAGACATGAATCAAGATCGAACTCTGAACAAAGTCAAAGCCCGATCTTGGGGGCTATTGTTGTCACCAGAATTATTACACGTCAGCATGTACCACCGAGACCACGTGATCTGTCATGCTTGATGATTTGTCATGCTTAATGATTTGTCATGCTTAGTGATTTGTCGTGCTGTATGATTTGTCATGCTTATGATTTGTTGTGCTGGTCCTCTATAAATAAAGGACCTCACCATTCATTGTAAAAAACTCTCTGGAATGTTTCCCTCATTCCTCATATATACAAAAAATCATATTTCAGGGAAGAACTACGGTTCTTCCCGCAGTGTTCTTGTTCGATTAATTATTTATTTGGTGATCAAATTCAACAAGCCACATCAGAATCGTTAAATATTTTACTATCAACAAGTTTGTTTATGATCTTTTCTCCAATAGAAACACTATCGATTTTAGGGTTCTATTACGTGTACTGTATATATATATATATATATATATATATATATATATAGTTAGAGAGATAAAATAACTTGTTCTCTTGAGGCCCTAAAAAAATATCTACTATGGGCCTTACGAGATGATTGACAAAAGTTCAATAATGGTATTTACTTCGATTTCCAGTTATTCATAAGAGTAATCACTAAACAATCATCTCACCCGTACTTTATAAGCGGTTCAACGTTTTTTAAATCCTACGACCGGGAGGAGAATTTGTCTTTTTTAACCCGGGTAATCACGTGGTTAAGGTCCTCTACTTATCTAACTACTCCGTCACCGTGTTTTTCCACTTATATACTAAAGTTCACTCTCCTATAACCTCTTTACTTCTCACTTAAGGTGTTAACTCAAGAGATAATGTAAATTAGAGGGTTCTAATGCATCTACTCAACTTTCGTTGCAATAGGACATAATTGACTCAAATTCGATTGATTTTTAAACCAATACCCATATGTTTTATCCCGTCTACCCAACTCTCATTGCGATAAACAAGCATCAACCTATAAGCTAATAACATTACCCAAATAAATTGATCAAGAAAATACCTCTAATCTAATAAATCAACCATCAATAGAAGTAAACCACCAAAATCAAAGGAAATAGTCAATCACCATCATAATTTTAAACACCAAAACACAAGAAATTTAGCTAATCATGATTTTAATTGAACCCGTAAGTAATAGAAAATATAAACTCATAAACATTGCAATTAAACCAAAGAAAACAATTAAAAGAGATAGAAGTAACCTAATAGAGAGATTACACCATAAATCTTGTCTTAACTCTTGAAATCCAAATAAATTTATACTAAAAAGCAATAAAATCTATTTATTGATGTTTATATGTGTATGGAAGAGCAAAATTTCTAAAACCCTATCTAAACCTCTCTCTCTCTCACCCTTTTTTGCTACTGTTGCCTCCCGAATTCTGCTGTTTTTATACATCAAGAAAATCGCTGAAATTCTCCTGTCTTTTCTTCTTGAAACGCGCTTCTTATCCACTGAAATTGTGCTGATAACGCCCCTCCTATCCTAGTATCCACGATGGTTCATCCAATGAGAATTTAACCATTGGATGAATGAAAGTTGAGGTTTAAAATCATTATGGATGTTCATTAAATTGGAGAGAGATATCATCCATCCAATAAAATGGATGGAGAGAAAAATGTTTTTTTTAGAGAAAAGTAGGTAGAAATGAAGTGAATGCGATGTCCATAAAAAGTGTATGAATGGATGAATAATTAATAAATCATTGTGAAAGTGTGTTTAAATAATTAAATTTTTATAAATTAGTGATGTGAAGAAAAGAGAGGGAATGGACGGATGGATTTTCATCCATCCATTTTGGACGAGTGAAAACGTGGGCCCCTTTCTTTGGCACTCAACTTCCTTTCATTTTTTCTTTTCCACAAATTTCGATCAAATGGCCGTCATATAGTCAAATATGGTGGCTTAATTCTCATCTTTCGAATGTTGGCCGCCACCACCTTAATTCATCAAATTCACATTGCTAATTAATTAGCAAGTGGGCCTAGCTGCTTGCTTTTGTCAATTTCATTTGCTGATATGGGCTGCTACTTCATGGAATGAGCCGCTGATGTTGGGCTTTTCTTTTTTTACAATTTTCGCGAGCAACCCGAGTGGACTTTTCGCCGTCGAGCATTAATTTTGATTCGTCCTTAACTTCAGCTTCCAACTTCGGATTGAGTTGATTATTTTTTTATTATGATCGTCTTTTCGAGAAGCTTTACGTGGTTCAACCCTTCTCAAATGTCATTTTTAAATCAAAACAGTTTTTAATCGTTTCTTGCTTGTTTTCTACACAAATAAATAAAAAACCACATTTAATCCACATTTAGTCACAATTAAGTCAAATGAAATGCTATCAAATTGAGCTCATAAGGAACATAAATACAATCAATTACGACACCCAATCATATGACAAAAACTCGTATGAGACGATCTCATATATGAGACGGAGTACAATTTAGCACAATTAACACCTACTCCTTTTAAAATGTAAAAGCGTCAATGTCCAAATTATACCCCGTCTCTCCATGAAACGGTCTCACGTAAGTGTGTATCTAAATAACCAAAGAACTTCTTGTTTGTTAATAAGCCTTGATTTATGTTGTAGATTCTTGCAATAACTAATTTCCAAACATTTGTTTGACATCTAAGCGTAAACTAGAAGAGTAATTTGCCCCTGATATAACCATTGAAAAATACTCTTGTATACTACCGTTAAAGATTTGGTTTTTTATGAACAAGTTTCATATTATGTGTAAATATTTAAATTTTATTAAATTTAATAGTGTCTTATATTTATTACTCCCCCGTCCCAATCTTAACTGCACATATTCCGTTTCAGTCCGTCTCAATCTTAACTGCACATTTCCTTAAATGAAAATATTCACTTTAACTCGTACCCTTCAAACACATACTTATTTACAACATGTCACTCACTCATACCCTCAACATTTTATTACTTTATTACCTTTAATAAATATTATTGTACTCTTTAACAAGTTGAATTTCCCTTTCTAACCCCAACATTTTATCACCTAAAATACAAATAAACAATTCTTTTTTAAACTCCAAACACACAGTGTATGTGTGGTTAAGATTGGGGCGGAGGAAGTATAATCCTAATTTTGGAGATAAAAATTAAAAATTGGGTTAATAACAAATTGTAACATGTACTATTGTCATTTTTACAAATTGCAACCTGTATTATTTTTCTTAACAAATTGCAACCTGTACTATATTTTTTTAACAAAATGCAATCCCGACTCATGTTTTTTGAAACCTTTATACTCCCTCCATTTTTTAATAGATGTCATTCTGGAGTTTTAAAGTCAAATTAAAGACATACTTTTTTTCCAAAATTAACCTTAATTAATATTATTTAAATATTCTTAACAATAATTGCTATTGGCTGAAAAAATATACAAACAATATTTTTATAGGAAATTTGAAATTTGAAATTAACATATTAAGGGTAAATATGAGATAAAGGGAGAGAAAATCCCAGAACGACATCTATTTTAAAAATATTTCAAAAGTCTAAAACGACATCTAATTAAAAATGGAGGGAGTATTAAATTTTTTCAATTTGATGTTTGCTAAAATACTTTTTGGCATGATGGTATATACAACATATCATTTGCAGTTATATTTAGCCAGAAAGTTTCACAAAAAAAGGAGTCTCGGGTTGTAATCGATCACTTTTTAATAGTACATGTTGCAATTTGTTAAGAAAAATAGTACATGTTGCAATTTGTAAAAGAAACAATAGTATAAGTTGCAATTTGTAATTAACCCTAAAAAATATTATCTTCAAGATTTGAGATTATCTTTTCCTTTTCTCTTGGATTTGAAATTATCTTTTCCTTATTTAGATTTGAAAATATTATTTTCTTGTTCTCTAAGTCATGAATCTATTATAAATAAGATGGTCAAAATAGAGTTTCATGAATAGGCCAAAGTCAGATGAAATAAGTCACTAACGACTCCATTGCCTCCCTACTACCAAATTGTAGGTGAAATTCTAGGCTAGAAATCAGATGGAATAAGTCACTAACGACCTAATTGCCCCCCTACTACCAAGTTGTAGCAAAAATTCGGAATAAGTCGCAAAGATCTCGGTACTACAAAAAATTTGGAATAAGTCGCTGAGACCCCGGTATCTCCTTTAGAGAAAGGAATCAAGAGATCAACGAGAATTGTAACCCACATACTCTAAATAAATATATATTTACCTATTTTTCTCGCCCTCTAGGTGAATTTTTCGGTTTACACTATGAACTTGCATGAATTATTTGACCCATTTCATTTATTTCAACACATTTTTTTAATCCGCTAAACTTGACTTATACCCTTGATAGGTTCACATGCCCATGCATTAAAAACAAGTTTCATAGCAAGGAACTTGTTCACCCTACTGCTAGTCTTATTAAACACTATAACACGCTATATTTCAAGAAACAAGAAAACAGTCTAAACAGAGGAAAACTTGAATTCATTTGGAAATGAAATCATCGAATGTGACCATTCATCGTAGAATTGTCCTTCGTATTTCAATACAACAGCTCTAGGATCATCAAGGGGCATGATCGTCTACACAATTTTACCCATATTACACACAGAATTTGTAAACAAAATTTGGAAAAACAAATACACAGAATATGCTACATTCTCACAGCACTTAACCATAATAAAATGCAAGAAACGAGTGGAGTATAAATTAAGAAGAGATAAATAAAGAATAGAGTTATGTCCTCATTGAAAAGGTCTAACAAATGCTACACGTTTAAATCCTGGCAATCAACTCATCGTCATTTTTTGGAAAAAGGACTCATTTTAAAATGCAGAACATCAATATGAAATTGTGTTCTCCATTACGTAACTCTTGAGTGATAGAAAGCTTGAGACGTGAAGGGTTGGAGTATATGCGTCTCTAGGCATATCAATTTTTCGAATAGTTTTATTCTTGCTATAGCAGCAGAAGAGGTCTTCACCCAAAAAGTGGTCACACGAAAGCAATATTTCACCATTTTTGAAAACTTTGAAAGGAACTACGCCACAAAGACCAGTCCAAGATCTAGCGATGACAAATTTCTTTGTCCAAGATTTTTCCACTCCATATTCATTCATCAACCAGATTTCAGTTTCATCCTTGGATGCATCAAAACATAAACAGAGGCAACCCTGCAAAGCACAAAGTCGACTGTAGCTTGTTCTACGACTGGATGCAGGGAGATCAGGAACAGACAAAGTGGTGAAAAGTTCAGTTTCAAGATCGAAGCAAGAAATAAATGGAGAGAATTCTGTATCCCATGCATACCAGTGAAGATTCCCATTCACAAATGCTCCATTATTACTACAATATTCGTAATATAACAGAGCATCAGAAGCAATGCTTCTCCATGATCCCGTTCCAATGGTGTATATTTTACACTCAAATTTAGGAACTCCCGACGATGTGTGAAAAAACATAACGACCTTATATTTGCCAGTTATCTTACTAGTTCCAAATCCACATGTGTTTATATGAGAATACGAATTGTCAAAGTGGTGAGAATAAAGGTCGATATACTCACGCGTGATTGGATTGCATACATAAAGAGACTCCGACGGGGAGACTTGCAAACACACTTGCAATTTATAACACTTCCAACGGGGAGTCTTGACAGGATATCAAAGATTATTTCTGAGGGTAAGAATTCCATATTCATTTTTTTCTTGTCACTGCAAATTTGGATTAAGAAAACGGTCAAAACATGTAATAATCAGTCTACTTTTGATCCAAACTTGTCTACTCTAAATTCTTAAAAAAATAATTATATGCAAATAATAGACCGAATTAATTCTTACATTTTGTAACTTTATTTATAATTACGATACAGAGAATAGTGCATAATTAATATGACAAAAACTGTGTATGAGAGTATATTCTAGCACAAATCAATACCCACCCTCTAAAAAATTTTTGATACACTCCTGTTGGTAGGTGTGTAAATTTCTTTTCATCTCAACCCTTAATTATATCAATGTCTTAGATTTTGCCACTATCATCTTATTAATACATTCTGCATCCTCTCTCCATAATAAAAAAATTTGACCACTTCTTTCTTCTTTATTTCTCTCTCTTCGCGTTATTATATCATTTCTGCTCCAAAAAAAATTCCTCTCATATCTATTTTTTTTTTACTTTCATTTTTCTACATTCTGTTCATCGATTAAGTGTTTTATTTCGCAAATGTTGATTGTAATGTAAAATATTGAATATAAAAAAATCAACCAAATTAGCAGGACATTAGCTTTTATTTGCGAAGGTGATGATTAGCATCAATTTAATTTCACAACACATATATGTCAATTGTATATGATGATGATAATGATATATTAGTTTATGTTTGGAAATTGTATTGATTGATCTTGGAGTTATCTTCTTGACTTCAGATTCATAACAATTCAACTGTATTTTTATGCCTTGTAAGTGTTTGACAAAATTCTTAAATGAATTTTTTAACTTTGCAGATGATTTCAAGTTATAGATCACATACTACTTCAACAACTAAATTGTAGGAGGATCAAAAAAGAATTCAAAGCATCTTCTCATTACGTGAAAGATTAGAGAAAAATGATGTCTTGGACAAGATGAAGAAAGTGGAAGCGGTCAAAATTCTTTTAGGTGGGAGAATGCAAATTTTATTAATAGGGTGATGTGGCAAAATATAAAGACATTGATATAATTAAAGGTTGAGATAAAAAGAAATTTAAGAAATTTACACACCCACTAACTGGAGATGATCCGGATCCCACCCCTCTCAAAGTGTTAAAGCGTCATGCCCTAATTATGCTCCGTTTCATACAAGTGTATCTTAATTAGTATAGAAGGAAAGATAATTCAGTGTGTGTGTGTGTTTTTTTAATTCAATTGAACTCTAAAGTACTTTACCTGTTTCTCTTCGTCTGCAAGCAGGTTGCGTTTACGCCGTTTCTCGATTAGCAACAATTGATCGGTTTTAGGGTTCTATTAAGTAACACAATTTTGGGCCCAAGCGATCAGAAAAGATAGAAAATATTCACAGTACCAAAATTTTGGGCCCAATATAACGCGTGATAAAAAAAGAAAGAAAATATTCATATATGTAATCAATTCCTTTTAGGGTTCTTACCAAAAATAATGCTTCAATATCCTTTTTCAGGTTCCTGCTTTATATATCTAGTTCAAAATTTATAATATTCCAGCAAAAATGATAATTTTTGTTGCATTTTTCCTAAGTGGTAGGGTGAGAATGAGTCAAGCTACGGGCCTACGTACGAGCTAGCTATGCCCTCATTTAAAGGTCTAACAAATATTGAATCCGTCTCGGAAAAACGTGCACATTGCACTGTTTACTCGTATTTTTGCGAACGAGTTTTTTAGTAGTATTTAAAATGATAAAATAACTTTTAAGGATGCATATGATAGATGAGAGGTAGATCTATTATACTCATCTTTAAAAATCATTTTATCATTTCAAATACTAATAAACAACTAGCTCGCTAAAACTCGATAGAAAAAGGTGATGTGCACGTTATCTTGGGTTGGGACGGAGGGAGTACTACATATGTAAATCCAAAAAATAAAAATAATTCTACAATGCAGAACATCAATACGAATCTGAGTTCTCCATTACGAAACTCTTGAGCGATAGAAAGCTTGAGACGTGAAGGATTGGAGTGAGATAACACGATGCTCATATCAATTTTACGAATACTGATGTTCCCGGTGAAAAACCCATGAAATGCGGAAAAATCATGTAATGGATATAAAACAGGGGTGAAGGAATGGTGATTCCAAATTTTTGTTTTTTAAGTCCATGTGTTGTGTTTTGCTTATAATCGAATGCATATGACAAGTAAGAACATAAAGCAATAAAGAATACAACAAAGTATAGTGGTTCGGAGACTCAAGCTCCTACATCGACTCTCCCTGTTCCTAGGAAAATTCCTTCAAACGGGACTTATCACCCTCCATGGGATCGCCTATAAGCTTTCTGACTATCCAAGATAGTTTACTCACTTCTTCTACATTTGAGTTTTCTGGCTGACTACTCAGCAGCTTACTTACTCAAACACACATAAGCTTTCTGACTATCCAAGATAGTTTACTCACTTATTCTCTAGAGTTTTCTGGCTGACTACTCTGCAGCTTACTCACTCTTTACAACTCCAACAATCACACAAACTACCTAACAATAGGGTTTGAGTTTGGTTGGTGTCTCCAACTAGGTTGAGATTTTCCCGTACATTTGTTTAGCCTCAATGCTAAGGTTGGAAAAATCTCTCTAAGCATAGGATATATCTTCGGTTGCTTAGATTGGGTTTAAGAACACTCTTGAATATATTTGTATATCTACAGACTTGTGTTCTATGGTGGGAATGCTTGAGTATATGGCTCTTGGCTCTATAGCATTTTTCCACATTCTCCACACTTAGAATGATGAAAGACCTTGTATTTATAGTATGGATTTGAATGTTACCGTTGGAGAGAATCACATTCAAATCCATACTATTTTGTTAGTTCTGCAGTTTTTTCAGGCTGGTTGTCTTCCTCTCATTGGTCCACGTCAGCTGAATCTAACGACTATATTCTTCAGGATCTTCTGAGTCTTCAGGGTTTCTGAGTCTTCAGGATTCTTCTGAGTCTTCAGGATCTTCTGAGTCTTCAGGATTCTCCGAGTCTTCAGGATTCTTCTGAGTCTCAGGATTCTTCTGAGTCTCGGGATTCTTCTGAGTCTCAGGTTTCTTCTGAGTCTCAGGATACTTTTACTTAGGATTCTTGATTCAGCAGACTTCTCTTCAGCGGACCTTGTCTGATCAGGCATACTGACACTCAGGCTAACTGAGTTCAGCTCTTCTGACTTCAAACATCCTGACCCTCAGGATACTTTTACTCACTGACCCTCAGGTCACTTGACTCAGGCTATCAGATTTCTTCTTGCGATCCGATCGACAAGACATCTTCAGATCACCTATCCAGGATAGCATCATGTCAGTACATCAGGTTAGCATATCAGGTTATCATATCTGATCTCGATCACGTCTGATCTTGATCAGTCTCATCTGCCCCTCTTCTGATCTATAACCTTCTCTTCTGATCTTCTGGTCAGTTTCGTTCTGATCAGCTTGTCTGCTCTTCTGATCACCAGATTAGCTCGTCTGTTCTTCTAGTCATCTTAACATGTCTGTTATGGGTATCTGATCAGCTGACTCTCTCCTTCTGATTTGATGGCTTAGCTTTTTCTTCAATTCTAATTTTGCTCAGCTCATCAGTTAACTAGGAACTCATCTTACTCATCTGATCTCGATCAGTCTCGTCTGCAGCCTCGTCTGACCTCGATCATCTACTTCTGATTTTGTGAGTTCCCCCTCAACTTGTTCTTTCGTTCCCCCTCAACTTGTTATCTGTAAATTAGCTTGAATAACACAAGTTGATAATGTTTTGGCATAATTCATCAAAACTAAAATATCCCAACAATTTCCCCCTTTTGATAATGACGCAAAAACATTAAAATATACGCATTTTTAAAGAAACGGGTTTTGTTTAAAAAGATCAGTTCAGGTGATCACATTAAAAGTGATCTTTTGAACTCCTGCTCTGATACCACTTGATGGTCCCGGTGAAAAACCCATGAAATGCGGAAAAATAATGTAATGCATATAAAACAGGGGTCAAGGAATGGTGATTCCAAATTCTTGCTTTTTAAGTCCATGTGTTGTGTTTTGCTTATAATCGAATGCATATGACAAGTAAGAACATAAAGCAATAAAGAACACAACAAAGTATAGTGGTTCGGAGACTCAAGCTCCTACATCCACTCTTCATGTTCCTAGGGAAATTCCTTCAAACGAGACTTATCACCCTCCATGGGATCTCCTATAAGCTTTCTGACTATCCAAGATAGTTTACTCACTTCTTCTACATTTGAGTTTTCTGGCTGACTACTCTGCAACTTACTTACTCAAACACACACAAGCTTTCTGACTATCCAAGATAGTTTACTCACTTCTTCTCTAGAGTTTTCTGGCTGACTACTCTGCAGCTTACTCACTCTTTACAACTCCAACAATCACACAAACTACCTAACAATAGGGTTTGTGTTTGGTTGGTGTCTCCAACTAGGTTGAGATTTTCCCGTACATTTGTTTAGCTTCAATGCTAAGGTTGGGAAAATCTCTCTAAGCTTAGGATATATCTTGGGTTGCTTAGATTGGGTTTAAGAACACTCTTGAATATATTTGTATATCTACAGACTTGTGTTCTATGGTGGGAATGCTTGAGTATATGGCTCTTGGCTCTATAGCATTTTTCCACATTCTCCACACTTAGAATGATGAAAGACCTTGTATTTATAGTGTGGATTTGAATGTTACCGTTAGAGAGAATCACATTCAAATCCATACTATTCTCGTAAGTTCTGCGCAGTTTTTCAGTTTGGTTGTCTTCCTCTCATTGGTCCACGTCAGCTGAATCTAACGGCTATATTCTTCATGATCTTCTGAGTCTTGAGGTTTTACGAGTCTTGAGATTCTTACGAGTCTTTAGGATTCTTCTGAGTCTTCAGGATCTTCGAAGTCTTGAGTTCTCTGAGTCTTCAGGACTCTTCTGAGTCTCGAGATTCTTCCGAGTTTCGAGTTCTTCTCGAGTCTCGGGATACTTTTACTCTCGGGATTCTTGATTCAAAGACTTCTTTGTGGACCTTATCCGATCGGACATCTTGACACTTTCGAGGCTAACTGAGTTTAGCTCTTCTGACTTCAAACATCCCGACCCTCAGGTTACTTTTACTCACTGACCCTCAGGTCACTTGACTCGAACTATCGATTTCTTCTTGCGATCCGATCAAATCGCTGATTAGATCGGCAAGACATCTTTAGATCAACATATCGGGGATAGCATCGGTCAAGACATCGGTTTAGCATATCGAGTTATCATATCTGATCTCGATCACGTCTGATCTTGATCAGTCTCATCTGCTCCTCTTCTGATCTGCAACCTTCTCTTCTGATCTTTTGGTCAGTTTCGTTCTGATCAGCTTGTCTGCTCTTCTGATCACCAGATTAGCTCGTCTGTTCTTCTAGTCATCTGAACATGTCTGTTCTGGGTATCTGATCAGCTGACTCTCTCCTTCTGATTTGCTGGCTTAGCTTTTCTTTAATTCTAATTTTGCTCAGCTCATCAGTTAACTCGGAACTCATCTTACTCATCTGATCTCGATCAGTCTCGTCTGCAGCCTCGTCTGACCTCAATCATCTACTTCTGATTTCGTGAGTTCCCCCTCAACTTGTTCTTTTGTTCCTCCTCAACTTGTTATCTGTAAATTAACATGAATAACACAAGTTGATAATGTTTTGACATAATTCATCAAAACTAAAATATCCCAACAAATACTTTTACTCTTGTTAATTGGAGTAGTAGAAGATTTCCACGTAAAAGTAATCACGCTAAAGCAACATGTCACCATCTTCTAAAACTTTGAAAGGAATTGCAACACGACCACCGTAAAATTCTGTCCAAACTCCGTACTCGTTCATCAACCAGAATTTTTTTAAAAAAAATAATTTTTTCTCCAGAAAATAATAATTTTTTTTTCGACCAATTTTTTTTTTTTTCGAAAATGTAAAAGAAAATAATCGGGCCAGGTTCGGTTGAGTTGGGTTGTATTCGGGCTGGGTTGGGCAAAGATGTGTTATAATAGAGTAGAGCTTATATAATTTTTGTAAAATAAGTTGAGATATCCAACTTATTTTTTTGAGCTTATAAGCTCTTTTTTAAGATCTTATAATATTTTAAACATCTTAATTTGTCAAACAAAATTAAGGAGCTTATAAGCAGTGCCAAGTAGGCCCTAAATCTTCAATTGAAGTCAAGTAGTTTACCTGTTTCTTCTCTTATGACTTATCAAATATTGCTTTGATAATTTTAGGGTTCATTCAGAAAAAAAAAAAAAAAAAAAACAGGGGGTGATTGGTTTTATTTGGTTCGATTTTATCATGATTTTTAAGGCGGATATTGTTGTTTTTTTTTTTTTTGGAATACCTATTTTATGAAACTTATTCTTGGAGAAACTATTTTTTCTTTTAATTGTATATCATGTTTCATTAAACTTGGCTGATATAATTTATTTATTTTAATTTAATTTAATTTAAAATTTGATGTTATTGTTTGACAAATCTTGAATGAGATGGTTTGTATTTTGATATAATTTAAATTATGTTATTATTGTATGATAAATTTTTGAATGAAATGATCTCACAATGAGATGGTCGATAAATTAGCCAAATCATTACAAATTCTTATCAATGCTTTCAATATTATAGATTCATAGTAACTATTTTCAGAATGGTTACATCTCCATTTAATTAGCTTAGTCCATGTCTAGAAAAAGATTTTAACAGTAAATCTAGTAGACTTGGCTTATAATTAATTGTATGATCAATTTCACCAAACGTTTCAACAACAACAAAGCTGACTTTTTTTTATCCAAAGTAATTGAGGAAGATTACATGATTCAATAATAGAATCACGTTGGTCGTGTGCACACATTAAACCTCTTAATAGTACGATCCTTGAAACAATTTTACCAATGTTACACCAGTATTTGTAAACAAATTTTGGAAAAAGAACACACACTGAATATGCTACATTCTGCAACCGTAAGAAAATGCAAGAAGGGAGCGTAATCAATACATATAGAGAACCGATGAATAAATAAAAAAAATGAGTGGGTATCATGTGCATCTAGGTGCACCGTGAACTTATAGTGCATTTTACTTGTTATATTGAAAGATTCAACTTGTTTACATTCAACAGTGTAACTATTAATATAGAAAAATAGTAGCATACTTCGGTATAACAAATTGCATCTTTCAGTATAACAGATTGCATGCTTCTAAAATGCACTATGAGGGCATAGCAAAAAAGAAAAAAAAAGAAAATGCTTTCATTCAAAGGCCTAACAAATACTACAAACGTTTAAATACTGGTAATAATTAAACTCATTATCATTTATGAGAAAAGGAGAAAAAAAATTATACTAAAATGCAGAACATCAATATGAAATTGAGTTCTCCATTAAGAAACTTTTGAGTGATAGAAAGCTTGAAGTGTGGAGGATGGAAGTTTAACAATCTCCAGACACATCAATTCTCCGATCAGTTTTATTCTTACTGGAGTAGTAGGATAGATGTACAAAATAAACTCCACGTAATAGCAAGATGTCGCCATCTTTGAAAACTTTGAAAGGAATAGCTGGTCATAGAGGATGACAAAATTCAGTGAATGTGGGGATGACAAATTTTTTTGTCCAAGATTTCTCCACTCCATATTCGTTCATGAACCAGATTCCTGTTTCATCCTTCCATGTATGAAAACATAAACAGAGGCAATCCTCCAAAGCAATAAGGCACCGGGAATATGCGTTGGTACTAGATGCATGTGGAGGAAGAGAAAACGTGGTGAATAGTTCAGTTTCAAGATCGAAGCTAGAAATCAATACAGAGCCCTTTAAATCATGTGGCAACCAGTGAAGATTCCCATTCAGAAATGCTCCACTTGCACAATATTCGTAATCTAACAGAAGGTATCCAGTTCCAATAGTGTATACTTTACACTCGGATTTAGGAAGCATAACGACCTTATATTTGCCACTTATTTTACTCTTTCCAAATCCATAAACGATTGCTCCAGAATACAAATTGAGAAACTCTTGGGAAAAAAGGTCAATATACTCACGTGTGACTGGATTGCACAAGTAGAGAGAGTTCCAGTATCCATATTTGTGCAAAAGAAGTAATCCATCGGCTGAACCCTTTATCAATAACTTGTATGATAAATTGTGTTGGGAGGGATTAGGGAAATTAGGGAACTGGAGATGGGTGATTTCATTCAACTGAAAGTTGTGGTGTTCGATATCGGCCCTATCTGTAAATTCAATAATTCCACACCACCACCACTTTGAAGGATGACGTTCTTTAGAGAAAACGGACATATCAATTCCTGGGGCAGAGTTGGAAAGATGGGACTTGGCAAACTCACGAGTTTCGACTAATTGTAGCCACGACTTGCAAACACACTTGCAATTTATAACGCTTCGAATGGGGAGTCTTGACAGGATATCAATGATTAGTTCTGATGGTAGTATTGCAAAGGTTTTCACTTTTATTATCTTCCCCATAATGAGATCACTGCAAGTTTGGAACAAAGAAAACGGCCAGACATGTAACAATCAAACTATATTGATCCAAACAACATGACATAAGCAAATTAAAGCCGATAATAGACGGACCCCCTTAAAAAAAAAAAACCAATAATAGACCGAAATAAATAATTGTAACAAAAAATACAGTGTTAATCTGATTTTAATATCATATTCTGATCAATTCAACTACAAAAGCGTAAGCATATACTTTTGGGAGTTTCATTTATAAAGAGGTGATTAGCAATTTTAGAAAACTAGAAACAGAGTATAAACAGAATAATGGCTACATTTTATTTATACTTTTCTACTCACAATTCCACAAACCATTATAAAACCCAAAACAATATACAGAAACAAAATGTTGAGAGCAAAAACCAAAATTGATGCAAGGAATACAAAAAATCAAGGGATTAATTTTTCCAAGTCGAACTCAAGAACTTGTGCATTCAAAAAATAGACTAGGAAAAATTGTTAAAAGAACAGAGACTAACCTTGGTGGTGTGTGATGCCGATGGAGAATGAGGCAATGCCGTATTTTCCAACTGGAATGATCGATTTTAGGGTTCTATAATGTATAAGAGAAAGAAAAACATGTAATTTTGGGCCCTATGTGATCCAAAAAAAAAAAAAGTATTTATGTGATCAAAACTCCTTTTAGAGTAACAAAATTTTGGGCCCAACATAATATGTGATAAAAAATATATATATATATATTCATATAATTAATTCCTTTTAGGTGATGTTTATTTTGTATTTTAAAAATCAGATTTGGATTTTAAAACTAATTTTTAAAAAAATATTATCACCACACTATAAATCTACTACCACACTATTAAAAAAATTCAATATCATCAGGACAATAGGTGAGGTTTTGTGTGATGAGACGGTCACGCATACGATTTAAGTTAAGTTTTGTTTTGTAGGTCCACCTTTCTTTCTTGACTACAATGTTTGAAGTAAAAATGGAGATATACTTTTTTTTTTAAGGGAAAAAGGAGAAAAATTTCTTATTATATGTATCATGATTTTTGTTGTGAAAGATTATCTTTAGTATTTCAACATTGTCTTGGTAACTGACACTATTGAGTTTTCAGAGCAACCAAACCAAACTAATTAACAATATCTAAACTCCTTGTAATTTGTGAAATTAAACCAGTAAACCAAACTTCAAACAGACATCATATGTATAATGAATATTGCCTCATCAAATTTACCTGCAAGGGTTTTAGCAACTACAGATTCTCAACCCTTAATCAAAATTTCGTTGAATGATTTTCAGGGTTCTAGATAATGGGGATACTCTTTTACAAATTTATTTGTTCCTTAATTTGGATATTGTCCAAGCTTGTATATATTCTTGTCATTTGATACAATAGTAGATTTTTATGTCAACAAAATATTTCACAGAAAAGGTGTTAAAGATAAATAAAACATCTCTCGACTCTCGAGTTGTGTGGAATATTTTGCTGACATAAAAAATCTATTGTGACAAAAATCAACGCCTAAATAATATCCAGAGTAATGAATTATTGGTTAAAGAAAATATCCCGATTTGGGTATTATGTGTATGTAGCTACATGTTTATCGGTATAGTTTCCATAATTTTAATTCTAATCATGTTTCGTCCGCTAAAGTGGTACTACGCAGTGGTTGCTTACTTACTCGCGCCATGTCTAGGCTTCTGCAATGCTTATGACACGGGCCTGACTGGTATGAACATGACATGTAACTACAGTGAAGTGATCTGATCTTTTGTTCTAAATGCTTTGGCTGGGAATTATAATGAGGTAGTTGCTGGCTTGGATGTGGTCTAATAAAATCCATCCTTCCCATATCAACTTGATGCACCACTTCAAGACAGGCCATCTCACCCTAAAAAATTAATGCAATAATCAATAAAAAATAAAATATGAACTTAAATATAAAAGATTTTATTCAAAAGTTTAGGCTCCATTTGGATGGATTGATTTGAAATTCATGGATTTCACAAACAAATCATTACTCTTCAATGAATTTACAAATACTTAGATTTGAGAGTCTAGTTTAAAATGAAATTTTAAATCTTCATCAAAACCTAGTCATTTTAAATTCTCCCATCTCTATCCCTTCCCTCCCTCCCCCCTCACTCTCTTCCCTAAACTCTTAAATCTAAATATTTGTAAATTTATTGGAGAATATGATTTGTGTGTGAAATTTATGGATTTTAAATCCATCCATCCAAATGGAGCCTTAAAAGAATTGATAGAATTTGACAATCTCTGTCCTCAAAATAAGGAAAGGAAATACTAGGAAATATCATATATTCATATTTAATTATTTTTATAATAAAGAAAAACAGAAGAGTGAGGAAACCGAGAGAGTGTGAGATGAATAATATGATCTCGGATATGGAAACGTTACGTTAATCAGCATTTATAGAAAAAAACTTGATTTTTTTTTAAGATAAAGATAAAATATATAAATCGAGCACAAGGGGTGCTCAAATCCCAACGTTTACAGAAACAGTCGAAGCAATAGGCGCAAAACGAAGCAACTTACAACTTAGAAAAAAACTTGATTGATAATTATAACATTTCATATAATCAAATGATGGATTCCCACACCATAATCAAGGAAAGCATGAAGCAATATGCAATTAATCAAGACATTAAAAATTTGTCTCAATGAAGAAAGATTTTCATGAATTGTCTCTAAAAAAAAAGATTTTCAATGTGCAATCAATATAATTTTCGAAATTAAAGATGAGTGGGTCATGTACTAGAGATCTTGATCATCTTACTTCACAAATCATTTTAAACATCGATTGACGATATATTTAAAAAGTGTAATTTATTTACATTGAATCGTGCAATTATTTTTCATAGTTGCACGATTCAATGTAAATAAATTGCACTTTTCAATATAACAAGTCGCATATTTGTAAAATCCACTATGAGTGCACAGTGCACTGAATACATGCAAGACCTAGGCGCCATTAAAGATTTGAAGAAAGAAATAAAGTAGTAGTAACTCACTTGATTAAGTAGAGTTTCTTTCCGAGGGTTTTCGAAAGAGTGCATTAATTTGTACGTTTTGGGGTGGGTTTTTGAGTTTATTTATAGTGGGTAGGAATGAGGTGTGTTTGTTGGATACTTAGATGCCGTTGTAATTCATGACTTAACGTTCCACGCTATAAATAGTGGAAAGATCAAGAATGGGGATTTTCTTGCGTAGTCAAATCGATGCCGTTGTAAAGATGACGTTACTTGGAGATTTGCACTCGTATTTAGTTTATGATTTTTAATTGAAAAAAAAATAACAAAATAATAATAATAATAGTAAAATAAATTAGAATGAAATAAATAAATGAATAATATATATAATATAAAGTAAGTCGCCGATAAAACTTGTTCATATATAAAATTTATATTATTACACTTATAACTTAATCTCACTACACTTATTGATAACATTATACTTATAAATTAAAATCATATATTGATATTAGGTTATAAGAGTGATAATATCAATTTATATGTATAATTATATCAATTTCACATTAAGAACAAGTTTTTTTATAGAGGAGTTTGTGTATAATATATCTAAATGGCAAAATGGCATGTAAATGAATTTTATGTCGTAAAATAGGATACCCGAAATTTTAGATAGAGAAAAGTGAATTTCAGATTTTGAAAAAGTCAAATACCCAAGTTACTGAATATTTTGAGATTTTAAGCACTTTTTTTTTTTTTTTAATAAAATGTTATTTTCTCTTTTTTCTCATGTCATTTTTTTGTGAAAGAATCTCATGCTGATGTAGAGGTGATCCATGTAGCTCAATCAAATATAACTATTAATTATAGGATGGAATATCAACTCATTTGATTATGTAAGCATTGTCTGGACTAAAATATAGTATTTCCACTTATTCTTTTTAGAGTAGATAAATTAAAAATATTTTTTTATGTTAACATTAATATTAAATAAATATTTTCAATAATAAGTGATGCGTAAAAAATGGTTCGAAGTATGACCTGTAATTCAACGTGGATTCGTACGTTGAATGTAAAGGAATCAACAAGCTTTGACAACAAGAAACTCGTCAATCCCACGTAAGTACCTGAAAAACATGCCGGAGGGGGTTCTGGCGTGGGATATCCGACGCTCAAGTCAATTATCACTCTTAACTCAGGTAAATCGTAAATGATAGCTCAATTCACAAGTATTCAAATGTAAATGTAAGTGTTCGTGTGATTTTTGCTACCTGGGTTAGTTACCTGTTTCCCCTCAACTCTTTGATCAGTTTCACTCCATGCCACGTCTTTTCCCCTCTTTCACGGAACTAACTCTTCGTCCCACTCTTTTAGGCTCTCTTTTCACCCGGATCGAAGTCTTGAGCCGCTGATCTTTTGATCCAACGATTTCGCTCATCTCGGACTTATCAGCTCCTTTCCAGCGACTCCCTGGAAATTGCGATCGCTTCCTCCAATCCACTACTAGAATATGTCTTACTCGGATTATGACTTATCAACTGTTGATCCTCTTCATCCAAGGGCTCCTATTACTCCAACCCATATTCAAGTGATCTTCCCACTACTTCAATGTTCCTTAGTCCCCAATCTGTGAAACTACCTGCTGAGCCCAATCCCTGGGCCTAGTCCATTCGAGCCCAATCTTTGGGCTTAGTTTATTTCTCTTGGCCCTAGTCCTACATGGGCCCTTTCCTCAATTACTCCTTTAGTCCACTCCGACCTATTTACTCGACATGTCCCTGGGCCCAATACACGGGCCCAGGCCCCTCTCTTGGTATTCCAGCCCATTTGACCGGCCTTCCCCTTGTTCAAAGTGTAGTCAATTGTCCACGTGTCACTATCCTATTAGACGACGTAATTATTTCGCATCAATAATTATTATCGATTGGAAAATTATTCACACGTTTGTTTTAAATAATTATATCAGAAATATATATGAGATAATGAGAGATAAAATATCAAAACGATATTTGTTATACAAATAATTTAAAAGACTAAAATAACATTTAAAAAGAATTGGAGAGAGTAATATTCAGATGTGACGATATATATTTTGAGAGTGATGCTTGTGTGCATCAATTGCACAAGGTGCAATTGAGTTCAATTTTAATTTGGATGAACCATGAACCCTAAACCCTAAACTCTATACCCTAAACCTTATCATGAGCCATTCAAGTAGGGTGATCCATGCACCACCCGGGCCGGGTTCAGGTCGGGCAAAAATAAATAAATAAATAAATCTAATTGCACAAATTCTAAATTGGTGCAAATGATGCACACAAGTATTTGTCATATTTCGATGTTTTAAGACTAAAATTTGAATATTTAATAGAAAATTTGAATTTGTGCCTGCCTAATTATCACGTTCCTAAGTTCTAAAAAAAAAAAAAGATTACGTTCCAAAGGTTTTTCTAGTTATCAATATCAGCTGGCCTCAAATCTCACCAAGACAAGAAGTTTGATTTATGTTGCATTAAGTTCAGTTTATATCGAAACATTGACAACATAGTAAAGGGACTAACATTCTCTGCTCCAAACATCCAAACATAAAACATTCTTAGGGAAATGCTTAAATTCCACATAGAACACTTTACAGTCAGATTAATTGTATTCTGAATTGCAGAAAACTGCAAGATTAAAATGAGCTTATTTTAAATTGATGATAAAATTAGGGAGTATCAAACATTGACACCACCCTTTCCTCTGCCACAAAACATCAATTGCAAACAGCCCTTAGTAATGCAAACAATCTTGCTTGAGTCTAATTTTCTTAGCTTTCAATCAAACTACTAAAAACAAAACACCAATAAGGGATATGTGCCATGAAATGAGACACTTGAAGCATTGCACAAGTAACTTGTCCACAATTAGAAATTAATAGACATAATTAGATATGTTGCAAAACCATATGCAAAAGCAATTAGGAGGAGTGCTAAACATCTTCACAAAATAGATCACTACAAACCACAGACAAGAAATTCAATTACAGATTTCCTACACCATCATTTGCTCGATAATTAGAAATTCAACAAAACTGCAGTTGTAGAAAATATGAGCAGGAGCAATTAAACTTGCACGAAGTCAGAAAGTGCTCACACTCTCCTTGTCGAAACTCTTGAGTGAAAGAAAGCTCGGGGTGTGAATGAGTGCCTCGTGCCACGAACAAAACAAATCAAATGGCTTAAGTTTGTCCTTCTCGGAGTAGCGGAAGAGGAAACACCCGTCCCACTCCAACAACATGTCACCATCTTCGAAAAGTTTGAGAGGAAAATGTAGCCCGATCATATAGCGAAAAGGAAAAAACTCGGGTGTTTTGCTTATGACAAATACTTTCACCCAAACTTTCTCATCTCCATGCTCCTTCATTAACCAAATGACAATTTCAGCATCAGATTCACTGTCACACAAACACAGGGAATCATCAAAGACACAAAGTGCAGCCAAGAATCCTCTAGTAAGAGGAGAAGAAAAGCCACAAAATGTTTCCGTTTCAAGATCAAAACAAGAAATCATCGGGTGACCACTTAAACCGTACGCTAGCCAATGAAGATTCCCATTCAGAAATGAACCAAAGTAACGAGTCGCCAAGCTACAAGGACCACCGTACATGTAAGGGGGAACACGTGGTCCTAAACTTCTCCACGTTCCCGTTCCGATAGTGTACACCTGCCCCTCAGGAATAGAAATTTTGAAATTTCCAACACCTTCTTTGAGGCACTCTTGGGAAATCCTAACCACCTTATACTCGCCACTTATCTTGCTCACTCCAAATCCGTAAGCCACCACATGTTCATCAGATGACACAAACTGTGGAGGGCAATCAAGTTTGATATAGTCGCGTGTGAATGGATTGCATATGAAAAGACCATCAGGTTTGAGGCTTTCATCGCGCACGAAGAGCAAACCATTAACCGAGCCATATATCTTTCCATGTTTAGGGAGATTGAACTTGGTGAGTGGATTGTAGTGAAGCTCATGGCGTGCAAGATCGAGGCCATCTTCAAACTCGACAATTTTGTAAAACTTCGACTGCTCGAGGTGCTCGTTAATAAGCAAAACAGGGATTGATTTTGAAAGGTGGGACTTGACAAACTCACGAGTTCCCGTGAGATCGAGCCAGGGCTTGCAAACGCACTTGCAGCGTATGACATTTCGTGCAGGAAGTCTTGAGAGGATATTGATGGTGATCTCTGATGGTAGGTTTTCGAAGAAATTTTGGCTCATTTGTATATTTAAGCCTTTAACTCCCTGATCAAACAAAATAGGTAGCAAAAATAGAGTGTGAATCTGAGATTAATACAATACTCTGATTAACTCAACTACAGAAACATACTGTACTTTTGGGATGTTCATTCATAAACAGGTAATTTACAATTTTGGAAAACTATAAGAGAAAACAGAGTATAAACAGAAAATGGATACGCAAAGCAATATACAGAAACAAAATGTTGAGAGCAAAAAGCAAAAAAATATATGCACGGAATACAAAAAATTAGGGGATTAATTTTTCCCGCTCGAAGTTTCGAACTCAAGAGTTTATGCATTCAAAATATACACTACGAAAACTATAATTATGGAAAGCTATAAACAGAACATGGCTACATTTCTATCTCAGAACTCTACCAACCAGCATAAAATACAAATAAGAAAGAAAATACTACGGAAAATAACATACACAGACCAAATATTGAGAGCAATAGCAAAATTTCTGAAGGAAACACATAAAATTGAGGGACCAAAGCTGTAAAATGTAAGAGTACAAGTATAAAGAGTGAAAATATACACAAACGGAAAATTGTTGAAAGAAGTGAGACTAACCTGTGTGATGATGTCAGGTAGATGGGCGGAGGAAGAGGTTAGCGCGGCGGCGGAACGTGGTGGCGACGACGGCGGCATTGTGGTTAAGTACGGAGGGAAAAACAGAGGAGAATGAGGCAATGGTGCAATTTATACTTGAAGGTCTGTTTGTTTTTGGGTGTAGGGTTTTGGGCTTAAGCTCAGATTTTTTTAAAATAGAAATAAAAAGTAAATTTGAATTTGTGTTGTGTGTATGTTTGGTTACAAGGATATATTGTGATAAAATTGTGAACAAAGTATATATTTTGAATTTGTATGTATGTTTGGTTGTAGTGAAGAAGTAAAAACAGAGTAAGACTTCTGGCAATGCTGCAGCCTGCAGGGGGATTAGCTCGTAAATAAAGAATCTTTTGCTGTTATTTTTGTTTTGTCATGTTGTGTAGGCCAATAGGAATGCAACACATCTCGTACTACTGTATAAGTGTAGCACGAAAGTTATTGTCGAAGATGAACCAAAATAGCAATTTTCTGAGCACGAAACCTGTCTTTCTTTTCATTACTGATGCTTTTGCCAGTTACTTTTTAATGAAACTTCACTTGAATCAATTTATTTAGACCCTTTGAATCGGGCGCATATTAGCGATATTTCAAATTTGGCCATTTTAACAAGGTCCTTGTTTGTGTTTGGTATACAAGAGTGAAATGTACCCAAATTATTAATCAGTTGAACGAATACTTATTTTCAAATTATAATAAATCAATAAAAAGGTATATAGGGGTTTTTTTTACTCCATATATTTGCCTATTAGGTGAGTAAAATTCATTTTTTGTCCAATATGACACGACACTTCACGATTTTGGTCCAGCACCCACCACTTTGGTCATAAAACTATTTCTTCATGCAGTTCAAGTCTCATCGTTACGTTCCCTGTTAAAGTCAGCTGCAATTTTAATGCCACAGAACAAAGTTTGGGATCAAAAGTGCGGTCGAGCTTAACGGATCCTGTAACGAAAAGACCAAAACTGTATGAAAATTTTTTTACAGTACCAAAGTGATGAGTATTGGGATCAAAATCGTGAGATCCTTTATCCCGTAGGACCAAAAGTGATTTTTAATGGCTATTTGGTCGACAAGCTAGTTGCATTTTTATGTTGATGGATTTTTAATTTACTCTATAGTTGGTACGAAGAAATATTTTAAACGTTACCTTTATTATAAGGACAAAAAACTACTCCATCCGTCCACTATATTTGTCTCACTTTTCTTTTATTGACGTCCCACTATATTTATCTCAGTCCATAAAAGGAAAAAGTAACACTCTACTAACTATTATTTTAATATTATTCTTCTCACTTTTTATCCTAACTATCCCAAATACCTTCACTTTTCATCCATTAAATACTATAAAAGCTCACTATCTATTATTTTAATATTATTTATTAAATAATTTAATAAAAAAAAATGAGACAAATATACGGGGACGTAGTGAGTATGTTTTACCAATAAATGGGCCTCATTAAATAAGAGCTTATAAATCTGCTTCCATGTTAGGAAAAAGTGAAATCTATTGAAGTAGGTGAAGATTGAAAACTGTAGATTCAGAAACGGAGATAGTGAAATAGGTAACATCAACTTATATAGCTGCTTCAATATTTGAACACGATGCTTTATTAACCAAGTAAAACAACAAACTTGAAAACATTATTACAAATAACAATAAGTTGTGAGCATTAAGCAAAACATAAACAGTCTAAAATAGCATAATATTACATATAAAAAGATAGTCTGGCATGCATATTGGTAGATGGATGATCAAAAGGAGATAACATTCTCAAAGCCAAAGATTTTGGGCGAAAGAAAGCTCGGGGTATGGAGGATGGCGTCGATCATGTTTTCAGGGGGCACTTTAAACCTCTCGACTTGTTGTATAGTTGTATTCTTCCGGGAGTAGTAAATGACGGAAAAGTCCTTCCAGGCGAACAAGATGTCACCATCTTGGAATATTTTGATAGGGTAAAATATGGAAGATAAGCCTTGGATATTAGCAACATGAACGATGAGCCTACTAATGACGAATTCCTTTGCCCAAGATCTCCCCGCTCCATCTTCCTTCATAGACCAAATGAAAATTATGTCATACGCCGTGTTATGACATAAACCTAGGCGGTCTCCCCTCGCGAAGATAGTACCAAGAAAACGCGGAGGGGCAAATGTGGTAAAGGATTCTGTTTCAAGATCAAAGCAAGAAATCCATATCCGAATATTTGAATCTCTTACCACCCAATGAAGACTCCCGTTCGAAAATATCCCACTGATATGATCAAGGTACTCGAGCAAGCCACAAGACGCGCTTCTCCTCCATGACGCCGTTCCAAGAGTGTACACGTGACACTCGGCTTCAGATGTCACGTGCCACTTCAGTGTTTCCTGATTGAACAAACGATCATGGGACCACCTTATATTCGCCACTCCTTACGCTCGACCCAAACCCGTAAGTGATGTGTAGGCGAACTCCTGCGGAGAATCAAGGTTGATATATTCACGGGTGATCGGATTGCATATGAAAAGCGCGTCAGGGTTCGTCTCTGATCCGCTCAGCTCGCACTGGAAAACCAACCCGTCGGTTGACCCGTACAGCCACCCTGCATAAGGGAGCTCGAAATTCGCCACCGGATTGTAGTGAAGATCATGATCTTCCAAATCGATCCCATCTACAAATTCCAGAAATTTGTACATGTATGACCAATTGTCCTGCTGGAAAATGACCAGCCCCGGCTCCGATTTCCCAAGATGGGACTTGACAAACTCACGACTCTCGATGAACTCGAGCCACGACTTGCAAACGCACTTGCACATGAAAACCGCTCGAACGGGGAGCCTTGACAGGATTTCAATGACGACCTCCGATGGCAAGTTCACGAAGAATTCCAGAGTCAACATGAAATCATTTGAACAATTCCTCTGACTCATCTTAAAATTCTTGATACAAAAAAAAAAAACCAAGATAGGAATGTTAAGTGTGTTATTATGAAAATTTTAAACGTATAACGTTTGATGATTTACCATATATAAACATATATTAAGTATACAAAAACCGAATAACAAAACAATTTATGCAGGGGTGGAGTATTCGACTTCCGTTTGGGGGCAAAGGAGAAAAATTCAGTACTTAATTAACTAAACAAAAATTGTCTTGAAGTATTTTTGTACTTCTTTTGGTCAAATAAATGATGTAGACGTTATATATATACAATTAAATATGTAGTAGAAATTAGTGTGAAAAAAAAAAGAAGCAAAGAAAACAATTCTTTTTTTCAGTTATTCAGCTGAAAGGGGGAATGGAGACAACTTAATATAATTAATTACCACCAAATTACAAAAATATAACTATGAAATTCTTATTAATTAAATATAAGAGCAAAGTAAAGGTATAGATCTACTTAATTCATTATCATGAGAAAGTGAATAGTTCCGAAAAATTATGTTTATCAAAGAGGAATAAGAGAAAATAAATTAGGGTGCTTTTTTTTTTTTTGACGGGAAATAAATTGGGGTGCTACGCTTGGGAGAGGAAAAAAATCCAAAGTAAAAGAAAATGATCCAAAATGTAACAATTTTGGAACAACTTATGGCCAAACATCCCAGCATATATCCAGAAAACTTTTTAAAAAAAAGAGAGAGAGAAAAGAAATGTAAAATAGGAAAATATTGATAATCATAATTGTTGGGCTATTTTTAGTAAATCTAGGCTGGATTAATCATTAATTAAAAGAAGGACAAATAATTGTAATCTCATTACATAGTAATAAATACTCCGGTTTTCAGCAATTAAGTTTAGTTTGGGGGAGTGGGGTTAAACAATGTTACTTTTAATACCCAGATCTGAGTTTCTAAAATTGAGTGAATAGATCACATTTTACTATATCCCTCTTAAAATTATATTTTAGTGGGATTTAAAATTTTACTATATAACCCCAAATACATAAAGGGATAAGCTAATTTAGCTACATCTATGAATAAATTTAATTTACCAAGTCTAATACCAAGCCGATTGTAGGCAAAACAACCCCAATCCATGTTGGAAATGTGAATCTTTGAAAAATTGTAATCAAGACTTAACGAGAATGGTTGATGTTACCTGGTTGTGCTATGAAACTAATGGTGGGTGGAATTCGATTCCGATGGCGGAGTAGTCGAGGAGTGAAGGTGGCACCTCGGTGGAGTCGTTGTGTTCTGTTGTCAAAGAGAGACGATGAGAGAGGAAAAAGAAATGTAAGCTTATTATATAACACGCGTGCAATTGCTTTATATACACGTACTAAAAAATTTAGGACAACGTCATTTTAACACGCGTACAATTGTTTTAAATCGTTTTAACACGCGTAGAATTGCTCTATTAAAATGACTTAAATGACCCTTTTAATTTATAATCTAATTCGAAAATATGTTTTCGTTGTCCGCCACAATGCCACGTCTCAGCCTCGTTGTCATCGCCTCATGTTAGGGATTTTTCTCATGTGCAAAGACTCTTTTATCCACCAAGCGTGCAACATTTTCAATAGCGGCAAGCCAGCAACAATGTTAGTAGCTGCCTCTGAATTTTGTTGTTTGTTGCTCGTGACAGTGGCAGACCAGGATTATGAAATTGGGGATACACTTGATAGATAATAAAAAAAAAAAAAAAAATTATATTAAAGTGTGTATATATAATCAAAAATAAATATCTCGAATAATTAAATTAGTAATATTACATAATAAGAATACAATTATATATATATAAATCACAATTACAATAACAAGTAAAAATCATAAACTTTAAAATGAATTAATTTCAAATTTAGCACAACCACTTCATACACATTACATGGGAAAATATTACAAGTCAATATATAAAAAAAATACAATAAAATTAACTAAATATTCTATTCAAATAACAAGTACTACTATGAGTCTATGATTGCATTTGCAACTTCTAAAAACTGCTTTTAAAATCACTTATTTTAAAAAACGGTGAGAAATAAGTTTTGAAAATAAGTGATTCTATCACTTTTTCTAAATATATTGCAAACACCGCCTACATTGCAAAAAAAAAAAAAAATCATAAGAGAAGAAAGCCCACTTCACGAATTAAACTTATCGGCCCATACTGGTAAGAATTAAATATGTGACACAGACCAAATAAAAAACAGAACTAAAACCCATCCCTGGTGAATGAGAAAAAAGGATTGTTACATTGTTATGTTATGCTCTAAATTTTTGAGATAGGTAAGAACAAAAACTGATTGTTGTTGAAGAATATTCGGCAGAACATTTTCTATTGATTAATGTTAGCGTTAGAGCGGTGAAAGTAAATAAAACTTTTAAATAAAAGTGACAAAATTAAAGCATGGTCTCAATGGTGGTGGTCTGGCCAGTGGGTCAAAATTAATGAAGATTCTGCTTTCAATTTTTTCCCCATAATTGATAAGGTTCATTAATAGAATATCAACGTAAACAAAATTATAACCGAAGCCTAGTGGCTCTATCTTCCTCCCCAAGAACATGAATATACAATGGGAAAGCACTCAAAAGATATGGTGAGCATTAAATTCTCAAAACCGCCTAAACCACATTGCACTGTTATTAATAAATTTGTACAATAAATTGTGGTTAATTTTTTAGTATAAAATCGCACCGCAAAGTCGGTGCAATTTCAAAATTTCGTTACAAATCGAGGTAATAAATAATGTTCATAATTTTTCTAATTTGCATTCTTAACTTTTATAGATAACAAGCTCATATGTTGTATTTTTATTATAATTTTCAACATCTTTCAACATGGTTTTCAAAGTGTTTGACCTCTACAAATTAATTATGTTATGATGTTCAAAGATATTATTTCATTATTATATATATTTTTCCAACTTAAACCATATTATAGAATGTTATTTAATCAAATGTGTTGTTACTAGTTTAAAAAGATCTTTTACTAACATTTATGTTGCTTTAAAATCGCAAAACCGCAAATAACCGACCGAAACCGCATATGATCATTTTTATATGGAAAAAAAATGTGATTTTAAAATTATACAATCAACCGAACAACATGTAACAAGAAAATTTGAATTTAGTCAGAAAAATTTCAAAACCGCACCGTGAACACCCTATTCAAAGGGTAACACTCTCAAATGTGTCAATATTATCATAGATATACTGTTTCAAAACCACAAGGAGAAGCATTTGAATGAAATCGTAGGTATAAAACCGATTGACATTCTCAAATGCACAAAATCATAATGAAATAACATTCTCCATCTCAAACCTCGTGAGTGACAAAAAACTCGGGGTAATAAATAGGGGGAGTACCAATTGCCGGTGGATTATAGCAGATAACTAGTTCCTTCGCCCAAAACTTATCTTCCTTCACCAACCATACCGCTTATTTCCTCATAATCATGTGTAGACTCGCATAGGCATAGTGAATCCCACAAAACGCAAAGCGAAAAAATAACATCTTGACGGAGGACTGAAAGTGCAAAAAAGTTATGTTTCAAGATCAAGCGAAAAAATGTATAGCCTAGAAATAAGACTCAGCCAGTGAAGATCTCCATTCAGAAATATAAATTCACCGGGAAAGAAATCGTTATGCTCAAAAGATAGACCACCGTATGATGGTTCTATTCTTCTCCATGATCCCGTTCCAAGAGTGTACTGTGTACACCTGATACTCGAGAATAGATCCAGTTGTTCTCTCCATTAGAGAAACTTTGACCACCTTACGTTGGTCAATAATTTTGCTTGCTCCAAATTCAAAAGTCACAAATGATGGTTCGGGATCATGAATCTCGTTTGAGTCTCGATTTTAATATTGTATTTTAATTTTGTTTGCACTTTATCATGTACGTAAATGATCTCATACATAAAATCGAATCATCGGGTCTCAAATTAGCATAAATTAATTCCACTCTTCCACCGTCTCAGTAAATGTTAACCTAAAAATAAAATACAAAATTGAAATGTTGAATAATTTGTTAAACTAATTATTTATTGGGCCTTATAGAAATGTCGAATTGTATCTTGTTTTTGTACTATATAACTTCTACAAAATGGGCCTTTATTTCCCCCTAATTCATTATTCCTAGCGTTGATTCACTTTTTCCCTTTACCTTTAATAAATTTATCTCTTGAGAACAGAACGCCACATTCTGTCTTCTTGGTACAATTGAGTAACGGTGTGGCTTCACAGCACAAGTAGGTAACATCAATTTTCCCTCTAATTTATTTGCAATGTGTTATCTGAACTCCGGTTTATTCATTTTTCCGGCGCGATTAAGGGTTTCAGTTTTGGTATTTGTTCTCGTACAGTTGTATCGAATAACTCTGTTTTCCTGTTGAATCAATTCGAGGCAGAGATGACTTGGATATTCTGGACTACTAGGGTTCTGAAACAAAAGAATCTAGAAATTGTCATCAATTTATTATTTATGTTGTCTCTATATATTTATTTGCTTATATTGTTTACTCTTTCATAATTCGTCCAGTTGTTTGAGTTTTGAGAAGACAACTATGAATCAGTTGTAATAAATTGTGAGGTTCATTAACCGAACCTGTATTACTTGTTTTCTTTGATAAGGAATTAGCTAGATAGTAAAGATAACACAGAGAAACTTGCACTGATCCAAGGTGGGAAATTTAAGCAAAACATCTTCACCTGGAAACAAAGAACAGTACAAAAAAATAATAGCTATATAATATATTTTATTGAACAATAGCTATTGAAACTTGCACTGATCTTAAATATTTATGTCGAGAAACTAGAAAGGTCTCAGGTTCGAATCTTAAGTGGGCAATATTGAGATTTTTTCTTAAAATTATATAAAAGGGAAAATCCCAAATTCTAGCCCTTGATCATTGATGTCCTCTTAAGACTCCCTGTTGGATGTATTATATATTGCAAGTATGTTTGGCTCGATTTAATTGAGACTCATGAGTTTGTCGGGTCCCATTTTTCTAAATCAGTCCCCGGCCTAACTGTTTTATCACACTGACCCTGACATTAAATTAGAAGTGTGCAAGATTTTTGAATTTGAAAATGGACCCAAACTTGAACACCATGAGCTTCATTACAATCAAATAAGAAAGTTCATTTTGCCTTATTTTAAGATCTTATAAGCTGCTTTACATCTTATTTTATCAAATACTTTTGCTAAACTCATAAGCTCCTTAAAACAGTGCTTATAAAGCTCTCAATTATTGTTTTGACTTAAATACATTAGTAGACCATAAATTGCTAGAGTTGCCTTTAGAGAATGTTGGATGATGATATAATCTTGATACATATCAGTGGTTACTTAGTGAGGCGCGGATATTAGCTCGTATAATATAATGGTCTGTGATGGTGTTCATATTCAACATTTGATTTGGTAAACAACTTGATGCTAATTTTTCCACCGTATATCGAATTATATAGTTCAATTAAAGTACACGAGAACAAGGACGGATCCATTTTGTACAAATTTTTCGAGTTTGAAGAAGAAATTGCTGACATGAATACAAAATGTGATGTTGAAGCTTCACTACAGTCCAGCAACACCCTGGTTTGATATGATCCCCACACCTCATAGAAAATTTATGATTGGTTCAGCAAATGGATTGCTTCTTTGGCATGATTGTAGCCTTAATAATCCTGATCAAGGTCTCTTCCTTTGCAATCCAATTACGCGTGAGTATATCAAGCTTCCTCGTGCTCTAGGCTCTATCCAGAATTTTAGTCCTCAAAACTTTCGGTCTTTTGAAAGAATTGGGACATATGGATTTGGAGCGTGCAAAATAACTGGTCAACATAAGGTGCTCAGGGTTTCTCGAATGGAGGGAATCAGAGTTAAATATGAGTATCAGGTGTACACCTCTTGGAACAGGATCGTCGAGAAGAATAGATCCATCACGTGAGAACAATGATTCATACATTGAATCAATTCTATTTCTGAAAGGAAATCTTCATTGGTTGAGTACCATTTCAAGGCCCTACATTTTCCATCGCTTTTTTGCACTTCCTGTCCTCCACTTCCGGTTAAATTGGAATCAAGATGTTATTTTTCCCTTTGTGCTGTGAAGGGATTCGCTATGCCTATGTGAATCAACGCGTAATTATGAGGAAATAGCGGTATGGTTGGTGAAGGAAGATAAGTTTTGGGTGAAGGAATTTGTTATCCAGTATAATCCACCTGGCCTTTTTTATTGCCTGTATTTTTGGTTGCCTGTCCAAGTTCTCAAAGTTTTCAAGGATGGTGACGTCTTGGTGAAATGGTGTTACGGGGCCCACTTCACCCGCCTGGAGAAGGATGTCATGAGAATGGATACGGAGCAGATGGGTGATTATTTCGATGGAGAGGTTGCGGGGAATTAAGGTTTTCAGACAAGATGAAGTCAATGGTTCGAGTTTCTTATCTAAATAATGCTGGTGAGATGCGTGAGGTGGAGAAAGGATTTGGGCCTCATGTTAGTGAACTGGATACTTAATAGAGAAAGAAGGATTGGGCCATCTTATTATCAGCACAAGTTAGCCCAATTAGTTGTTATTTTAATTTCAGCATTTAAAATTACCCTAAGGAATATCCATTCAGGTGATCCCCACTATTGGTTACAAAACGGCCAGAGGCCGATGGAAATGAGCATCAGAAAAATTAACCTCAATTCTCTCTCTCAATTTTTCTCTCCTCTCTCTCAATTTCTTCTTCTTCAAGTATTGTTTATCCATACAATTTACTAGAAAATTACACCAAAAAATATAGAAATGCACGTCACAATTGAAATTTACAGCCTGATCATAACATTTGGTAATCAGAGCCTTGATCCTGATTATGGCTGAGGGCACCCGCTTTAAAGATCTGCAGGAATCACATAAAAAATTGGAGTTGTTAATCCAAACAGAATCTATGAAATGGGAAGCAGTAGAAGGAAAATTAACAGACAACATGCAGAGATTAGCAGCTAAAGTGGATGAAAAGCTGGATTTAGTTTCTAATACATTGGCAGTTATGCAGCTGCAACTGATGAACATGGATAAGGGCAAAAGTAATGAAGAGGGGAATTCTATCTTGGGTAGTCCTAATTTTGGCTCATCAAGTGGAGCTTCAAGGCATCAAGTGGAGCTTCAAGGCATCAATACATAGAAAATCAAAGGGGAAGGCAGTACAATGATGGTCCTCACTTCCACAGTCCAACTCCTAAGATTGAATTTCCAAGGTTTGATGGATCTAAACCTAGATCATGGATTCTCAAATGCAATGGTTACTTCAGGCTCATGCCAAATCTAACTGATCAGCAGAAGGCAACACTTGCTTCCATTCATTTTGATGGAAAAGCTGCACTATGGGTCCAGAATTTCAACCAAAGAAATATTGATCTCACTTGGTTACAATTTCTAGATATTTTATCTACCAGATTTGAGGAAATCAGGGATTCCTCTATTATTAATGAGTTTAACAAACTTAAACAATCTGGCAACTATGAGGAATATGTGGATAAGTTTGAAGAATTGAAAGCATGTATGCTATTGGTAACTGGTGATGTATTTTCTGAGGCATACTTTGTTGCCAGCTTCATTGGAGGACTCAATGAAGAGATCCAATCATCAGTTTCAATGTTTGAACCAGTAACATTACAGCATGCTATTAAGCTAGGAAGGAAGCAAGATCAAGCTACTGCTGCTCTAACAAAGAAATTTAAACCCTATTCTAGGGTTTCTAATCCTAACCCTAACTCTAACCCTAACCCTAACTCTAACCCTAACCCTAACTTTAACTCTTTGCATTGGAAGAAGGGGGATTCTACTGGTGGTACTGCAAGTAAGGGCACACCACCACAATCCAAGGTTCCTTTTAAAATTCTAACACCATCTGAAATGACTGCTAGAAGAGAGAAAGGATTGTGTTACAATTGTGATGAACCATTTGTCCATGGTCACAAGTGTAAACAAAGAATTTCCTACATGATCATGGCTGAAGAAGAGGAGGAAATTCTGTCTACCACTCTTCCAAACACTAAAAATGAAGGAAATCTGGTTTATGGGGCAGACATCATGGAGGAAATTCAGATGTCATTGAATGCTTTGAGTGGTGAGGATGGAATCACTACTATGAGGCTATTTGGGGAGTTTAATTATCATAAACTCCACATTCTTATAGATTCTGGTAACACCCTCAGTTTCATACAAACTGCTACTGCAAAGAGGCTCAATTGTCCCTTGAGTGCTACTAAACCAATCTTGGTGAAAGTAGCTAATGGACAGAGATTGGTTAGTTCCCAACAAGTGAACCCATTCACCTGGCAGATGCAAGGTCATCAGTTCACTTACCCTCTAAGGATTTTGGAGAATGAAGGATGTGATATGATCTTGGGAGGGGATTGGTTGAAATCTTGTACTCCCATTGAGCTAGATTATGAAAAGATGACTTTTACAGTCAACTTGTTGGGCAAAAGGGTGAAGTTACAAGCTCCAACTTCAACAGCTGAATGCAAATTCTTATCTGATATGGGACTTAATCAAATGATTCATAGTGAGGCTTCAATGGACATTGTTGAGATTTACTTAATCACATCAGCACCAACTAATCAAGGAGAAGAGGATCCTAACCTACAGAAATTACTACTATCCTATCAAGGTCTGAGGAATGTGATATTTGTTGAAATGCACCTAACTCCATATGGAGGGCATTCTGGAGTTACTGGTACCTATCAAAGGTTGAAAACGATGTTATTTTGGCCTCATATGAAGGAAGATATACTACTTTGGGTGAAGAAATGTGAAGTGTGTGCTAAAAGCAAATCTAGCCCTGAGCTATATCCTGGTCTACTTCAACCCTTGCCCATTCCAGAGCAAGCTTGGACTCATATCTATATGGATTTCATAGAGGGGCTGCCTAACTCATGGGGTAAGAATGTAATATGGGTAATAGTGGACAGTGTTCACTAAATACTCACACTTTATAGCACTCTCTCACCCTTATACAACACTCTCACTGGCTAAGGTGTTTTTAGATGTTGTCTATAAATTACATGGGTTACCTGATAGTATTGTGAGTGATAGGGACAAGATCTTTACTAGCAGTTTCTGGAGGGAGTTATTCAAGTTGATAGGAACTCAACTACATCTGAGTTCCTCATACCACCCTCAATCTGATGGCCAGACTGAGAGGGTCAATCAGTGCTTAGAGCAGTATCTTAGGTGTATGGTGAGTGAGAGTCCTAAACACTGGTTGAAATGGCTACCCTTAGCAGAGTTCTGGTATAACACTAACTACCATACCAGTTTGAAGATGACTCCATTTGAGGCTCTCTATGGGTACATTCCAACAGGTTTTTCTTATGGACCTTACTTGGACTCCACTAATGAAGAAGTGAAAGACTTACTCATGCACAGACAGCGTGTTATTGAGCAGGTAAAAGACAATTTATTGAAAGCACAGAGCCGAATGAAACTGTATGCGGATAAAAACAGACAAGAAAGGTCTTTTGAGGTAGGAGACCAGGTTTTTCTCAAGCTACAGCCCTTCCGGCAGAACTCAGTTCAATACCGGAAGAACTTGAAGCTCTCATCGAAGTATTTTGGCCCTTACACACTCCTGCAAAGGGTGGGAAACGTTGCCTACAAGCTAGATCTACCACTCGGTTCCAAAATACACCCTGTTTTTCATGTATCATTGTTGAAAAAGCGCATCGGAGATAGGTACATACTTTCACAAATCTTGCCGGATCTCGACAGTAGCGGTCTTTATTCGATTCAACCTTTTCGCTTGCCGGATCGCCGCTTAATCCTGGAAAATGGAAGAGAAACAGAGCAGGTTAAGGTGCGTTGGGGAAACGATGAATGGGAAATTGATTCATGGGAAAATACCGCCTCTTTGACGCACAACTTTCCTTTAGCCCAACCTTGGGGACAAGGATCTTTCGAAGGCGGGGGTATTGTCATGAGAATGGATACGGAGCAGATGGGTGATTATTTCGATGGAGAGGTTGCAGGGGAATTATGGTTTTCTAACAAGATGAAGTCAATGGTTCGAGTTTCTTGTCTAAATAATGCTGGTGAGATGCGTGAGGTGGAGAAAGGATTTGGGCCTCGTGTTAGTGGGCTGGATACTTAATGGAGAAAGAAGGATTGGGCCATCTTATTATCAGCACAAGTTAGCCCAATTAGTTGTTATTTTAATTTCAGCATTTAAAATTACCCTAAGGAATATCCATTCAGGTGGTCCCCACTATTGGTTACAAAACGCCCGGGCCGATGGAAATGAGCATCAGAAAAATTAACCTCAATTCTCTCTCTCAAATTCTCTCTCTCTCTCTCTCTCTCAATTTCTTCTTCTTCAAGAATTGTTTATCCATAACAATTTACCAGAAAATTACACCAAAAAATATAGAAATTCATGTCACAATTGAAATTTACAGCCTGATCATAACAAAGGATGATACATGGGATTGGTTGAAATGTTGGAGCGCCGGCGTAATCATTCACACCCCAAGCTTTCTGTCGCTCAACAAATTCGAGATGGAGAATGTAATTTCCTACTGATTTTGTGCATTTTAGCTATATACTATGATTTTGTTGAAATGGTTTTCTTTATTGTTATGAATTTGAATTTTAGAGTATCCCGTGTTTCTTTATGAGAATTTATGTTTTCTTGTTTTGAAGTGTACAATTTTGTTTCCTATAGCGATATTTATTGGATATTTGGATTATATCCCGGGCTTTTCCTTCTATATATTCATGTTGGATATTATTATTTGGGCCGAATTTTAAAACGGAGGACTAAGGCCGTTTGGCACATCTTATAAGCTCTTTAAAACAGTTTATAAGTTGTTCAAGAATTTATAAGCTCCTTAATTTTTTTTTCTGGTAAAATAAGATGTTTAACATCTTTTAAGATCTAAAAAAAAAACTATTTAGAGCTTATAAGTTTCAAAAAAATAAGTTGGGATATCCCAATTTATTTTACAAAAATTATATAAGTTCTAAATTTGTTTTAATTATATAAGGTTTAGACGTTTTTGTATTTGAGTTTTGTGGATTCTACTTTGGCTGATGGTTATGAATTGAGGTATAATGTGTAGTTTTTCAGGTTTGTGATTTTACTTTCTTGAGTTTGTTTAGGACAACTTGATAACTGGAGCATGTGATCTTTTTTTTTTTTTTTTTTTTTGTTGACAAATGGAGCATGTGATCTTAGTTCATATATTTTTTGGAAATGATATGTATCATTACAAATCAAAACATAAACATGGTGAAGAAAAGTAAGGTTAAGATGAGGAAGAAAAAAGAAGAGGGATGATCAAGAATATGATAAAAAGAAGACAAGAAGAAAGATGAGGACGTCGATATCGAAAACATCGAGTCACTCTTCTCTTTTGTCACGTGTCACAAATTCAATAGAGGTGGATATATTAAATTATGATATTTATAATCTAAGTTGATATAGAAAGAGATAGATTGAGCATCAAAGTTTAAAAAATTAAAGAAGTAGCAATTAAAAATTGAAAATTAAAAAATTAAAGGAATAGCAATTAAATATTGAAAATTATTTACCACTGTTATTTAATGGCATGTGAAGAAAGAATCAAAGTCATTTTAATTTTGTTATATTCCCACGGTTAGTTTAATATTTTATGCGAACAACGATTAATTTTAAAAAAGTTGAATAAGTAGCATGATTGAAGCCTATCTAAATGAATAATTATAAGAGGCCCGTGCTATAACTAGTATTATTGTAAATGAATTCTCAATTTAAAGTTGGAACCAATCCAAATCCTAATTCAAGAGAAACGAGATTAGAAAGACTGGTTTGTAAAAATGACTGGCTAGTGCTCACTAAACTTCTAGTTATTGAATCCTCTGGAGATGAGAAAAGACTAAATGTTACTATGACACTTTAAATTAAGATTTCTAAATTAAGAAATACCTGAGTTTATCGGGAAGAGCGGATGCCTAAAATGTTGGGGAAATTGGTTTTAACCAATTAATTAAATTAATTGAAATTTAATTGATATTTAATGAGAGGGTAAGACACTCGTTTTTGGTAGAAGTGTTTTTTTTTTTTTGTACTATATATAACTTTTACAAGTTGGGACGATTTTTTGGAACGGTTTAGTCCCAACACTATTAGAATTTCTCAATTTCCGTCCCATAATTAGTTTTTGGAATGATTTAGTCTCATAATTACTAGAATTTCTCAATTTTCATCCCATAACTATTTTTTGGAACGATTTAGTCTCATAACTTCTAGAATTGCTCAATTTTCATCCATAATTATTTTTTAGAATGACTTAGTCTCATAACTACTAAAATTGCTCAATTTCCGTCATATTTTGTTGAAAATCACCCAAATAATGACATTGTTTCACCAATGTGTGAGTCATATGCAATTATAAATTGGGGATTCCAGCGAGGCTCGCGTTTTAGGCACTTGGTTGACATAATTTAAACACCTAAAAATTAAACTAAGGCCAGAAAATTATTATCCTTCGCTAAATTGAGTTCTCGTGAATTTAGGGTTGAATATTGGGGAAGGGGCCGATTTTAGAGAATTGAGGAGATTTAATCTTGCCCCCCTTTCTTTTGGATTTGTTTCAGTAATATTTCTTTTTGTATTAAATAATGATGCATATTTTATTTAAATAACAAGTGTATTAAATTTTGTCAAATCAGTGACTAAAATACGAGCTTCGTTGGAATCTCCAATTTAAAATGGCACATGATTGATACGCTGGTGAAACAACATCGTTTTGGGTGATTTCCAATAAAATAGAACGAAAATTGAGCAATTTTAGTAGTTATGAGACTAAAACATTCTAAAAAAATACTTGGGGATGAAAATTGAAAAATTCTAGTAGTTATGGGACTCACTCGTTCCAAAAAATAGTTATGGGATGAAAATTGAGTAATTTTAATAGTTATGAGACTAAGTCATTCCAAAAAATAGTTAGGGGACTAAATAAAAAAAGATAAAAAGTTATATGACCATTTAGAAATTAATCCCCATTAAATGCTATAGGTGTTACTCTATAAGAGTGATGATTCAATTTATAAGTGTAATGATATTAATTTCATAGTATGAACAAGTTTCACATGAGAGTTTGTGTATATATAAATAGTACTTATATATACCACTACAATTATAAATTATTAGCATAACATTAATTAACGGATACCATTACACTTGTAAAATAAGATCATAACATTAAATGTTATAAATATTAATTTATAACAGTAGTGATATCAATTTATAAGTGTATTAATATCAATTTTATAGTATTAAGTGAGTCTCATGTGCATCCAGGTGCACCGTGCACTCATAGTGCATTTTAGAACAGTGCAATTTATTATACTGAAATATGCAACTTGTTTACAGTGAACCGTGCAACTATTAATATGGAAAAATAGTTGCATGTTTCAGTAAAACACAAGTTGCAACTTTCAATCTCAATGTAAAAAAAAAAAATGTACCAAAAAGAAATCCAAAAACTCATTAGATTCACAAGAATAAAATTAAGGACTTTTTTATTATCAATAATAAAATAATAAAGAAAATAGATTTAATCTTTAATGTACCAAAAAAATTCAGGGTCTTATTTAACCTTTTCCTCATATATATAGAATAAAAAAAATTATTAAAAAAATGTCGAATTTGTTCTTCGTTTAGAATATTTTTTATAAGTTGGGCTTTCTTTGTCGGGCTTTTTCATGAGTTTTATATAAGTTGGGCTTTGTTTGCCCTTTTATCTCCTTTCCTCATTTCTAGTGTTTCTTTCTTTTCCCCTTTAATCTTCTCAGTTCTCACCTCATATGTCTTCTTTCTACAGCTTGTTTGGTAAATCTTTTGAATAACAATCTCGAAATAGTGTGGCTTAACAGCAGAAGCAGGTAACATCAATATTCTTTCTAATTTATTTGATTTTGCAATGTATTCGTTTTCCGGCGCGATTTAGGGTTTATGCTCTGTTTTAGTTTTTGGTATTTTTGTTCGCACTGTTGTATCTACTTCTTAGATTTAACTTTGTTGCCCATATGAATCAATTCGAGGCAGAGTGAGGTTAATTTAATCTTAGATTTTAAGTCTCGTAAAGTATTAGACCTAAATTTATTAGGTATTAGCACTACTACCTGTTTTATATTGCCAGAATTTAAGATTTGAAAAGAGAGAGAGAGATGATCTGAAAAAATTGAACCAAGAAATTGTCATCAATTTATGTGGATTCTATATTTATTTGCTTATATTGTTTACTCTTTCATAACTCGTCCAGTTGCTTAAGTTTTGAGAAGACAATTGTGAATCAAATGTAGTAAATTATGAGGTTCCTTGTATTACTTGTTTTCTTTGATGAGGAAGGTAGATAGTAACGATAACACAAATAAAATTACAGTTATCCAAGAAGAAAAATGGACCAAGAATTCTTCACATTCCTACCATCAGAAATCATCATTAATGTCCTCTCAAGACTTCCCGTTCGAACCATTATATATTTCAAATGTGTTTGCAAGACATGGCTCGATTTAATTGAGACTCATGAGTTTGCCAAGTCCCATCTTTCTAAATCTGTCCCCGCCCTGACTGTCTACGAGCGGTGCAAAGAAATGTACAAGATTTTTGAATTTGAAGATGGACCCGAACTTGAACGCCATGAGCTTCATTACAATCCACTCACCAAGTTCTATCTCCCTCAGTATAGATGGATGTATGGTTCAGCTGATGGTTTTATTTTACTGTGTGATTTAAGCTTAAGTCCTCATAGTCTTTGTGTATGCAATCCGATAACTCGTGAGTATATCAACCTTGATAGTCCTCAAGAGCTTGTCGACTCTGAGAAGCAAATGTTCACTTTTGGATTTGGCGCTAGCAAAACGACTGGCCAACATAAAATGGTTGGGATTATTATTGACGGCTTCCCGACTTATCATGAACCACATGTTAAATCTGTCTGTCATGTGTATACCCTCGAAACCGGATCATGGAGAAGAATAACCCCTCCTTTGTGATTCCTTTCGAGTATAATGACAACCCTACCCCTGCCCCTGGGTTACTTCTATTTGGAAATCTTCACTGGTTGGCGTTCAAGTCAGATTGGACTCCATGTATTTCTTGCTTTGATCTTGAAACAGAAATTTTTAGCACCTTTTCTTGAGTTCGTCCTCTTTCAGGAAGTAGAGGATTTGAAATGAGTGTGGTTGCTTTGGGGGATTTCCTTTGTTTATGTGTTCATAGATCTTTTCATGATATTGTCATTTGGTTGATGAACGAATACGGGGTTGAGAAATCTTGGACAAAAGAATTTGTCATTCGCAAAATCCCTGCTTTTATTGATCGTTGCTTTGGAGCTGTCTTCCCTATCAAAGTTTTCAAAGATGGTGATATGATGATGGCATGGGAAGACGACTTCCTCTTCTACTACTCCAAGAAGATTAATACTACTCAGAAACTTATGTTTGACTGGAATGACCTTGTCGAAAGTTTCCTTTACACCCCCAGCTTTCTTTCGTTCACGAGTTTCTACAAAGGTAATGTAAGATCTTTCTGATGTTGTGCACTTATGATGTCAATCTGTTACCTTTGTTCTGTCTATTTTACTTACACTATGAATTTCTAAATTAGATTGGAGAATGTCAAATTGTCATCTCTTTCTAATTGTGTGTGTTTTGGGATGTGAATCTTTAAACACTATAATCTGTCTATTTCTATATTGGATTGTTGAATTAGATTAGGAGTACTATATTTACTATATTAGATTAGGAGTACTTTGGATTGTTGAATTAGAACGAAGCAATGTTATCTATATTGTATAATTTTAGGTTGCCCCTTGTCTGAGTTACTCCTTTAGGAAAATGAGAACCGTTAATCTATTACAAATTCAGAAAGTAAAGAAGATGAAACGATATTCAGCATACATTTTAGTAATTTTGTGAAGAATAACACATGAAATCTATCATTTTTTAAATGTGATATTTTGTATTTTGAAAGGTACTCCCTCCGTCCCCGGTATAAGTTTTTTGTTTCCTTTAGTTATTTTGTTTAAGTAATAATAATAAAATAATAAAAATGAAGTGTAGTTTAAACTGGGTATTTAAATCTGTCCAGAGAGGAAAAAACCAAAATTGTGCCCAATTTATGTTGTAATGAAATTCCCATGGAGTAGTGGGTGCCAATTCTTTTAACTTTGGAAATATTGTGTGAAAAGTAAGGATAAAAATTATGGGTAGTGGAGTACCATCATTTAAATCTTTTTCCATTTATAGAAATAGAAAACCACTGCCCCAAAGCTTATTGTGGGGCCTTCAAGTCGGATGAAAAACAGAAATTTTTAGAAAGGAGAAACTTAGGCCCCGTTTGGTTCAAATTTTCTTGATCGGGATAGGCCATGATTAGGATTTTAATCCCAACTAATTAATACTACTCAGAAACTTTGGTTTTGGGATGAAGACCCAAATGTTATATCTTTTTGATATTTTCACTTATGATGTCAATCTGTTTTTGGTCTATTTTATGGATTTCTAAATTAGATTGAAAAAATTGTACAAAATTTTAAACACTCCATTTCTATATTGGAGGTTGATATGTCAATTTACTATATTAGATTAGTAAAAAGTGGGATAGAAAGATATCCCAAAAATCCGATATTCTCATTACAAATTGTCCTTCAATTGTTTGAATAGATTCACTTTAGAATGAAGTGTAGTTGTTTTATTCAATTTAAAGGTCTTTATAAAATTAAAAATTATGACATAAATTGGATTAATTTCCCGATAGATATCATCTAATCCCCAATCTAATCCTACAATTCAAATCGCATATCTTGATTCAATAAATTGGTCAAATCAATTTTTTTTCGCCCATCTCTCTTTACTCAATTCCATTCAATTTTAATTTTTGGTATCACATCTAATTAATTTTGTTGCCCATATGAATTAATGAATCAAATATTTCCTTATAGTAGGGCATAGGGAGTATTATTTTGAAGAAGAGTTCACGTGAACGGTTTATGATTAATGTAATATATCTTGATGTCAATATTTTATTGGTTAGCATTTAACAAGTGGCTTATTTTTGTGTATTAATATTGAGAATAATTAAAAAAATACATATATACATTAAAAGTCAAACATGTAATACATGTATAATCACACATATATACACGCACATATAATCAAACTTATTGTAAGGCTACCCTTTAATTACTTTTCTTCTTCAGTTTTGGAAGTATTATTGTAAACTTACAGACAGGTCCAGTCACTTCGGCCCACTTCATTGTCAGGACAATTCACTTTGGCCCATTTCATTTAGAAGAAAGTGATTGGAGATGGCGTGATTGTTTGGTTATTTGTTTCTTTGAAAACAATACATTGTAAAATATCTCTAATATGTCAAATTCTAGTTTGTCTTGATTTTGAGAAACTTGTTGAGCGTGAAGCGGAGTGAAATTGGTTTTCCTTAACATCTGAATTACTAAAGTGTATACGGAGTACTTATTTGCACTAAATAATATTGCATGTTTCATTAAATTTTAGTAGCTATATTTTAAGTATGAAATTGGTGCGAAAACATGGGATATGATTTAATGAAAATAGATGATACTTTTTGTTGAAAACAAATAATCAATTCAGTGAAACATGGGATACGGCTTAAAAAAAAAAAAAAAAACTATATTTACATATTAGAACAAATTTTAATGAACGATGTTATCTATATTGTATTTTTAGGTTGCCTTTGAATATGTGTTTAGGTATTACAAATTCAGAAAGTAAAGAAGATGAAACCACATACATTTTAGTATTTTGTTTGAAATCTATCATTTTTTTTTAATTTTTTGTAAAAGGTAATATGTTTAAAAAACAACTCACAAAATAAAATAAAAAAACGGGTTGGTATTGTCATATATTAAGAAAAATAAAATGAAATTGTTGAATATTGTGTGAAAAGGTTAAATCAATAAATTTATAGAAATACTCTTTCTTCATTCAAATTGACAGAGATGTTATATTCTACCGCGTTTACATTACACAATATTACTTCCTTCAATGGAGAAAATTTTCTTCTTCGAAAGATGATGATTTTGAAAATATGCCTAGTCCTTGGGAATTTTTTTTCCATTCAATTTTAACTCTCTCTTTATAGCTCTTTTTATTCTACTATATCTTTGATGTCAATATTTTATTGGTTAGCATTTAACAAGTGGCTTATATTTTGTGTATTAATATTGAGAATAATTAAAAAAATACATATATACATTAAAAAGTCAAACATGTAATACATGTATAATCACACATATATATACGCACATATAATCAAACTTATTGTAAGGCTACCCTTTAATTACTTTTTTCAGTTTTGGAAGTATTATTGTTTACAGACAGGTCCATTCACTTCGGCCCACTTCATTGTCAAGACAATTCACTTTGGCCCATTTCATTTAGAAGAAAGTGATTGGAGATGGTTTGTTTGGTTATTTGTTTCTTTGAAAACAATACATTTATATCTCTAATATGTCAAATTCTAGTTTGTCTTGATTTTTGAGAAACTTGTTGAGCGTGAAGCGGAGTGAAATTGGTTTTCCTTAACATCTGAATTACTAAAGGTGTATACGGAGTTTTATTTGCACTAAATAATATTGCATGTTTCATTAAATTTTAGTAGCTATATTTTAAGTATGAAATTGGTGCGAAAACATGGGATATGATTTAATGAAAATAGATGATACTTTTGCTTGAAAACAAATAATCAATTCAGTGAAACAGGGATACGGCTTAAAAAAAAAAAACCAATTTCACTATGTTTTTATGGTGATAGCAATATGTGTTTATGGTTGACAAAGCATACCATTTGCTTGTTTTATGGTTGATAATTATTATCTTGGCGAAATAACAAGAAATTGTTACCTCTCCATCAATAAACGACATGGTTATTTTAATAATTTATTGATATTACGTTTCCATCTACGTTACAAATAAATCGAGGTAAAAAATTTCATCGATCCAAAGAATTTGGAAAATATACGCAGAGTCCTTGAATTTTTTTCGCTAACCCTCTATTCATTATAAGTTTGACATATCTTAAAGGGGAAGATTATTTGGAGACTTCATGTCTTCAAAAGAACTCATGGATATATGAAACTTCGTCTTCCCCTGAGTGTTACTTGCTTATAAGACATTCTTTTTTGTCATCCAGATGGTTCGAGCTTAATGACTTGACTTTTTATGTTATGGATGTTCGAGATTGGTCTTTTCTATTGGACCCTTAAAAGACTTCATCACACTTCAAGTCTCGAGATGTACAATCGAAACCTTTTTTTTATCTGAATTTTCAAAATTTTTTGAAATCCAAAGATCTATACAAAAACCATTTTGCCACCTCAACCCTTTTTTCTTTCTCTTCATTCTCTCTTCTTTCTTTCTTCACATTCCGTCCGATCCGAAATTTCATCACACTAGAAGAGCAATCGCTTTTTTTGATTTTAAAAAATTTTAAAAATTTCTTCCGTAATTACTTCCTTTTTTTTCCATTCTCTTAATTCCAATTATGACTTCTCGCTCGAAGTTCTACCGCTTCATAGAGTCAAACCATCATAGTTCCTTCTGTCTCCTCATCTTACCCGTCTTCGCTGATAGATCTCCCCATCATGGTGCTAATCTTCCTCATCTTAAACGCCGATCTCGGGTTCAAGATCCTTCAAGATCCGCAACTTCGACAACCATTTGCCATTCTTTCATCGGATTCCGACGATGCCCTCAATTAATTAGACCGGGATTTAGCCCGCACCGATTTTTTAGATGATTCGGGTGAAGATTCTTTATCCCAACCCCAAATTGGATCTAGGGTTGTAGGTAATCGTGATGTAAATAGGGGTGACGATCATATGAGGGAGAAATCCCAAAGAATCGAAAATGTTAATGAGTCGAATAACAGAGGATTTGATGGCAAAATGTAACATGGTGCTCGATATCCCTGTTGGTCTTCCTCATAGCCCAAAATATACCGAGTATAGTGCTCGCTATGATTTTGAATGGCCAGAACAACCTCACAGGACAAGGGTCAAAAATGAATATCCAGTGAGCAAAATTGCAAATGTGATCGATGTAGATATGCTCGGCCAATTGTTTGAATTATGAGACTCCAAAGGATATGTTTTTCTGGCGCCGTCCCGATGAAATGAAAGACCCGACCTCCCGAGGGGTGTGTTCTTTGTGAACTTAGATACAATGGAAGCGGGTCTTGATTCCCACTTCATCCAGTTATTACTCGCTTGCTCGTAGAATGAAATATCCTTATTACACAGCTAATGCCGAATGGGTGGCATATGATTATGAGTTTCCTAACTCGTGTTAAGGCAAAATGAAACACCGTGTACTATCCAATGCTGAGCAGAACTTACTCGATTAGGTCATTTGTCTCGACCCAAAATGCGAACACGGATGGTTGTTCATGCAAGGCGAATGCAAAATATAAGGTCATCGAGGACGTGTCTAATAAGATCCGATTGGAAAGAGAAGTTTTGGTTAAATCGGGGTGATTGGAAAAGTCCCGCCCCGGGATGTGAACCAAATGCCCGCTAGATATCCCCACCGATTTTGGAATCATTCCAAAGTAAGTATTTTTGTGGTTTTACTCTCCCGGTGAACCGATTTTAACTTATTTCCTCAATCTCGTGAATTCAAGGAAAGAATTAACAAAAGAGACAAACGATGGTTATTTCGGTAGTATCTCGGCAAATCAACCTTGAGCCATACTCGAACGCTCGGTGAAGACGTTGAACATCTGGCGACCAAAGGAAGAAAAAGGAGGATTATGCGTGCCCTCACCATTTAGTTGCCCTCAATCCAACTGGTAAGGCTTTTTTTTTTCTTTTTTATACTTGCAAATGTGTTGTGCCTTTTTGTTGGGAGATGAATTTAATAAAGATATATGTTTTTGATTAGATCCCAAAACCCCTGAGTATGACATGTTCAGGATAATCTTGATAGTTGAGTCGAGATTCGGTTTTAGAGTATTCGTGATGATATCTCGCAAAATGTATAGTCGATGAGATATAAATCGGGTTAGGATCTAAAGGTTCGAAGAACTCGTTATGTTTTTCGAAGAAACTGAAGTTTCAGTATGAAACTAAAGTTTCAAGGCTCGAAGAAATCGAGAATCAAGACTCAAGATGAAATCGAGAATCAAGACTTCAAGTTAATGGCCGAGATATCAAGACTCGGTGTTAGAAATCGAGATATCAAGACTTCGGATGAAATCGAGGAACTGAAACCAAGACTTCAAGATGAAGATTCAAGATATCGATCAATATATCTGTGAAGACTCGGAAGACTCAAGACTCGAAGACATCAAGACTCAAAAGACCTCAAGACTCGTCGAAGACTCAAGACAAGAGATCAAGAATCAAGATCAATAATATCAAGGCCACGTAATTATCAAGACTCGGTAAATATACCGAATGCTCAAGATAAACTCGAATGTTCCGAGGCACCGAGAATATCTATCCGGAAGGATGCAATCTCGAGAAAATCGCGATTCCTTAGAAGAATAGATATTTGCCAAGACATTCAAATGCGCATAAAAGGAACTAAGTCGAGTGTTGTTAAGGTTATATCAACTCGTAGTTTGTAACCAAAAAGAGCTGCTTGAAGGTGTCTACCTTTAATCGGAGACAAAAGTAAAAAAGAGAGAAGACAACATTGTACCATATCAGACTATATCTTGACATCGACAAAGGATGTGTCACGAAAAAGATGTCAAAGTACAAAAGTTCCAGATTGCAAAAAGTGAAGACCCGCTACATGAAAGGCTATTGCCTAAAACGTGTTAGGGGAGTTTCAAACCCTAAATATAGCTGTTCTCACACACCGTAAGAGGAAACTCTCAAAGGCTATCTCCTCCAATCGGATAGTTTTTCAAGAGTGACCTTGGTGTATGCCTATAAATACTTGTGACCCTCTACATTGTAAGGTTCTGAAAAATTTGTAAGCAACTCAAGAGCTCAAACTTATTATCGCAAAGTTAAAGCACTCGAAAAACTTAGAATTTTCCAAGTGCTTTTAAATCGAAGAGAGCTCACTATACTAAGCCTAGCTTGATAAGATATATCCGAAGCTTAGTCGAGATATCCTAATCTTTGCATTGTACTTTATTGTAAAGGATATCTCATCCTAGTTGAAACCAACCAAGAAACCCCAAACCCTTTTGTAAGGAAGTTTGAGTGTGATTGTTGGTGAGAAGAGTTAGAAAAGAGTTAGTAAACTACGGGAGATGAGTCGTAAAGCTCTAGAGGTGAAGTTAGTAAGCTACAGAGGTAGTCTGAAAGCTTGTTTGTGTTTGAGTAAGTAAACTACGGAGGTAGTCAGAAAGCTCAAGGTCGGTTTGAGTAGGTAAACTACGTGGAGTAGTCGTAAAAGCTTCGGGGCGAGTTGAGTAAAACCACTCGCGAGGTAGTCGTCGAAGCTCGAGGAAGTGATTAGTGAATTTCTCTGAAGAGATCAAAGAGAGTGGACGTAGGAGCTTGAGTCTCTGAACCACTATAAATTGTTGTGTTGTTTATTGCTTTCCTTATCTGTGCTTAACTGTTGCATTGACTTAAATCTGAAAGCATATTTTCACCGATATTTCAATGAATCAATCACCGGAAGTTGCGTGTAATTGAATCACAAATAATCACTATTCCATTAAAGGAAGGTTTTTTCAAGAAAGCTTAAAACGAGTATAAACTAAAGGGCCAACTATTTACTTTCCGAAAAGTAGCTAGAACAGATAATTAAACCCAACTTACTCTTACGAGAGTTCAAAGAAGTTAGTTATCGATCCGCAAACAACTTCGTGGATCTCTGGCTTCGAAGGACTTCGATTAGGATTATCCGAGGTTTTACGAAAGGAGCTCATTAGACTTTGACTCGAGTGATTTGTGCTTCTCGGGACCAAATCTTCGGGACAACCTAACCCAAAGATGACCTCAATAAAAGAAAAGTTTTAAAAACACGAACACGCAGTATTCCCCATACACGTGTAAGACTTCGTTGCACCGGGACCAACACTTTTTTTTCCTGTTTCTCTTTTTTTTAATAAATTCTTACGTCTCGACTTTTCCCGGCCAGAACTATTGCCATAAACACATTTGAGCATACTGAAATGGCTCGAACCAAGAGACCCCAAGAGCTTGCTCGAATCGAAGCGAAAAGAGATGCTCAACGAAACAAAACCGGGGAGGCGGCCCCGGACCGAAAAAAGAGCCGACCAGCCAGCGCCCCGACGGGACGAGTCTAGGCACCGGCAGAAAAGGATAACTTCGTCTCGTCGGCGAGGATCGGCGACCAAGCTCCTCACCAAAAAGAGATCCAAAAGGCTACGCGGCGATCAAAATCCGATAGCTCCATCGAGCATCGATGTTAATGAGGTGACCTCTACTGCTGAAACGACCAGAATAACTGCCTTTGTGGTCTGTCCGATCACACAAATTGCCGAAATGGAGGTCGGCACATCTACTCCACCCCCTGCAGGACCTCGAACCTGGACTCCTTTAAGTTCACAGCTCCGTTCTCCCGAGGACAAGTCATTTATGGGATGGGACCACCTTTCGGGTGAACAGTACATTTGCTTTCGCTTGTTGGAGTGTCTCTTTGTTCCATCCCGATTTGGCCATTTAATCATATCTATTTGTTTTTTATAACCGTGGGTTGAACAGTTGTCTCCTCTGAAGCCAGAGTTGAAAGACTATTATTGCTCTCCTAGTGTCCGCAACATTCCTGGCCTTCCCGAGCATGTCCAAAAAGCGTGTGAGACCCCCATCCGACCATGAACTACTGAGCTCGAAGAGGCCACGTCCAACGACTTTGGAAACCATGCGACTTGGCCTAAGGTGCCATGGCCAATCTTTGGTTCTCCTCAAAAAGCTTACACCGAGTCCGCCTAACTTCATGCCAACTATGTGACTCTTATGACGAAGTTTCCCAAGAGAAGGTGAACGAAACGACGTAACCCAAGATGAAATGAAGTTGGTTCAAGAACATGTATCCTCAACCCAAGCAGAGGCTCGTAAAGCTCAAGAAGATGCTCGTCTAGCTCGGGAAGATGCTCGCCAGGCCAGAGAGGAGCTACGCCTTGCTCGGAATGAGCTGCACCGTGAATCGGGAAGAGGTGGGTCAGACAGAAAGTTCGGGACGAAATAACGCTGAGCTCCGAAAACTCAAAATAGGCATCGAGATCAGAATGCGAGAAAAACTCGCTCGCCCAAAGAACTCCTCAACTCACCAAGAGACCAACACTCGTCTGGGTCTTGAAAACTCCAAGTTGTTCACCGAGGAGTATGTTGATTATATTTCCAATTTTTCTTATATATGTACATTTGAGAATGCCCTCCGTTCTGCGAGGCAATCCCTTTCCGCCGATCAAATTACTCTGCTCAAAGTCCATCTTGAGAAATATATGGCCGACAATCCCCCTGATCGTAATCTTCCCATTGCCGATGTAAGTGACATATCGACTTCTCCAACCTCCCGATGGGATCGAGATTGATGACCCTATTTTGATGATAAGATGGTTCAATCACGGATGTTGAAGTATCTTGCCGACCAAGCTTACCGAGCCGAGCATGAGTTTGATCAGGTGCAGGGCGAGTAGAGTGGTCCACTTGAAGGAGAGCAGAATGTGCTATCCAGCGAGCATATGAGGCACGATGATCTTTGGAATCGCTCCCAGAAGGACAGAGCGAGACGGGCAGACTTGCTCGACACATCTCTTCCGCCCACCCCACAATGAATTCATTCCTTAGTTTTACTCTTTTGTAATTTTTGTCTTCTCCTTTCGCACAATTTCTTTGTTTCCATTGTGTTTGCTTGTTGAACAATTTCCTCTGATTCGATCGTGGAGGGTGAATTTTGCTGATGAATAGATGATGTTTATTTTGTTTCCTACTTTATGCCATTTGTCTTCTGAATGAATTCGAACATGATAAGTGTCTATGTTCCACCCTGACTTCTTTGGTTTTTTGATTGTCTTATTGAGGTGCAATCAGATTGATCATCTTATTTAGCTGCGACCAGATGGGTTAACTTATGTGTAACTCCCCTTTTTTCTTTCGTGATCGTCTTATGTTAGCCTCAATCACTATTCTGCTCGGGTCGTCTTATTTAGTTGCAACCCCGTACCCATCACTCGCTTTTGTTCATGTATATCTGTAAAGTACAATTTATTTAAATCAGTGAACATAAACTTCTGCTCGTTCGTCTTTGTTCGAGTCGTCCGGCTTAGGTGCGACCATTGATAGGCTTTAACTAGAAAAACTTAACAAACAAAAATGTTTTTCATGATGTCTGACTATTAGTTGTGCTTGTTGTTACTGATAATACTTTTTCAGATTTGACGCATTCCACGAATAGGACAACGGAACTCCATTCAAGTCTTCCAAATCATATGCCCTGTTTAACAAACGTTTTGTTACTATGAATAGACCTTCACATGCTCGGCCGAACACACCACTTGGTACCCCTGTTGCTCATCTTAGAACCAGCTCGCCTACGTTGAACCTGCGTGTTCGGACTTTGGAGTTGTAGAACTTTTCTGATATTTTTTTATACATAGCGTTCCTGAAATCGGCCTCCATCCTTCTTTCTTCCAACAGATCTGCACTAAAGGCAAGCGCCTGGTCGTTGATGTGCTCTCCAAAACTCATTGTCCGATGGCTCAAAATCTTTATTCGCGGTATAACACCCCGTACCAAATGCCGTGGCAAACGGGGTTTCGCAGATTGATGTTCCGAAGTAAGACGATATGCCCATAATATTTCGGTAACTCTTCAAATTTCCATCCTCCCCTCGAATCAACAAGTTTAGCCTTGAGGGGTATGCTTGATAATTTTATTAATGACTTCAACTTGTCCTTTTTTGGGGTAATACTGAGTAGGTAGTAATGTTTTTTTATGCCCCAAGAGCACAATTCTGTCGGAATTCACTTCCATCGAACTGTTTGCCATTATCTGTTACCAATTACTTGGGAAGCCCAAAATGACAAATGATATTTTTCCAAATAAAATTCCACATTCTTTGTTCGGTGGCTTTAACAATGGCTTCAGCTTCCGCCCATTTAGTGTAGTAATTAACGGCAACCACGACATATTTTACTCCCAATGTGCCAGTAGGAAACGGGCCAATCAAATCGATTCCCCATTTAGCAAATGGCCACGGGCTGTAAACATACACTAGTTCTTCTGGTGGGCTATGGATAAGTGGGGGCGATATACACACTTATGACATGTCTTGGCATACTGTGAGCGAATCTTTCTTGAGAGTCGGCAAATAGTAACCTTGTCTGACAATTTTATATGCCAGGACAAGTCCACCTGTATGGTTTCCACATATCCCATCATGAATCTGTTCCAGAATCACATGACCCTCTTCAGGAGTAATACATTTCAATAATGGAAGAGAGAAACTTCTTTTGTATAAATGCCCGTCTAGGATAGTATATTGAGCGACTTGTAACGAGGTGAGTAGCATGCTTTATTTTCTAGAAATCCTTTTTGTAAGTAGCTTAAAATTGAGTCATCGGGTTTTTCTTTGTTCGCATCATAGGCGACCACAACTCTGGGAATTGATGGCGAACAAGTTGTGATGACCACAATGTCCATCGTGTTCGTCACTCCTTCTGCTGTTGCCAATCGTGCCAAGGTATCATCAAACGAATTATCCAATCATGGTAATTGTACTATGTAAACTTGTTCGAATTGTTCAAGCAAATTTCATTTCTTTGCTAGTTCTTGATATTATGTTATCTGTTAGCCTCGCGGTTGCAGACGCCTAATACTTGGTATACGATTATTTGGGAATCGCTATAAATCGTGACCTCTTTCCCATTGTCATAGCCATGTGTAATCTAGCAATCAAAAGCCGTGCTAAACCCCATTATTTGTGGCTGGGAAATCAAAACGAATGGCTGTCGTGAAAGTTTGTCGAGTCGGACTGATGAGAACCGCACCCGCTCCGGCTCTTGAACTTGTTGATGAACCGTCTACATACATGTGCCATGGTTGGTCGACCACCTCTTTTCGGGTATTTGCGATATGTCAATTCAACCATGAAATCGCCATACCGCCCTTCATTGTTGTTAGCGCAATAACGTAATGCCAATGGCTTAACTCCACCGCCCACTGAGTAACACCGCCCGTAGTGTATGGTCGGGTGGAGAACTTGTCATAATGGGAATGTGGTTAACACCTCGATAGTGATCGAAAAAAAGTATGGTCGCAGTTTTTACACTCATAATGCGCGGCATACACAAGTTTTTCCATTGGAGGGTACCGAGCTTCGCTTCTTTCGAGTATCCGACTTACATAATAAATAGGTAAATGTGTTGCCCCCCTCCGCCTTACGAGCACAACGCTAATTGCATGCTACGACGCAAAGATACAAATAAAGTTGTTCGCCTCGAACAAAGCTTAGATAATGTTTGAGTATCCGCAAAGGTATTGCTTTAATGACTCAAATGCATTTTGGCAACGCTCATCTAATCGAATCTCCCTTTTAATCGTCAAATTGGGAGATGAATTTTAATAAATATTTATGATTTTGATTAGATCCCAAAACCCCGAGTATGACATGTTCGAAATGATCTTGATAGTTGAGTCGATTCGATTTTTTAGAATTTTTTGGATGTTATCTGCCAGAATGTATAGTCGGCAGATATAGTTCGGAGATAGTTCTCAAGACTTCGATTAGATACCGAAAGTAAATCAAGACTCACAGAAGACTCAAAGACATCGGTCAAGATAAACTACAAAGATTCGAAGACCAAGAAGACTTCGTAAGACTCAAGACACAAAGATCAAGACGAGGAACTAAAGATCAAAAAATATCGGCCTAAGTAATTATCAAGACTCGGTAGAAGGTATCAATGCTCGATTTGAACTCAATGTTCCGAGACACCTAATATATCTATCTGAAGGATGCAATCTTTGGTAAGATCGCGATTCCTTAGAAAGTTAGGTATCTGCCAAGACATTCAAATGCGCATAAAAAGAGTCAAGTCAAGTGTTGTTAAGGTTATATCAAACTCGAGTTTGTAACCAAAAAGAGCCGTTGAAGGTGTTTACCTTTAACCGAGACAAAAAATCAAAAAGAGGAAGACAACATTTTACCATACCGACACCGACAAAGGATGTGTCTCTCAAAAGGATGTCGATGTACAAAAGTTCCAGATCGCAAAAAGTGAAGACCAGGTTACATGAAAGTGCTATTGCCTAGAAAGTGTTAGGGGAGTTTCAAACCCTAAATATACCAAGCCACACACCACAAGAGGAACTCACGTTTCGCTCTCCCAACGGATAGTTTTCAAGAGTGACCTTGGTGTATGCCTATAAATCTTTGTGACCCTCTACATTGTAAGGGGGACGGAAATTTATACATAACTTAAGAGCTCAAGCCTATTCTTGTAAAAGATAAAAGCACTTTCGAAAAACTTAGAATTTCCCAAGTGCTTCAATATTGAAGAGAGCTCACTATACTAAGCCTAGCTTGATAAGAATTATCCAAAGCTTAGTCGAGATATCCTAACCCTTTGATTGTGCTTTATTGTAAAGGATATCTCATCCTAGTTGAAACCAACCAAGAAACCCCAAACCCTCGTGAAGGTAATTGGAGTGTGTTTGTTGGTGAGAAGTGTTGTAAAGAGTTAGTAAACTACGCCGAGTAAATGTAAAAACTCTAGAGGAGAAGTTAGTAAGCCACTGTGGGTAGTCCAAAGCTTGTGTGTGATTGAGTAAGTAAACTCGGAGGTAATGAAAGCTCAAGGTCGGGTTGAGTAAGTAAACCTGAGTAGTCCCGAAAAACTCGGGGCGAAGTTGAGTAAATAAACTACGAGGTAGTCAAAAAGCTCGAGTTTGATAGTGAATTTCTCTCAAGAGTCGGGGAGAGTGGGCGTAGGAGCTTGAGTCTCAACCACTATAATTGTTGTGTTCTTTATTGCTTTCCTTATCTTTTGCTTATCTTTTGCATTGACTTGATTTTTGAAAGCATACTTTTCAATTATTATTCGGTTGGAATCAATCCAATCGAATTTGCATAAGTGAATCACAAACTAATCACTATTTCATAAAGGAAGATTTTTCAAAGCTTAAAATGAGTATAAACTAAGGGCCAACCATTCAAGCATTGTTGAAAGTAAATTTGGAATGGATAGTTAGCAAACCTAAACGTTATCTTCACGAGGGTTCGATAAGTTAGTTATCTCGATCCAAGCAACTTCAGGATCTCAAAACTTTCGAGGACTCGGTTGGGATTATCGAGGTTTGTGAAAGAAACTTCAGGGATCACTGCCTCGATAGACTTTGACTCGAGCGATCCAGTTTCTCGTAACCTAATCTTGAGGATTATCGACCCAAGTGACCTCGATAAAAAAAAGTTTTAAAAACACCGAACACGTGTATTCCCCCTCATACACGTGTAAAACTTCGTTTCAGACCGACCAACAAATACAAAGAAAGGTTTGCATTTGTCTCCGAAGTTAAACAGATATAAAACCGCTTACGAAGCCAAACGTCCATTAATTTTTGAACTTCTTTCACACTTTCGGGGGCTGCATGTCGGCATAATTGAATCTTTGATGGGTTCGCTTCAATCCCCGCCGTGACCATATGTCCTAGGAATTTTCTGAATGAACCCCAAAACGCATTTCTTGGTTTAACTTCATGTTATACTCCCGAGAATATCAAACGTTTGTGCCAGGTGGGTAATGTGGTCTTCCTTATGCTCATTTTTTACCACAATGTCATCAATGTACACCTCAATTGTTCGGCCTATGTGTTCGTCGAACATCTTGTTCACCAAACATTGATACGTTGCTCGGCGATTCTTTAATCCGAATGGCATGCGTTGCCAACAATACATATTCTTTTCATTTGCGAAAAGTCGTATTCTTTTGATCATCTCGATGCATGGGTATTTGGTGATACCCAAAGAAATGCATCCATGAAAGTCATGAGCTCATGTCCTGCTGCGTTATCGACCAAATAATCGATATGTGGCATCGGGAAATTATCTTTCGGGCATGCTTTGTTTAAGTCGGTGAAATCTATGCATAACCTCCAAGTTACGTTAGATTTGCGGATTTGGGCGAGCATAGGTTAGCAAGCCATCTTGGGCACTTTACTTCTAATCAATTTATTATCGAGCAATTTCTTAATTTCACTATCCATAGCTACATACTTCTCTCGGGATGAATTTTCTCCGCTCGGATTATTGGAATTTGTGTTGGGTCAAGGTTAAGAGAGTGACATGCATGTTTAGGATCAATGCCGACCATGTCCTCATGTGACCAAGCGAACACATCCAAATTTGCTCGAAGATACGTGATCATTTCTGTTCGGAATGGTTCCGATAATTCTGAACCAATAAACACTTCTAATTCGGTCCGATTAGAATCGATATTGACAGACTCCAATTGTTCAACAAAGTTGCTCGCCTTTTTTTTTTTTTCCATCGAGGATCTTTGATCGACCCCCTGCTTTCGCCATCTACCTCCATAGGATCAAAACCTATACGAGGTTCTAAGTCCGGTAGCTCGTTTGGTGGATCAATGTTCATTAGATCTGGAACATAAGTTATCATTTCGGGTTCTGTGTTTGCCTGTGGAGATGTGCTCATCAGAGGAGGTATAAGCGTCCTCGATAACATATTCGCCTGTTGGCTTGATTCTCCGGTCTCCCATGTTTGCTCCATCATGTTAACGATATTTTGCTTTTCTGGCACGCATGACAGCAAACAATCTCGAGCTTTTTTTTCGTCGTCGCTTTTAAAATTACCCGTCCCTTCTTGGGTTGGAAACTTAACACAATAGTAATAAGTCAAACAGGCAGCTTTGAATTCTTGAATAAACGGGCAACCTAAAAACCCGTTATACGTAGATGGAGCATCGAAGATTACAAAGTCTAGCATTCTAGTTAAATCGGGATCTCCGTTTAAAGTTGACTCTAGCTCGACTCCTAACCTGATCAGACCATAGAGCCGGGTTATAGATTCCCCGAAACCCATGATGGTGTGATCACATGGTTCTATATACGTACTGAGATCCCCAACTTGCTTCTCCATTTGGTGCAGGGTGTTAACGAACAGAATGTTCGCATATGCTCCGGTGTCGACCAGGAGGAGATGCACCTTCAAACCGGAAGATGAGACAGCGATGGTTAGAGAGTCATTGTGGGGGTGATTATGCCATCGAGATCATCTTCCAGAACATGATTTGGTGAGAGGGTGGCGTCTTTAGGTGATGTGCGCGCCCGCATTCACGATGGATGTCTGCATGGCGCCGTCTCCATCTTCTTCGTCTCGTTTGATAGGGAGGCACTTGATAGCAAACCCAGCGGGGCCGTGGTTCGACGGATCATGTTAATTTCTTGCCCACCCTACCTTTGTTAAGTGGTTGGGGCCCTTTTCTTCAGTAAGAATCCAAATTGTCGGTGGAATTCCTCCCGATCGTTATCAACACCTCTCTTCGTCTTCGCTTTCTCTTGATCACCCGACCTCTCGCGTCGGGTTTCTCTGCTTCGTCGAACTTAATATATTAGGCGAAACGATTTTCCTCATATAATTTCGAGAGGCATCGCACGAGGTTGCTGACACTTTCAAATGCATGTTATTGCCCGATAAACCCATGGAACGAGCAAAACTTGGAGGATTTAGATGAGTTTTATCCCTGATAATGCGCCGGGGTTTTTCCAACATGTCTCGATCCTTGATCTGATTATATCTTGTCTCGAGACCCCGAGAATACTCCAAACGCGCGTGCTTGACCCTCGCTTCAAATGGTTTGAAAGATCCCGGGGTTTGTACCCCTTCACTTGTTGGTTTCTTTCCAGCGATCACCTTCCTGGCCGCCACCTCTTCGCCCGCTTTCGCGATTGGGCGAAAGCGCGTCTTTTGTCGTTATAATCTTGGCTGCTCGCTCTCGAAATTCGGCATATGTGTTTGGCCAATCCTGATGCATGGTTTTCCACATATCCGTATTAGGGTCAAGCCCCCCACCACCGTGAGGATTTTTGTATCCTCTTCAACTTGGGCTCCATCGTACAAACATTTATCAAATCTTTCAATATATGCTCGATCTGATTCACCCTTTAGCTTGGAGAAATGTGCCAACTCTTTTTGGTCTTTGGGCGAAAGCACATGGATGAAAATGGGACAGAATTTCTATCCCAAAAGACGCTATGGGACTTGTGCTGATAGAAAACCATCTCGTAGGCGCGGTCGCCCAACGTCATAGGGAATGATCGGAATGCGTTGCGTCGGTGGCGCCATGGCGATCATAAAATCTTAATATTTCTTTGAGGTGAACATGTGGATTTCGACTTCGGCGCCGAACATAAAGGATTAGTGGTGGGTTCTTTGCCACTTTTTTCTTGTACTTCGCCGCCGTGATCGCCCGGTGTTAGTGGCGAAGACGGCATTGTGCCCTTGGCGGGGATTCTCTCGTTCCGGCGAAAATAAATGAGCGACTGTAAACCCTCGATTATTTTACGTATTTACGCAAATTTATTGTGGAATCCAGCAGACTTGGATCGGGGTTGTGTCCCATCATGAGGACAACCGGTCGGGCTCGTGATGGGGTGAATCCCTTTCCATGTTAAAATCCCTATTTTACCCAATGATGGATAGACAATTTAGTTCGGCCCACATCGATTTTTTGTTGTTTCTGCCATCTTTTTCGGGATCGCGAGGCGTCTTGAGGAGAAGAAGAACCAACATGTTAAGAGAAAGTTGACCGTTTTCCCTCCCTTTAGGATCCTGGCGCCTATGATCGCCAATTAATTCTTTAACGAGAGCCTCAAAGCGTCCAAACGCCAATTATACGGACCGCAATTCAACAATGAAAGATCATCTCGGCATATCAACAACCTTTTGTTGGCCCGCTTCCAACATACCACTTTCATCTTAACTTGCTTTCGCTATCGGTATATCACGATCCCCATGTCGATCATCATCATCTTGAACTTTCAATTTGGCTTCTCCTTTTCGGCCCTCTTTTTACGTGCTCGCAAAAAAAAAAGTGATGGCCTTTGTTAATAATTATTCGTCGGATCGTTCCCCGATATCTTCAAGATTGATGGTTTCCGATTGATTTTTATTTTATTAATTTTAATATCTGGAAATATTGCCTCTTTTCTCGGAAAGTGTGTGGTTCGGCTTTGTCCCGAACTCTCCATCTGAGTATTCCTCTCCATCCTAGATTCCCAGATTGAGACATCATATTTTTTTTTTACCTCGATTGTGTATGGGCTGGTTTTTTTCTACCCTCCTTTCTAATACCATTTGTTGCAAGCCATTTTTTAATGAGAATACTATGTGGCTAATTTTAAAACAACTCACAAACAAAATAAGTACGTGTACAATACTACAGTAAATAACAAGAAATTGTTGACCTAGTTCATCAATAAATGACTACTCTGGGGGCATTCCAAGCCAGGGATATTATATTGCGAGGTTTACATCTACAGTACACAATACTTCTCGTGAAGAAAACTTCCTTCTACGAAAGATGGTGATTTGGAAAATATGTGCGAGTCCTTGGGAATTTTTTTCTGAACCCTCTTACTGCTCTTTTTTATTCTACTTATAGTACTTTGATAAGCATGTGCTGGCATGGAAAGCATGAGCTGGAGACTTCATGTCTTGCAAGAACTCATGTGATACTGCCACGTTTTCAACTTCGTCTTCCTAGTTGACCTTTGAATTTACTTGCTTATAAGACATTCTTTTTGTCATCCAGATGGTTCAGTTAGTGACTTGACTTTTATGTCATATGCCCTTTGTATCAACTTTTGTTCGACCGATTGCTCTGCTCGCCCCTTTGATCATATCGATTTTGTAACTTAATCATTGTCATCTTAACGAGCATACAAGAATGACTATAATGCTTGCGGTTTGGCGAAGCGGACTTGTTTTTTGGTTGGCAAAAGCATACTTGTATGGTTGACAAAGCGAGCATACTTGTATGGTTGACAAAGCGAGCACACTTGTATGGTTGATAATTATTATCTAGGCGAACACCTCTCCATCGGGCATGGTTATTTTAATAATTTATTGATACACGTGTCCCTCCGACGTGTACAAATAAATCGAGGTAAAAACATTGATCACAAAACCATTATAATATATAATTGGTGCACAATTAATAATGTCCAATAAAAATAATTAATATTGTTCAATGAAAATCAGTGTTTACAAAACCGGACCGGACCGACCTGTTTAACGGTTGAACCGAGAATCGGCCAGGAACCCGATCCAATTGACCCCAGATAACCGTTTTTACGGTTAAACCGTGTAAAACCGCCGAAAACCGGGAAAAAACCGGTTAAACCAGGTAACAAGCTAACCGTAGAACCGGATCTTTTTCCTAATTTATTTTTAATTACACCTTTCACTCAAGAATCAGAAAATAAGAAAACTCCCCTGTCCAAATCAAACTTTTTTTTCTCTTCCACCCCTGAATCGGGTTGCCGCCATCATCGTCGACCGTCCCACCCACATCGCCCGCGACTTCAAATAAGTATGCTCCTTCTAAGTTTTATCCAACAATTGCTTTCTTCAATAGAGACATGAGACAACTGCCGACTGGTATGATGTATGGTGGAGAAGATGAACCAACAAGTTTGGTGAGAGAGAAAGTGATGTTGGAAAGAGGGATACACTTTTTGGAAGATGAAAATAGTGTCTTAGATGTTGCATTGGGAAGATAATATCTAGGGTCCGTTTGGTATTATTAGGGAATGATAATGGTAATGATAATGTGTATCATTGATGGGTCAATCACTAAGGGTTATTGATTGCATTGTTATTGCTTGGTTACAATATCAACAATGAGTATCATGTGAGGTGAGTTGAGTTGGTGAGGACAATCAATTACTTACTTTTATTCTCATTACCGATGTATCAAACCTACCAAGCAATATCAATATAAGTAATTCTCATTACTCACTTCCATTACCCCCAACCAAGCGGACCCCTAATGTGGTGGCTATCCCCATGAGCATCCAACGACTCTTAATTAAAGAGAAAAGGATTTTCGCCTCCCACATATTATATTATGTTTATGTTTAATTTGGGTCAACTATGTTTTAGCCCATTTATCTATGCACTTGGTTCTTAATCCATAATTATCTTATATTTGCATTGTGATAACTAACGTGTGGTCCCCAAAAATTTGTAAGTAGTGTACTTGGTGGAATAAAAATGGCAGCAAGTTAGTCTAAATTTAGTTTATTTTATTAATTTTAATATAGAAATGAAATATTGAAAAAATATATGTGTAGTACCATTTAACCCAAGTTGGATCAAAACCCATTCAACCTTATTGAACTGCCAAATTTGGTCTTAGTCCGGTTTGATCATCTGCCGGATTATGATGAAAAACATTTGATGAAAACAACTAATCAATTAATACTCTTTAGTAAAATAACTAATATTGTTTAAAGGAAATAAATTTTTTAGGACTCAATAACTTTCATTTCGTTTTGAATTTAGTCCTGCACGTTTGAGAATCTTATATTTACCCTGTATGTTTGACCTTTTTTTGAATTTGGTCTTGAAAACCGGTCAACCCGGTTGGTCAACCAGTCAGTGTACACGTGAAAAATATTTTCTTTATCGTTTATTTTGCTATCGACATGTGGATATTTATTTATATTTCTTAATTAATTTTTATAACAGGGCGAGATTTTGGGGGGTCAGGTCGGGTTCAAATGCTTGTTACATATTATTATTATTTTTTAATTAAATAAGAATGGGTCGGTTTTCAATTTAAAACCGACCCGGATACATATCTCTTCTCCCATAGTCCCATCTCTATTCCTATCCATTTCTGAAAATTTCAAGCTTTTCGAATCACCCAGATGAAGAAATTGAAACCCAATCGATTTATCTTCACAAAATTCAAGGATCAGCCAAAAAAAAAAAAAGATTAAATCTTTCATCAAGAATTGGAACAAAACCGAAAAATTGAAAGGACCCAGAGCCAGATCTGCTGAAATCAATCAACCTGGAGAGTCTCTAAGACTGTTCGTCCGTCTTCTTCTGTTGAAGCCATTAGAGAAAGAATAGTGGCTTGTATCTTAGTGGATTGTTCTATCTAAAACTTATTTGATATAAGAGAGAAACCTCTGCACTCAGCCAGAAACCGCCGCATCGCCACTGCACAAGCCCCCACTAGCCAATCGCCGCTGCCGCACGCGAACCGCCGCCATCGCGCCGCCGTTCGCCAGGATCTGAATCAGAATTGACGCATCAAGCACCTCTCTCTCACGGCCGCAAATCGCGACTCCTTGCCGCTGCTTAGAGTCGCGCCATCACCACCAAATCTGCACTCATCCGAAATCGAAGCCCACCTCAATTGCACGAACCCCGAGTCGCGCCATCACCACCAAATCAGCCTCTCTAAATCGCCATTGGAGCATTGCTGTTGGGATCGAGGATCTGGTAGCGCCATAGTATGGTGATTGAGTTATGCGAGAGATTCAAATGAACAAGAATGTTGCAAGAAATTAACCATGAATCAGCATCAATGGCCTCCGAGAAACTGTTGACTGAAAAATCAACGAATTCACAGCAGATGCAGAGAGATTTCCATTGAAGAAATTGCCGCTGGTTTTGAGGGAAGTGAGCTGTGTAAGATCCGAGATTTGAACCCGACCCGTTTCGTGACCCGACCGTTGCTGGAGCAGGAAACGCCGGTGAATTTACACGGGGTTGAAGAAGATGGGGCCAGTTTTTTAGGAAGTTTTTTGGGTCGGATCCGATTAAGTAAAAAACTTAAAAGAAGAGTAATCAAGAAAGCAGCTTCTTCATCTTTGTTCTTGTTCTTCGTCGTGGATAAAACCCGAAACCCGCACGGGTCTTTAATTAAGTGAATTTTAAAAAATATTAAAACAAATAGTATATACACACATGGCAAGAAAAAAATAAACAAAAATAAAAATAATTTCAAAAAAAAACTTTATTCCTGTCTTTGCCATTGTGGGTTAAGAAACTGGCACCAAAACGCTGGTTCGAAACCAAATTCAAAAAAAGGTCAAACATACAAGGTAAATATAAGATTCCCAAACGTGCGGGACTAAATTCAAAACGAATGAAAGTTATTGGGCCCTAAAAAACTTATTCCCTTGTTTAAAAATAAACTTGAGACACAGGATGCCATTGGTGCAAATATATATGACAAAAACTTGTATGAGACGGTCTCATGCATGAGACGGAGTACAACTTAAGTACAATTAACATCCACTCCTCCCAAAATGTTGAGAATGTCTTGAATTGACTATAATCCGCTTATCGTTGAAAGTTTGCGTTCAAACGTTAGCCGGAGGTAGTACGTAAAAATCAATCTGTTTAATTCAAATCTCCGAAAAAAACTAGTCCCTTGATAATAAAATTCGTTCTCCCTCTACGCGAGGGAAATTTATAGCCATCTTGGTGAACCACGTAAATCCTGTGTCTACTTGTATTTAAGTTATTGTGCTTTTCTTTCTTATCTTTGATTGCTCGATTAAATCCGTCACAACAAATTGGTATCTACAAAGTCTATTCAATCAAAGGTCTCAAGCCCAGTTGATCAGATTTTCGCGACGCTTCTGGAATTTTTCTTTGCAAGAATCAAGATGTCCGTGTTTTAACGAAAGATTGACAAATTCAAAAGGAGAAACAATTTTGGTTTATAAGCGGATCAAGATCGCGATCTCTTACGAAACAAGCGGGGTTTATGGGCTCCGCTTTACGGAAAGAGTCGAAGAAGGAAGATGTATGACGATGAAGAATAGAGTACTGAAGAGAAGGCTCATTCTACGATCATGTTATGTCCGTTAAGAATTCGATGACGTTATCATTGAGGTCAAAATCTGATGAGGATAAAACGAGCGGATGTCTCGATTAGCGGTTAAAGTTAGAGAATGGTCTATACATGACAAAATCTCTAACCAACAAGTTGCTTTTGAAGCAACGTTAACATGGTAATTAGAAACGATGGGAAGGGATTTGGTGCACCTCTTCGGGATCATCTAGATAAATTGAATAAAATTTTGCTAGATTTGGCGTAATATTGATGTCAAAGTAGATGATGAGGATCTTTGGAGAAGATCTTTAATTTTGTTGGTATCTCCGCCTATGAGAACAATCATATCACTAAACCACCGTCGGCTTGTACTTTGTAGATTCATTTATCGTTGGGAAAGATAGTTTGTCTCAAAGAAAAGATGTGAGGTCTCGGCTTGTTCACACCGGACCAGAAGATCACCAAAGGGCATCGGGCTCTAAGACGTAAAATCGGACATAAAGTCGGTCCGGCCGTTCAAAAGAAGACTATGTTTGTAAGTTGAAGAAGTAAGGGAAGTGAAAAATTGAAAAAGAAAAATTGTGTTTAGAAAAAGGATCTTAAACACGATAATATTTGCAATTCTTTTAAAAAACGGGGCATTGGAAAAATGATTGTCCTAAAAGAAAAAAGCGGTCGGAGAAGAAAGAAGGTCCTAATGGGGTTGATGTATGCTATGGTCCCAGACTACTGTTGTTATTTTGTTAGTCTAGAAAATAATGGGCAACCCGAAAATCGATACAAAAGTCTCAAGAGGATTTGACCTAAGTTGTTCGTGGGTCGGCTATTCGATTTAACAAAATCATCATAAGGATGTGTGGGTTCTTGATTCCGAGGCCTCATACCATATATGTCCGTTGATAGAGAGTATTTTTTATGACTTATGAGAAGAAGACAGGATGGAATTTATGTCTTATCCACGAGTTTAGTTGTTAATATGGCCAACAATGTTGTTTTGAAGCTCAAAAGTAGTTGGAATTGCTCGATAAAAAATAGGACACATGATGGTTCATTCGCACCTTGAATGACGTCGGAAAACATGTTCCACAAATGACCAAGAATCGATTTAGTTGAGTAACTGCCTAAATAAACGTGACATTAAAGGTCTCCCTCTAACTTCAAAGGAGAACTCCAGGTGGAGTTATCAGATTTAATTGTTTTTGAAACACGTCGAGGTTCATAGGTGGTTCAATTCGAGAACAGAGAACGCCACATTGAATTGTTCTGGACTAATTTGATAAACAAAGAAGAAAAGTGTGGCACCTTGTTTACTTGTATTTCTTGTGAGGTTCTAACTTTGAATGATTCTTAAAGATAGCTTTGAATCAATTGCGACATCATCTTGAAATTCAAGACAAGGATATGACTAAGCTATGGCATATGAAGCTTAGTCACATGTAATGAAAAATAGGGATGCGATTTTATCTCGAGAGATCTTCTATCCCAAACAAAACTGAGTTGCAAAGTCTTAAATTCTTTAAAACATTGTGTGTTTTTATCATTTACAAGCTTCATCGGTAAGTTTCCAAAGAATTGTTCATCGAACTAAGGGGACGCTTGATTATATCCATTCGATTGTTGGGGTCCTTCAAGTGTTGAGTCTCTTGAGGTAACAAAATATTTTTATGTCTATTATTGATGATCATTCGAGAATGACTTGGGTGATTATGATGAAGCATAAAAGTTAAATATTTTGAAGCTTTCAATAGGAAAGGGAAGACTATGATAGAAAATCAATTTACCATTAGAACTCGTGATTGAGATCAAATCAAGACTTGAATTCGATAATGGCCTTGTGTTCACAATTCATGGCTCGTCACGAGGTTGTCAAGTTTAATGAGTTCTCGCCTCCCACGAGGATGAAGGGATAGTTTTGTACAGTTTTCAGTTTGAAGAATTGTTAGAGATACACCTCATAAGCACTACAGAATGGTGTGGTTCGAATCCCTGAATCGAAATGGATTCTTTTTGGAAAGAGCGAATAGCATGCTCTCTAATGTTGATTAGCATAGAAAATCCGATTTTTTGACCGAATGGTGACAGATGGAATTAAGAAAATAAGGTGCGGCGTCTTTACCACATCATCCCATACGCAATTAAAAGGATTTATGGAAAATCAATCGTGGGCCTCACATCCATGGAGAAGATTGATTGCAAAATACCGTATGAGGTATGGTTTTTAAAAATCTTAAACCTGCAGATTATTCTTTGTTAAACGTTTTTTTTTGGTTTGCACAGTTTATTATCATGTTAGTGGGGGGTAAATTAGAACCAAGAGCGAGGAAGGGGTTATATTTGTTGGTTTTGGGGATGGGGTGAAGGATATAGAATCTATGTTTCCTTGTTTTGTCTCCTTCGGAATAATACAAAGTTATATTAAGTAGAAATGTTATATTTGATGAGAACTATATGCTTAACCCTCGCTTATGAAGCTCACTTTTAATTTTATTTTGAGAAGAAAATCGTAGTGTTGATAAATATGGAGCCGCAAGATACTCCCTAGATGAGAGTAACCTCTGAGCCAAGGTGGAGAAGATCAACATACTAATCCAGAGTCGTCTAGTTCAAGTTCATCTTTAAAATAATTTTTTTTTTTAAATCGAAATAAAAAATATAGCTCTCGATAGAGCTAGAAGGATTGGTATCAAACCTCCCTTGAGGTATGTTTTTGAAGATATGGTGACTTATGCACTACAAGTCGTTTCCTGAAAAATTAAGAGGTAGATATTCATGAACCATCCACCTACAAAGAAATGTTGTTTTACGCTAAAATAAGAGTCTACTAAATGGCTTCTTTGCAATGGGAGGAAGAGATGGAGTCACTTGAGAAGAATCGAGACTTGGGAGTTGGTCAAAATAGACGACCTAAAGAGAGGAAGATTGTTACTTGTAAGTGGGTCTTCAAGAAAAATGAAGGAATTACGCCAAATTAAGGTGTTAGATATAAAATGCTCGGCTTGTTGAGAGGGTTCACAATTGAGGGGAGTAGACTATGATGATATTTTTTCACCAAATCGAGTCATGCATACTTCCATCGAGTGTTACTAGCAATAGTTGCACATCGGGATCTAGAACATGATCAACTTAATGTGAAGACAACATTCCTACATAAATCCTTTGGATAAAGAAATCTACATGACTCACCGGATGGTTTCCAAGTTCCCGGAAAAGAAGACTATGTTTGTAAGTTGAAAAAAACTCCTGCATCTTTGTATGGGTTGAAACCTATTAGTTTCAATCTTCCGAGCACAAAAAATCGGTACAAGAGGTTTTTTTTTTTACACACATCATCCCATTTGATGGATGAAAGCGGGGTACAACAAAGAGTCCATATGATCATTGTGTTTATCACAAAAGAAATCGATGATGGTTCCATGATATATCTTGTTTTGTATGCGTTGATGATATGCTTGCATCAAAATTAGTGTCAAAGTCTAAGTTCGATATTCGTTTAAGTTGAAGGCCCTTTCTTAGTGCGTAATTTGAAATGAAGGATTTGGGTGATGCTCAAAAAATTTGGGCATGGAGATCTTTAGAGATAGAAATCGAAAAAAGCTTTTCTTGTCACGAAGGTTATATTCGAAGGGTTTTATTTTGGCATTTGTCAAGTTTTGGTTTGACCTTTATAAATTACATCCAAAATTATGTCATGTCTACAAAGAAAGGCTCCAATTGATACTTATAATATTATTGTAAATGAATTCTCAATTTAAAGTTGGAACCAATCCAAATCCTAATTCAAGAGAAACGAGATTAGAAAAGACAAATATTCATTTGTCTTACTCTGGAGATGAGAAAAGACTAAATGTTACTTGACAATTAAATTAAGATTTCTAAATTAAGAAATTACCTGAGTTTATTGGGAAGATCCTAAAATGTTGGGAAATTGAATGAAAATTAATACATGACTCGAGTCCCATATTCTAGTTGGGACGATTTTTTAAACAATTTTGGAATTAGAATTGATGTATCCTAATGGTTTTGAAACGATTTAATCCCATAACTAGGCCCGATATTGCACATTTTGTCGGTGTTAATTAAATGACTAGGTTCATGGGGCAACCACTCATCATATTTTGCTGGAATATTGTTTCACCAAAGTGATTTATGCAATTATAAATTGGGGGATTCCAAAAAAAGTGATTTAAATAACTTATTGACATAAGAAACACCTTTTTTTATACCTTAGAGGCACATTTGATGTTGATCTTATTTATGGTGGAGATTCAAAAGGACGATTTTAGAATTGAGGAATTTAATCTATTGGCTTTGATTTGTTTCATTAATATTATCTTTTGGAGATGTTGATATTTCATTTAATGAAAATCGATGTTGGTTATGTGTTCACTCTTGGTGGTTCAACAGGTTAAAAATTTTTAGCTTAAAATTAAGGACTTATTTAATTGGAAAGCAACTTTACAAGCTAGAAATTACTTTGTTGACAAATTCTAGAGGGACTCAGTAAAAAATATATGGCGTTGAGTAATTTTAATAGAAGACTAAGTCGCAAAAAGAGTTAGGAATAAATGGCTAAAAGGACTAGTTATTGATCTCGGTCTACATCATGACCAAACTTATTGTTTATTCTGCGATAGTTTGAGTGCATTTGTTTAGGAAATGATCAAGTTCATCATGAGAGGACCATTAAATGCATATTGATGTGAGGTATCATTTTTGAGAGGTGAAAAGGATCAAGGTGGTGAAAATAGTTGCATGTTTCAACAGCAATAATCCTGCCGACATGTTTACTAAAGAAATCCAAAAAACTCATTAGATTCACAAGGGACTTCCTCAATAGTAAAATAAGTTTCAACATTGTTTGGACTTTCTAAATATCCTAGAATAGTTAGTTAGTTGCCCTTCGAGGCAAAAATTCTGAGGTGGAGGGAGAAGTCGACATTGTAATGATGCATCCGCATTTTGGAGGATTTAAGTCAAGGTGGAGATTTGTTGAGAATGTCTTGAATTGACTATAAAAATGTCCGCTTCCCCGTTTTGAATATTTTTTTTTATAAGTTGGGCTTTTCTTTGTCATTTTTCATGAGTTTTATAGTTGGGCTTTGTTTGCCCTTTTTGTCTCCTTTCAATTTTTTTCTTTTCTAATAAAATGTCTTCTTTCTACAAAAAAAACCTCAACAGCAGAGCAGGTCCATAATAAATTTATTTGATTTTTAGATGTCCCGGTAGAGATTTAGGTTTATGCTCTGTTTTAGGGTATTTTTGTTCGCACTGTTGTATCCATCTTGGTGAACCACGTAAATTTTGTGTCTACTTGTATTTACTTTATTGCGCTTTTCTTTCTTATCTTTGATTGCTCGATTAAATTGTTTACTCTTTTTAACAACACAAAAAATTTGTTAACACGTTCAACGCCTTGAATTACAAATTACATTCCAGCTTTTATCTTAGAAAAATGATGATCTTCACATTCCAAAGAGTGCCTCTCAAGATATATAGAAGTAGTTGTCCATATCATATGTATCAATTTATTTGAATTGGTCTGCCTTAAAGACCACGCACACTTTAGAATCTCTCACTATCTTGCGAACAAATTTATTCATATAATTTCATCTATATATCTATGTACACCAAAACAAACACACTGCTAGAGCATACAAACATACCATTTCAATGAAGTATTTCTTTTCCTTAGCTCTTTCCCTCTCCTTTTTATACACCTTCACAGTCACCTCAGTTGCCACACCAATATTCAATTTGGCCACAGATGAATACACACTACTCGCCTTCAGAAACGCCGTCACTTCAGACCCCCATGCCGTTTTGCGCTCCAACTGGTCCTCCAATACTTCCATCTATCTTTTTTTTTAAATGTGATATTTTGTATTCTAAAAGGTATTGTATTTTGGAGAAGAAAGTTCATGTGAACTGTGTTTAGAAAACCTACCCTAAAATGATTATCTTTCTATTGAATTCTGATGCATGTCTTGGAAAGGGATCCATGGGTCTCACACAAGTTTCATTTATTTAATTCATGGAAAAAAAGAAAGAAGGAAAAACTCATCATGGAGATGATATAAACTTATTTTCTACAAATGAAAATATCAATTGGCACGTTGTAAAGTGACGCTTAAAAAATAAGGTGCAAATATTTTTTAATACCGGTAATTGAGGGGTAGCAATTGTTGGATATTAAGTTAATTGTTGATGTTTAAGTTAATATATTAATAGGTAGTTTAATATGTTGAAGTGGTGATTTGTAGTTAATTTATGTGCAGGTTTATGATTAATGTAACATATGTTGATGTCAACTTTTTATTGGTTTATATTTAACATGTGGCATATTTTTGTGTATTAATATTGAGAATAATTTGAAAAATACATATACACTAAAGATGTGAAACATGTACTCCCTCCGTCCCAAAGTTATTTATCCATTTGGATTTTAATGTGGAATTTGTTTATTAATATTTAAAGTGATAAAGTAGCTTTTGATTAAATGTATTGTAGTTCTTTCTATTTTATAATTAAAGCAGATGACTTTTATGGGTAAATGTAATGACATGAGATGTAATTTTGAGATGTTGGAAGGATATATTTGAAAATGGTGTAGTTGTTTTATTGTCTTTCATGGAAAAAAGTAAATAAGTTTGGGACGGACTTATAAAAAAAAAATGGATAAATAATTTTGGGATGGAGGGACAATATTTATATATACACACACATATACTCAAACTTATTGCAAGGCTATCCTTTAGTTGCTTTTCTTCTTCAGTTTTGGAAGTATTAGTGTAAACTTACTGGCAGGTCCAGTCACTTCGGCCCACTTCATTGTCAGGGCAATTCACTTTGGCCCATTTCATTTACAAGAAAGTCATTGGAGATGGCGTGATCGTTAGGTTATTTGTTTCTTTGAAAACAATACATTGTAAAATATCTCTAATATGTTGAATTCTAATTTGTCTTGATTTTGAGAAACTTGTTGACCGTGAAGTGGAGTGAAATTGGCTTTCCCTAACATCTGCTTCACTAAATTGTACTCCCTTCATCCCGTTATAAGTTTTTCGTTTCTTTTGAGTGTTTTAATTATGGAATAATATTTAAAAAATAAAAAAGTAAAGGGTAATTTTGTGTATTGGAAGAGAGGAAAAATATATGTGAAGTAATGAGTGGAGTAATGAGTGATATTTTTTTGTAATATTATGTGAAAAGTGAGGATACAAATTATGGATAATGAAGTTATTTTTTCCATTAATTTATGGGAGGGAAAACTTATAGCAGGATTGATAGAAAGAAAAATGAGAAACTTATAGTGGAACGAAGAGAACACTACTTATTTCACTAAATAGTATCACATGTTTCATTAAATTTTATTAGCTATTTTTATAGAATGAAATTGGTGCGAAAACATGGGATACAACTTACTTAAAACAACTAATATTGTTTAATGAAAATAGGTGATACTTTTTACTAAAAACAAGTAATCAGTTTAGTGAAACAAGTAATATGGTTAAAAAAATAAATTAATTTCACCATGAACAAGATTCACGGGATACTTTGCCATATCAATATGTGTTTAGGTACCCTAGCACACACGACGCAGAGCACACAAAATTCATCTTCATCTTAGAATTAGTACTTAAAGTGTATATATATATATATATAAATATATATAAATATATATATAAATATATTCACACGAGTAACACTTGGGTGTATCAGTTATGTATTTATAATTGGTGTACAATTAATAATATTCAATAAAAATAACTAATATTGTTCAATGAAACAACTAATCAATTAACACTTTTTAATAAAATAACTAATACTCTTTAAAAATAAACTTGAAGCACTGGATACCATTGGTGCAAATATAGAAGTAGTTGTCCATATCATATGTATCAATTTATTTGAATTGGTCTGCCTTAAAGACCACGCACACTTTAGAATCTCTCACTATCTTGCGGACAGTACAAATTCATTCATTTAATTTCATCTATATATTCAATGGAGTATACCAAAACACACACACTGCTGGAGCATACAAACATACCATATTCAATGGAGTATTTCTTTTCCTTAGCTCTTTCCCTCTCCTTCTTATACACCTTCACACTCACCTCAGTTGCCACTCCAATATTCAATTTGGCCACAGATGAATACACACTACTCGCCTTCAGAAACGCCGTCACTTCAGACCCCCACGCCATTTTGCGCGCCAACTGGTCCTCCAATATTTCCGTCTGTAACTGGATTGGCGTTTCTTGCGGCACCAAACACCGTAGGGTCACGGCCTTAAACATTTCCAGCTTCCACCTCGGTGGAACCATTTCTCCATATCTCGGAAATTTATCATATCTTCAATTTTTAGACATCAGCTCCAACATCTTCACGGGGTCCATACCCTCGGAGCTCTCTAATTTGCGCCGTTTAAAGGAGTTAAACGCGGGATTTAACTCCTTAACGGCGGAAATACCATCGTGGTTGGGCCACTTATCTCAACTTCGACATGTGTATCTCAATAACAACACCTTTTCCGGTACAATCCCCATTTCTCTCTTCAATATCTCAAGGTTGCACACTTTAGATATGAGCTACAATTTTCTTGATGGAAATATTCCAAACATAATTGCCAATTTTTCTTACCTGGAAAAATTGAACTTAGCCGGTAATAAGATTACGGGCTCTATACCTGATGGTATGTTCAACATGTCTTCCTTGAAAGAAATTAATTTGACAATTAACAGGCTATCAGGCAAGCTCTCAAATGATATATGTAGTAGTAGTACCCCTAAACTCGAAAGAATATATCTTTCGGAAAATCAACTTTACGGCGAAATTCCGGCAAACATTTACAAGTGCAGACAGCTGGAGGACCTGCGCTTGCCGGCGAACCATTTTGATGGCAACATACCAAGAGAAATTGGGAGTTTGCCAATGCTTAGGATTTTGTTTATATGGACAAACCATTTCATAGGTATAATATCTTCTTACTATATCCTCTGTACCACAAAACTTTGTATACACTCATTTTTTTGCTCGTGTTTTAGCGAGTGGGTTGTTTATTAATATTTGAAATAATAAATTGACTTTTAAGGTGGGGGTATGATAGCTTTACCCCGGCCTTCTCTATCATACGTCTTTCTTAAAATTATTTTATCATTTTAAATACTAATAAAAAATTAGCTTACTAAAATACGAACCAAGTAGCATCTGTGCAAAATCTTTCGGGACAGATGAAGTATATTATAATTTCAGATAAATTGATTGGGTACTCTTGCATTATCGATATAGGTTTATTCTTTTAATTAACCTCTTTTCAAGATTTATATATGAATCCAAGTTCTTCTGATTTATGTAGTCTTGTAACAAATTTACAGGTGGTATACCAAAAGAAATTGGAAATCTCACATTTCTACAACAATTGGATTTTTGTGATAACAACATGACAGGTATGACGTATTTACGTATCACTATTCCCTGAATATATACAAAATTTATTTGTAGTAAGGAAAGGGTGGTACGTATGTATTATGTTGTTTATTTTTGCCTAGAGTTGCCCAAACGGTTCGAACCGTCGGTTCTCGGTTCCAAAAAATTGGAACCGGAACCGAACCGTGTAAAATACTTTAACGGTTCCGGTTCCGACGGTTTCGGTTCCAACGGTTCTGGCGGTTCACAGTTCTGGAACCGTATTTTTTTTTTAATCTTTATCAAAATACAAATAAAAAAAATAAATTGAAGTAAATTTAAAGAAAATGAAGTAAAATCTTATGTTATTAAACATACAAAATTACAAATAACAAACAACTCAAAAAATTTACATGAAACAATAATTTAATACATTACAAAAATTACAATTTACAATTTACAACTTACAAGTTACAACTTACAAGTAACATGCTAAATTGCTAATGCTACAAATACAAGTGTACAACTTATAATTACAATTAAAAAAATTACAAATAATGAAAAGAGGATAAAAAAAAAAAAGGGCTTGGGCATAATTTTAAATTTTAAACTTAAAAAATTCTAAGTTAGAAACTTAAAATTATGTTGCCTACGATCCCGATTAGAATCAAAAGCCTCACGTAGTTCTTCTTACCTTGTTTTCTTACCTCAAGACTTAAATCTTAAGAAGATTTAAGCTTCACTTTCGCTTTCGATTGTGTCGTCGATCACACTATCTTCGCTAGAATCAAGCTTAAGAGCTTCATCTTGTGTTCAATCTTCGGCTTTCACCCAATCATCAAGTAAACATTGGTTTTCCAAGTGCTCAACTGTCAATCTTGAACGCCTTTCATTCAAGATATGTCCACCCAAGCTAAATGAGGGGGTATTTATAGAGTTTAGGAAAAAAAAAATACGGTAACATTTCATATTGAATCTCGACAATTGGATCAAAAAACGGTAATATTTGACTCAATCTCAACCATTAAATAAAAAAAAATAGACGAGAACCGGCGGTTCACGATTCGGAACCGCGGAACCGCCGGTTCCAACGGGCAAATGATGATCTTATGAATAGATGAACAAAGTTATAAAAAAAAATTTTAAAAGTTTAGGAGAGGCCCCAATCTTGCATAAAGTTTAAAAAAATCAAGGAAAATTTAATGTATTTATAGCCGAACTTTCCGAGTGTTTCAAATCATTACTGAAGTAAATAACACTGCATTAGATAATAAATATATCTTATATATCCACTTGAAATGTTAAAGCAGGGGAAATGAGACCATTTCAATTTTGAATCGGAGTGCAAGCATGTGATCCTGCAAATTCATAAATAAAACTAATCCAAAATACTATTAAGCCTCACTAATTGAATAGTAACACACTTTAATACATAACATTCACTTTTTTTGTTGGGCATGAACATAATTACCAAGCTCTCTACTAATTTAATAATGAAGTAAAATACTACCTCCGTCCCAGAAAAACGTGCACACCACCTTTTATTATCGAGTTTTAGTGAGGGAGTTGTTTATTAGTATTTCAAATTATAAAGTGATTTTTAAGGAGTGGTATTATAGATCTACCTCTCATCTTTTATACGAATCTTTAAAAATTACTTTATCATTTCAAATACTAATAAAAAACTCGCTCTGAAAAACACGTGAAAACAGTAAACGTGCACACTTTTATGGGACGGAGGTAGTATTTTTTACAATAGAACATTTAGACTGTGGGGTGATTCCATATAAAATCTTTCATGTTTCAATTCTTGCTCGCTCTATAATGTCACAACCATACATAGCAAGTTACAAAATATCTGCAGTTGAAAAAACAAATATATAAATAATAAATGAAAACAGATTCCAATAGTAAAGAGAGTTCTAGAAAAAGGCAAAGTATATGTAAACAAAATCCAGTAAGTACTTATCATTATTTTTATATGAGTACATAATAATGAAAATTCATTTTCTGCATTAAGAAAAAATTGGTGAGTACTCGTATTCATGCTTAATCAATAAAATGGAGATATGACCATTACATACGAGCTAAACTGTTCCCAGGGGATTAACATGAATTATTTCTCGTTTTAGCAAAATATAAATTATAAACTATCAATTACATGCAAATATCACAAATAAAAAAAGTGAAACACACCTTTTAGCTTCTTGAATATCCACTTTGTCTTCTCTTCAATAACGTTTGAAGCAGTCTGTCTGCATAACAGGAAATTTTAATCCTTATTCTTATGTAAAATTATTTTTCCGATGTTCTCTTCTAATAAACCAATCACAATAAAAATGATGATAATCATATTCTTAAAAGGAGAAATAGTAAAAGTAGACATGAGAAATTCTCCTAAAATAAGATATGAATCGATACAAACCGTGTAACATGAAACACAAAATTAGGGAGTAGCCCTAAATCAGACGATTTTTCATCTTCCTTGATTGAATCTACAAAACAACATGTTCAGAGAAAATAGTTGGTAAAAATAAAGAAATATATACCAACTCGATCCTACCTAAATTGAACGATTCGTCATCTTCACAAATTGAAACTGCATATATTTTAAGAGAGAATAATCTGAAAGAAGAGAAAATCGAAATAAAAAAAAACTATCAAATTCCACATAAGTCATAGCAAAATTTTGAGATAAACAATGTCTCAGAGGAGAAATTCTCATTAACATCTAATGAACATAAGTCAAATTGATTCTTAAAATATGGAGCCCAAACGAAACCAACTGTATATCAAGCAACGTAAACAATCTTATCATAATTTAAAATTTCCTTTGCAACAAAATTTGAAATGCAGTATGAAAAGATAACCACAATCTCTAAAGACTTCAATAGGCAAATGTGTCGCAAGATCTCAGAAGGCCAAAACCTCATTACCACGCTTAATAGAAGAACCCCAGAACTTTGCCTCCAACATTTTTCCTACGAGCTTCTTCGTGATCCACGATACCAGCAGATGTTGTCAGCACAATATAGCCAAACTGTCTAGATGGCAGCAGTCTTGCAGTCCAGGGCTCAATTTCCTTGACTCCAACATCAAACTGAGGGCTAATAACACCACATTTGTTTAGCCTTCCATTCAATTACACCACATCCAGACATGTGGTCATCAACATACTCGAACTCTCCAATGTATCCATGCTTTTGCATGACAAGAAAAAACTTGATGATGACCTTTGATGATGGCCTGATCATCACCTGACGCTTTCCCCTTTTTTCAACATTAAGCATCATTCAGGACACTGATTCTCAACATCTTATGCTACCTGAACAGAGAAATTCGACGCCGCCGCTTCTCTGTGCTAATTTATTTCCGCTGTCATCTAATGAACATAAGTGAACCTCTAAATATATGAAATGTTGATATCTTATATTAAGAATCAAAAGAAAAAACCATCACAAAAATATTAAATACTATCATGTACCTTTACCCATCATAAATCCAAGGATCTTCCTTGAAAGAGTGCCAACATCCAAGCTTTCGTCAACAACGAATATTGGAACCCATGTAGAACAATTGACACATGCATTCAAGAAAACTTTTTTGGAAAGACATAGTCCAATTATAAAAATTAGTAAAGAGAAATTTTGATTAATACTATTGTCTACAAAATAGCTAAATTTATTTTGATACTGGTGATCACAGTTATATCTATAAAATAAAGAGCCCCAACATAATGAATAAAACTGTGTAGAAGAATGCTAATAGATTTCCTTATCAATTAATACTTAAGTATTATTGTGGTTCGTACATACGTGTCTATATAGCATCACGATGAAAAAAATATTTTTGAAGCTTGCCAAACTTCGCGAAGAAATACCAAATCATGAAATTTGAACCACTGAACTCAAAATGGAACCACACAGGTAAGTCAATCAGTATTGAGTTTGGCCTCGTACATGTATGGAAGTGAATTTATCAAGAAAATATAAAGGGTTTAGTTTTCTTTACATGATTTTAGTTTGAGGCTACTCAAGTCAAATACAGATGAATGTGTACTGTAAGTACCTCGGGTAACAGTCATACATGCCTGATTCCTTGAGCCTTGAGTTCTCACTTGATTTCTCTTAAGCTTAAAATGCAGCATCTGAAATGAAAAAAGAAAAAAAAATAGATGTATTAACTGTTTGAGCAAGCATTACATATTCATAAAATCAGCAATTATCTTGTTATCATATTGCAAATTCATACTCATCTTTTGATTAAGGTTTATATGTCAAACCACTAATACAAATTTGGGCTTGGAGAACTGTTAAAAATGACCTTGGAGAGCGGTTATAACAACTCTCCAAGTAACAACTGTCCAAGCAAAAGTGGAGCTCAAGCAAAAGTGGAGCTTAGACAGCGGTTAAAAACCGTTGTCCAAAATATATGCTTAGACAACGGTTTTTAGCCCCACCAAGCCTCCCAATTAATTGAGACATTTACTCGCTCCCATGGGGGACCGAACACGGGACCTTGACGCCTGGAAAGGATCAATTCCGCTTCGAAAGACTTGCTTTTTTTGCGTTTACTTAATTTAAATTAATTTATATGTTCTAAAAATCGTTTTTTTTTTACAATTTTTTTAAAATTATTTATTTCAATTATCTTATTTATTAATTCAATCACATTTTTATATAATAATTTTTTTATATAAATCTAAATTTAAATTAAATTAAAAAATTATATTTTTTTTTTTTTGTACTTTTTTTAACTACCTTTCTTTTAAACTTGTAATACTTTTCCTTCTAAACAATTAATATTTTTCTATCAAAATAAATAATATTTTTTTTAAACAAGTAATACTTTTTCATCTAAACAAAGTATTAATACTTTTCTTTAAACAAGTTATATCTTTCTATCTAAACAAGTAATATTTTTCTATTTAAACAAGTAATATTTTTCTATTTAAAAAATATTATACTTTTCTATTTGACCAAGCAACACTTTTCTATCTAAATAAGTAATATTTTTTTAAACAATTAATATTTTTTCATCTAAACAAGTAATACTTTTCTTTAAACAAGTTATATATACCTTTCTATCTAAACAAGTAATATTTTTCTATTTAAACAAGTAATATTTTTCTATTTAAACAAGTAATAGTACTTTTATATCTAAATAAGTAATACTTAGACAAAATTGAATTAATTTATAAGAATATTAAATATTATAGGTATTAATTTATAAAAATTAATAGTGATACAAGTTCGTAAGTGTAATAATATGAATTTAATATTATGAACAAGTTTTACATAAGAGTTTGTGTTAATCTCATTATATAAGACGAATATTAAAAACAAATAACACGATAATTTAAAGAATAAAATATTTGAACTGTACCTAAAAAGAATTTACAAAAATAAAAAAATAAAACAAAAAATACAAGCTTTACAAAAAAATAAAAATTAATTCACATAACCGCTCTCTCCAAAACTTTACCTTGGGCCAAATGTTTAAAGTTCTTCTCCAATTATTCTTGCATGGGTTCAAAACCGCTCTCCAAGTGTTGAAATACTCTAAAATATTCTCAAATTGATAATTGCATATTGCTCATACGTACTTTTAGTGTCTCATCTAGTAAAATCTGATCCAATGAGGTATAAATTGCAGGTCTGCTACCACAAGATGTTGGAAATTTGGTACACTTGGAGTACATGAATGTGCGGCACAATTCGTTTTCGGGCTCCATCCCTTATTCCATCTTCAACTTATCAGCAATGAAGTTTCTAGATCTTGCTATGAATCAGTTTTCCGGCACTATTCCTTCAAACACTGGCAATAGCTTTCCGCTCAATAATCTTGAGGTGCTTCATTTGCTTGGTAACAGATTGAGCGGAGGAATTCCGAGCTTTATCACAAGCAATGCTTCAAAACTTACTTTCTTGAGCCTACAAAACAACTCACTCAGCGGGGCCATGCCCGACTTTGGCAATCTAAGGCTCTTACGGAAACTTTATATTTCAGGAAATCAGCTAAGTGGAGCAGAATCATTTTTCTCCTCGTTAAGTAATTGTCGATATTTGGAGAACTTGGAAATATCATATAATCCACTTAACGGTATTCTCCCGACTTCTATTGGCAACTTATCAACCTCACTTCAGTATTTTGCTGCAACTGGATGCAACATTAAGGGTGTTATTCCACCCGAGATTGGAAAATTGCACAGCTTGATAGATTTAAGGTTGAATATGAACAAGATGACAGGGTCCGTCCCACGAAGAATGTGGAATTTACAAAAACTTCAGGGATTGAATCTTTCTGATAATCACTTGCAAGGGGATATCTCTACCGATGTTTGTCGAATGAGTAATTTGGAGACGTTGGCCTTGAGCGGGAATATTCTTACAGGCTCAATACCTGATTGCTTAGGTGATGTTAAATCTCTAAGACATGTTTACTTAGATTTAAACAAGTTGGAGTCCACCATACCTTCCAACTTGTGGAATCTTAAGGACCTCTTGACTTTAAATTTGTCCACAAACAATTTGAGCGGTCAACTCCCATCTCAAATTGGAAATTTAAAGCAAATTTACCAGCTAGACTTGTCGTCCAACCGATTTTTAGGTGGTATTCCGACCATAATTGACAGTTGTGAATCGTTGGAATTTCTAGATCTGTCAAACAATAAGCTCCAAGGATCCATCCCAAAAACACTGGGAAGTGTCCGCGGCTTGACCACATTGGATTTATCGAGTAATAATCTTTCTGGATTCATCCCAAAGTCTTTAGAAGACCTCCGCTTTCTTCAGTATTTCAATGTGTCTTACAATAAATTGAAAGGGGAGATTCCGAACGGAATTGTAAATTCCACTCCTCAATCTTTTGTGAACAACTCTGCTTTATGTGGTGCGGCAAAGTTTCAAGTGCCGCCTTGCGTAAATGGCCATGGAAGACCAAGATCAGAGACTGTTGCTCTCACATTTTTTAAGTATGTTGTGCCCCCCTTGGTTGCAACTACTGTTGTCGTGGCTGCCGTGCTTATGCTCATAAGGCGACGCAAGCAGGTAATAATTCGTCCAGCTGCTGATAATTTGGTGGTTTATAATTTGGTTCGGAGAAGAATTTCGTACATAGAACTTGTGCGAGGGACAGCTTCTTTCAGCGAAACGAACCTACTTGGAATCGGAAGCTTTGGTTCTGTGTACAAGGCGGTACTTTCTGACGGGTTGAATATTGCAGTAAAAGTGTTCAACTTAGATTTAGAAGGAGCTATCAAGAGTTTTGATACCGAGAGTGAAATACTGAGCTCTCTTCGGCACAGGAACTTACTTCCAGTAATCGGTTGTTGTACTAATCAAGAGTTCAGAGCCCTTATTCTCAAATACATGCCGAATGGAAGTCTAGAGAAATGGTTACACTCTAATAGCTATTTTCTAGATCTTATGCAAAGAATTAATATAGCAATAGACGTTGCATTAGCCTTAGAGTATCTTCATCATGGTCATCCATTTCCCATTGTTCATTGTGATATAAAGCCGAACAATGTTTTGTTGGACGAAGATATGACTGCCCGTGTTGGTGATTTTGGTATTTCGAAGCTTTTTGATCAAGGGGAGGCTTTGATTTATACGTCAACCTTGGCGACTGTTGGTTACGCAGCACCAGGTGATGTGTAATTTAATATCGCGATTCTTATTCAATTATATATTCTCAAAGCCGAATTATTTAAAAAAAAATTAATACTTCTTGATGATGAACTAATTAGAGTATGGATCGGAAGGAAAAGTATCCACGAACGGAGATGTATACAGCTACGGAATGTTGGTATTGGAGATGTTCACACAAAAAAAGCCGACGGATGACATGTTCAACGAAGAAATGAGCTTAAAGGATTGGGCGAAGGAAGCATTGCGAAGAAATGCAATAAGCGAAATTGTGGCCTCCGGTTTGGTAGCAAGGGAAGATCAACTTGATTTGTGTGCAACGGAGGAATGCGTTTTATCTATTTTTAACATGGCTATGAAATGTTTAACCTTTTCGTCCCACGAAAGGATTGACATGATACAAGTAGTAGCTCATCTCCATAAGATCAAAGCTAAAGTTACAGCAGCAGAGGCCTATAGTAGGCGTACAAGCAATGAATGAAGAAACTGATTGTAAACATATGCAATAATAATTAAGTGAATTGTTCCAGTTTTGCATTTATTAGGTAGTGATTCATGTATATATATATATATATAGGTTTCCAGACTTATCTTGTCATTCAAGTCCCTATTCTTTTTCCATTATTTTCTCCCAATTTTCTTAAGTGTGTTTTGAATTACTACTACAACACTAGAAGTGCTTTCACCAACTTTAAAAAATATATATTTTTATGGTGTGGAGTAGTGGTTGCAAACAACCCTTATATCTGGTTTGAATACTTTTATTTTCTTGATGTTGGAGTCTTGTACTACTTTTGGGGTCTCCCCAATTTCACAATTGATTTGAGTTTTGGAGTGTTTTATTTGGATTTGGAAAATTAAAGAAAATTGATGTTGGGGGTTAGCTACTGTTTATTTCAAGAGTAGGTCTAGTGTGAAAATTTTTTCATGTATGAAAATGAATAAAATTGTCTTAAATCAATTATCTACATCATAAACACTAAATAATGAACCCTAAATTATGATTTATTCGGGCCGGGTGAACCATGAACCACTTGGGCCGAGTGAACCATGAACCACTCAATTTTGTTTTACCTTCACCAATTACAAAATTTGATTGTAAATTAAAGTTTTTTCATGTATGAAAATTTTCATACTAGACTTTATTTTATTTCAATTGAAATAGAGCTAGAAAATTAAAGATAGGAGAAAGAGAGAGAAGCAGAAATGTTTAAATATTTTAAATCAGGAAATAAAAAGAGATTATTATTTTGACAAGGATGTATTTTTAATTTTAATATTACCCTATAGGGATATTCTATGATCAGGTACAACTCCGTCTCTTTAATTACCATTGGATTGTTGATCCAACGTATAATTTTATTTTTAAATGATTGCATTTTGCACCAAAGCCAATGCACTGTGCAAACTGCAATCGCACTGTATCGTCTTATTAATAAATTAAATTAATAATTATAAAATGACAAAACTATCATTTTTATGAAAAAATATTAAAATGATTACTTGTAAAATTACATGTATATATTCCTACACAAAAACTTTTAAGAAAATCTATTAATATTTTCATAGTGAAAATTGTATTAGATCAAAATTGTATTGTGCAAAATAGTGTTTTTAAATATTTAATGAGTGGGTCTCATGTGCACCCGGGTGCACCGTGTACTCATAGTGCATTTTAGAAGCGTGCAATTATACAAAATATAAATGTGCAACTATTCCAAACAGAAGCATGCAACAATGTTCTCATATTAACAGTTGCATTTTTCTGTGTAAACAAGTCGCACTTTTCAGCATAATAAGTTGCACGCTTCTAAAATGCACTATGAGTGCACAGTGCACTCAGGTGCATACAAGACCTAGCCATATTTAATTGGGAAGAATCGGGATTCATTAATACACAATTGTTTATTTTTGAATAATTATAAAAATGTTTAATTATTTTGTTCATTAACTTAAATTAATATTATTATGAAATAATGTAAATAAATTTGTATGTTCTTTCATTTTCTATTAGATTATTCTAGTAGAATTATTTATGAAATCATTATGATGGATTATTCTAAGAGCATCCTTTGCTCTCTGTAAAAAGGTGGTATGTCACTTCACTTTGCATCACTTGAAAAAGAAATAAAAGTATTCTCCCTTCTCCCAATATTTTCTACTTTGTCTACTTTTCATATGTCATATAAGTATTAGTTTCACAACATAAAAGTATTAGTTTCATAACACGTTATCAGCACGAGTCTTTACCTTGAGCTTTATCGATATTGGGGTATATTCAAGTATCATACACAATTCTTGAGGTAATACTTTTCCTTTGTCAATTTGTTATTTCATTATGGTTAATCTCACAAAGTTGGAATTTGCAACTCATGACATCTCCGGAAAGAATTATTTATCATGGATTCTAGATGTTGAAATTCATCTTGAAGCAAGAGGTCTTGGAGAAACTATTGTTGATGATAATAATGCATCAAAGCAAGACCGTGCAAAAACAATGATTTTAGTTCGTCACCATTTGGATGAAGGATTGAAAAATGAATATTTAATTGTGAAAGATCCACTTGTCTTGTGGAAAGATTTAAAAGAAAGATACGACCACCTGAAGATGGTCGTCCTTCCAAAAGCCCGGTATGATTGGCTTCACTTACGTCTGCAAGATTTTATAACTGTTATTATAATTCGGTTATGTTCAGAATTACTTCTCAATTGAAATTATGTGGTTAAACCATAACTGATAATGATATGCTTGAGAAGACATTCTCTACTTTTCATTTCTCGAATTTGCTCCTGCAGCAGCAATATCGAGAAAAGAGATTTAAGAAATATTTTGAACTGATTGCTTGTCTTCTCTTAGCCGAGCAAAATAATGATTTGTTATTGAAAAATCATGAGTCCCGACCCACCGGTTCTAGTCCATTTCCTGAAGCGAATGTGACTCAATCTCAATATCATGGTCGTGGACGTGGTGGTAGCCGAGGACGTGGTCATTTTCGTGGTCGCGATCGTGGTAGATTTACTCCATATAATAACAACAAACATGGTCGTGACAAGAAGCAAACTGTCTCCCAGAAGAGAGACAATGGAGAAAAGAAGAAGTATGAGGAATACTGTCACCGGTGCGGAATGGAAGGTCATTGGTCCCGCATATGTTGAACAGTGGATCATCCTGTGGAGCTTTATCAAGCCTCTTTGAAAAATAAGGGAAAGAATGTTGAAACAAATTTTGTTGATGATAATGTTGCTTTTGATGGTGATGATGTTGTTATGACTCACCTTGATGTATCCGATTTCTTCAATGATGTTAACTAATCATATGATGAATACCCTATATATATTTTCATGATAAATAAAATATTTATATATTTGCATCTTTTATTAATACTAATTTCTAATTTATGTTTTTGTTATTTTATGAAGATGCGATGGATGCCAAACATTTGGGAATGGATAGTGATGGTGATATTTGTCTAATTGATAGTGCACTATACTTAAAGATACAAAATATTTCTCTCATTTGCAAAAGGGGGAGAGACAAATGTTAATGTTATAAGTGGTAGTGCAAATTTGATTGTTGGCTCTGGAAGAGCCACAATATTTCTCCCCGGAGGAACTAAACTCATTATAAATTATGCACTACTGTCTCCCAAGTCTCGAAGAAATTTGTTATGTTTTAAAGATATCCGCAGAAATTGATATCATGTCGAGACTTTAAATGAGAAAAACAATGAATGTCTATTGGTCACACAAGTTGTTTCTGGAAAGAAACGTGTGTTAGAAAAGTTTTATTCGTTTTCTTCTGGCCTATATTATACGAAAATAAATACAGCTGAAACATATCACCTAATAGACCAGAAGTCTATTACCCCCAAAGATTTTATAATTTGGCATGATCACCTTGGACATCCTGGTTCCACCATGATGAGGCGAATAATTGAAAATTCACATGGCCATTCATTAGAAAATAAAAGGTGTTAAATTCAAATGAATTCTCATCTGTTGCTTGCTCACAAGGAAAGTTAATTGTGATACCTTCACCAACTAAAGTGGGGATTGAATCCCCTGCATTTCTAGAAAGAATTCATGGTGATATTTGTGGGCCTGTAGATCTACCATGTGGACCATTTCGATATTTTATGGTGCTAGTTGATGCATCAACAAGATGGTCACATGTCTGTCTATTATCCTCTCGCAACCTAGCATTTGCAAGATTACTTGCCCAAATAATAAAGTTGTGAGCACAATTTCCAGACCACCCAATAAAGAAAATTCGTCTAGACAATGCTGGTGAATATTCATCACATGTTTTTTATGATTATTGCATGTCAATTGGAATAAGTGTTGAACATCCTGTAGCTCATGTTCACACACAAAAATGGTCTAGACGGATCATTTATTAAACGATTACAACTAATTGCTAGACAATTGCTAATGAAATCAAAACTCTCTTTATCTGCTTGGGGACATGTTATACTTCATGCAGCAACACTTTTGAGAATTCGACCGACAAGTAATAATAATCTTTCTCCCCTACAGTTGACATTTGGTTATGAGCCCAATATCTCCCATTTAAGAATTGTCGGGTGTGCGGTTTATGTTCCAATTGCACCACCTCACCGTATTAAATTAGGCCCTCAACGAAGATTAGGAATATATGTCGGGTATGAATCACCTTCGATACTTAAATATATTGAACCATTAACAGGTGATTTATTTACTGCCAGATTTGCAGATTGTCATTTTGATGAATCTCATTTCCCGACATTAGGGGGAGGCAAGGATCAACCGAAAAAGGAAATCAATTGGAAAATTGCATTAGAGTTCTTTGATCCTCGTACAAAAGAATGTGAACTTGAAGTTTAAAGGATGATACATTTGCAACAAATTGCAAATCAATTGTTGGATGCATTTAGTGACTCCAGAAGAGTTACTAAATCACATATTCCCGCAAAAAATGCTCCAATTAAGATTGATGTCCCTGAAGGACAAATAACAAGTGTTGTTGGGAGATGAATTTAATAAAAGATATATAATTTTTATTAGATCCCAAAACCCCAAAAACGAAATGACATGTTCGTAATGATCTTGATAGTTGAGTCGATTCGGGTTTTAGAATTGTCGGGATGTTATCTCGGAGAATGTATAGTCGGCAGATATAGTTCAGATAATTATTGAAGACTCAAGAGGATTATCTTGAAAATCAAGACTCAAAGATTTAAGAATCAATTACATCGACCAAGATAAACCTCAAAGATTCATGAAGATCCTCAAGACTCGTAGAGACCTCAAGACTCGAAGACTCAAGACACAAGATCAAGACCGAGAAACGAAGACCAAGAATACCAAGGCAATAATAATTAGTGAAGACTTCAAGAATATATTGAATGCTCGATATGAACTCGAATGTTCCGAGGCAATCAATAAAATCTATCCGCCGATTTAACATCGGTAAGATCGCGATTCCTTAGAAAGTTAGATATTGCCAAAAACATTCAAATGCGCATAAAAAATGAACTAAATCGGAAGTGTTGTTAAGGTTATATCAAACTCGAGTTTGTAACCAAAAGAGCTGCTGAAGTGTCTCACCTTTTAACCGGAGACAAAAAGTCAAAAAGAGGAAGACGACATTGTACCATAATTAATGATGGACAAAAAATGACGGATCATCGAAAAAGATGTCGATGTACAAAAGTTTCAGATCGCAAAAGTGAAGACCCATTACATGAAAGGTTATTGCCTAAAACGTGCTAGGAGTTTCAAACCCTAAATATAGCCGTTTTCACACACCACAAGAGGAACTCATGGTTATCTCTCCAATCGGATAGTTTTCAAAAAGTGACCTTGGTGTATGCCTTATAAATCGGGGTGACTTCTACATTGTAAGGTTACGGAAAATTTATCGACGCAACTCAAGAGCTCAAGCTTATTCTTGCAAAAAAAAGAACTCGAAAAACTTAGAATTTTCCAAGTGCTTCTACATTGAAGAGAGCTCACTATACTAAGCCTAGCTTGATAAGAAATATCCAAAGCTTAGTCGAGATATCCTAACCCTAGTCAGATTGTGTGCTTTATTGTAAAGGATATCTCATCCTAGTTGAAACCAACTAAGAAACCCCAAACCCCTGAGAAGGTAGTTGGAGTGTGTTTGTTGGTGAGAAAGAGTTGTAAAGAGTTAGTAAACTGGTCTGTTAGTAGTCGAAAACTCTCAGAGTGAGAAGTTTAGTAAGCTTATGCGGGTAGTCCTGAAAGCTTGTTTGTGTTTGAGTAAGTAAACTACGGAGGTTTTCGAAAAGCCCAAGGTCGGGTTGAGTAAGTAAACCACGTGAGTAGTCGAAACTCAGTAATTAAATTTGAGTAAGTAAACTACGAGGTAGTCGATAAAGCCTAGGTTGATAAAGAAATTCTCTCAAGAGTCGGGAGAGAGTGGATGTAGAGAGCTTGAGTCTTATCGAACCACTATAATTGTTGTGTTCTTTATTGCTTTTTATATTTTTATCTTTGAAGATGTATTTCTTAAGCTAACCGCTCGCATTGACTTGTTTTTTTAAAAGCATACTTTTCAATTTATATTGGATAATTGGAATCAATCCACCGAAGTTGCATAAAGTGAATCACGACCTTAATCACTATTTCATAAAGGGAAGGTTTTCAAAGAAAGCTTAAAACGAGTATAAACTAAGGGCCAACCATTCAAGATTTAATCGAGGAGCTAGAACAGATAGTTACCAAACTGAACTCTTTCGAGGATTCAAGAAAGTTAGTTATCTATTTGATCCAAGCAACTCAGATCTCTATTCATCACGAGGACTCGGTTGGGATTATCTCGAGGTATCAAAGCCAATTTTCAATATCACTTGTCTCGGTATGAACTTTTTAAATACTCATGAGGCGATCTTGCTTCTCGAACCTAATCTTGAGGATTATCGACCTCATGACCTCAAGAAGAAAAAGTTTTAAAAAAAACCGAACACGCCAGTATTCCCCCATACACGTAAGACTCGTTTACCGGGACCAACAAATCTTAATGAATCTAAAAAGCACACCTGCGTGGTAGACCTCTTGGTTCCAAAGATAAAAATCCTCGAAAGAAAAGAGGATTAATTAAACTCGACGAGTCAAATGAGAATGAACGACTCACACGTAGTGAGAAAATTCTACTTCCTGAAGAAGTTGTCTCAGAAGATGTTGCTCCTGAAGAGCCAGTTTCTGAAGATAATGAAGTTATAGAAACTTCAATAAATTATGTCACTACGGGAAAAAATTGGAACCGAAGAGAAACAATTATTAACAATATTTTTGCATATAATGTAGCACTTGATATTATGGAAGAAATTGAAGATCATGAACCCAGATCGGTTGATGAATGTCGGTGTAGAAATGATTGGCCAAAATGGAAAGATGCAATCCAATCTAAGTTGGATTCACTAGCAAAACGAAAAGTGTTTGGACCTATAGTCCAAACACCAGAAGGTGTAAAGCCAGTGGGATACAAATGGGTATTCGTGCGAAAAAATAAACGAGAAAAATGAAATTGTGAGATATAAAACACGATTGGTGGCCCAAAGCTTTTCACAAAGAGCTGGATTTGATTATGATGAAACATACTCTCCTGTAATGGATGCAATTAAATTTAGATATCTTGTAAGTTTTACCGTGCATGAAAAACTTGAGATGCGTCTAATGGACGTAGTTACTGCATACTTATATGGTAATCTTGAAAAAGATATCTACATCAGAGTGTTGGGAAATTAGGGGTGCCCGGATCTATTCGAGATGAATTTAAATACATATTTAAATTAATTAATTAATTACTAACATGAATTAATCCTAAACCAATTCAACATAATAATTAATAAGCAAATAAACATCATGCGTACACGTAATTCACGTAAATCCTAAGCATGCGAAATCTAGGAGTTACGAGACTACGTACCTCTTGTAGAGACAACCGTTGAGACGATGGTTCAACCCAAAGTGTCTACTCAAATATGTTCCACGTCCACGAACGTAATCCGGTGGGAGTATTATCAACGAACGATTTTTAATTTTAAAGGAGAAAATAAAATATTTGGCCACCACCTTTGTGGATTTCTAATTTTTCCAACACATGGAATTTCATTGGGGATGAAAAATGCATCCCCTATTTATAGGACTAGGGGGGACGAAAATTAGGGCTTTGTTGGTCATTGAGAAATTTCATTGCTTCTTCCTCAAGACACAATCTAGAATATATCCAATATATTATATTTCCCAAAATATCTCCCAACAAAATTTCCTCCTCCTTTCTTGCCCATTATTTTCGAAAATATCATATCAAATAGGAAGAAATAAGATCTTTTTCCTTTCTTGAATTTATGGGATAAACTTGTATCTCAAGAATACTTATTCCATAAAATCTTTTCAAGAAAATCAAGAAAAAAACTTTTCTCTCTCCTACTCATATTTTTCGAAAATAATTAGGAAAAATAGGCAAAATATTTTCTTCTCATTTTCATTAATTGGACTTTAATTTGGGCTATTTGAGGGGTCTTTAGGAGAATTAAGATTGGACCTCCAATGGGCTATGAAGCTTTAATATTTAGCCAAAATATTATTCAAGCCCATTAATATTAATTTACTCCACTATAAAATTAATATTGAACTATTCATCTTAACCCACATTACGACTTCACGATAATATGGCTCCCGGTCGTTATTTCTAGCGTTTAAGATTATCTTAGTCCATTAATTAATTAAGCCACTGAACAGACTTTATATTAATTAATATATTTGTCATTTGAGTAAAGACAGCTCAACGTTATTATCCATACCGGAAATAAATTTCCACTTGCAAGATTTGTTATGATAAAGATTTCGAGCCCACCAAGGGGACAAATCAAGCAAGCCGTACTTGCACGCGATTCTCCGTATTAAATCTTAGTAATCGTCATGTAATTAATAGTATTGCCCAAGATACAAGGTATTGAATCTCATTGATTTTCTTCCCATCATAAGTCAAAGCAATAGTTATTAATTTCACACGATCCTATTTAAGGGACGAAGATTAAGAAATAACGAACCACTGAGGTCTAATTCTTGTATATTCAGTACCGAAGAATTTATCCTCTTGTAGGTCATTTTCAGCGCATCATAATGCACTAGTGTAATCTCTAGGTCAAGACAAGTTAATCTGAGTCTTACACTTCAACCTTTCATGATGGGTTGTTCATTTCCATCTGGGTTGTGAATTTGTACTTAGTCACGAGGAACTGTTAATTTGATATTCTGTGATCTGGTATCACCAAATTAACTACAATGTTACACGTACTGACTTATCGAACGGGTATGCAGTAAATATATATAACATTCATTCATATTTAATGCAACATGTGATAAATAATTTATTTCAGTAAAATAAATAAGAAATTCAGTTTGGTTATACAAAGTAAAAAGCATACTTTTCATTATAACCCCAACAGAGAGTCCCTGAAGGATTTAGCATGCCTGAAGCGTCTAAATCAAATCCAAGAGAAGTTTATTCTATAAAATTGCAAAGGTCTTTGTATGGGCTCAAACAATCTGGACGCATGTGGTATAATCGTCTTACTGAATGCCTAGTCAAAGAAGGTTATACCAATGACCCAATATGTCCATGTATTTTCATAAAAGAAAAATGAGTCAAATTTTGTGATAATTGCAGTGTATGTTGATGATCTCAATTTAATTGGGACTCCTGAAGAGCTCGAAGAGGCAGTTGCATATTTGAAGAAAGAATTTGAGATCAAGGATTTTGCTAAGACAAAATTTTGCCTTGGTTTGCAAATTGATCACCTCGAAGGTGGAATTTTTGTCCACCAAACTGCTTACACCCATAAGGTATTAAAGTTGTTCTACATGGAAAAGACACATCCACTAAGTACCCCAATGGTCGTTCGGTCACTCGATCCTAATAAGGACCCTTTCAAACCACGAGATGAAGGTGAAGAGATGCTTGGTCCTGAAATACCATATCCCAGTGCAATTGGTGCACTTATGTATCTTGCTAACTGTACAAGGCCAGATATATCCTTTGCAGTTAATTTACTAGCAAGGTTTAGTTCATCTCCCACAAGACGACATTGGAATGGTATTAAACATATTTTTCGCTATCTCCAAGGAACAGTTGATCTTAGCCTATTTTATCCTATAATTCTCTCAAATAATTGCTTGGTTATATCGAATTTTGGTTATCTTTGGTATTTATCAGACTCACACAAAGCAAGGTCTCAAACTGGATATGTATTCACATGTGGTGGTACAACCATTTCATGTCGATCTACAAAGCAATCACTTGTTGCCACTTCTTCAAATCATACTGAAATTATAGCAATTCATGAGGCCAGTTGGGAATGTGTTTGGTTGAAGTCAATGATCAATTATATTCGAAAGAGCTGTGGTTTGTCTCATGACAATGAAAATCCTCCAACTTTATTATATGAAGATAATGCAGCTTGTATAGCTCAACTAAAAGGAGGATACATTAAAGGAGATAGAACCAAACATATTTCACCAAAATTCTTCTTTACTCATGAGTTGCAAAAGAATGGTGAAATCGATGTGCAACAAATCCGCTCAAGTGACAATTTAGCAGATTTATTTACCAAGGCATTACCGACTGCAACATTTGAGAAATTAGTGAAGTGTATCGGAATGCGTCGATTAAAAGATCTCAAATGATGTTTGAACCAGGAGGAGAGTAAATAATATATGTATTCTTTTCTCCTTCACTAGGTTTTTTTTTGTCCCACTGGGTTTTTCCTAGTAAGGTTTTTAACAAGACACATTCTTTATGTAATGACGGACATCCAAGGGAGAGTATTATGAAATAATGTAAATAAATTTGTATGTCCTTTCATTTTCTATTAGATTATTCTAGTAGAATTATTTATGAAATCATTATGATGGATTATTCTAGGAGCATCCTTTGCTCCCTATAAAAAAGGTAGTATGTCACTTCACGTTGTATCACTTGAAAAAGAAATAAAAGTATTCTCTCTTCTCCCTATATTTTCTACTTTGTCTATTTTTCATACGTCATATAAGTATTAGTTTCACAACTATTGAGGTAAATAATTAATGAAAAAATATTGTCTATTATACACTGCCAATACAAGAGAACATTTGAGCTACGACAGTCTTTGCAAATCAGAGTACAACTTGGGAGGTAATGACGAGTTGTTTTCTATTAATTTCTTGAATTCTATTAAATGTTCAAAAATCCCAAATCATTGTTTGGTATTGAAGGCAGGTGTGCATATATATATATGTGTGTGTGTGTGTGTGTACTTTCATTCTAACAAATACTCACGCCAGAAACTCACACCACACACCAAAAACTCAGGCTTGATATTTTATTTCTTTTTAATATTTATTTCTTTTCATGTTTGTTTTTTTTTAAATAAAAATTTATTAGCATAATTTAATATTTATTATTTTTCATGTTTCTAATTTTTTTATCAGAATTTATTTGCTTAATTGGGTTCGATTCTTGTTGAAAGCAACTTCACTCATATTAATTTTTTTACTCAATAAGTCTCTTTCCAATAATGACATAAGGGAATTCATAAAATTTTTCGAAATCTATATCACTATGACTTTGAAAGAAAAATGTCAATAAAAAAAATAAAATATTATCTCTTTAGAATGAAAAAACACCTTAATATAAGTACTAATAAAGACTTATATTTATTAATTGTGAAATGATAACCGTGCATCGCACGGGTTTAATTACTAGTTGTTTCATAACAAATATAAATATGATAGAATATTAAGGATTGAATTATTATAAGGATATGTTAGTAATTTTATATTTATTCTTTAGAAAATTAATTATTCTATCACATGGTGAAGCTAGATCGTTCATGGCAAAGCTCGATTACATGTCAATTTTTTATTGGGTTCCTAACATTACGAAGGGCGAAATCGTTCCTGACCATACCATCGTGTAAACAAAAGTTAATGAATTAAAAAATATCCTCAGCCCATTTTGAATCTTGGGGGAAAAAAAATCTAACCAAGATTTGGAGCAAGAGCACTTTAAGTCATTATAGCTTCAATACCTATATCGTGTTATGAGTTGGAGTTATCATTTGACTTTTTAAAAAAATGAGTTTGGTACAAAGGCCAGCTCAAATGGCCCGTAAAGAAAAAGATAAAAATTCGTGTGAACTCGAGTTCACTATGAATTCGATTTTTCTAGTATCATTTTTTTGCATAAAAATTATCGTTGTTATGCACAGAAAATTTTAAACAGTGAAATTTTTTTATTATAACATCGATAATATTCTGGCAAAAAAAAAAGAAAGAGTATATTATGAACGCGATTCATATAGAGTGTTCTTCTCAAAGAAAAGGCTAGATTCAACAAAAAAAACATCATGACAAAAAGTTCGGATTTACTTGGTCCGGCCCAAGTGGCCCATGGTCTAAATGGGCTCAGCCGGCCCCTTGACTTCTTCCATTTCTATATATGGATATCTCACTCCAAAATAAGAAGTGGCCCTTGCTAATAATTAATGGCTGCTAGCCCCTTTTTTATGTCTGCATATGTTGAATAGTAATTGAAATTGAAGGAGTAAAAGTGAAAAATAATCTGATTTTGGAGACCACAAATAATATTATCTTTGTTGAGAAGTCGAACTTCCCATGCTACACTAAGTACATATGGTGCACATTCGTCGAGATTTTTTCTGTTGTGGAAGGGGCCAATAATCAGAGTCAATTGCTCGGCACAGCGGAATGCACAAAAGCAATAATCACTTTCACAAAAGCTCAATAGACTTCGGACCAATTACGTAAATTAACTGCAGAAATAAATATGTAATAACACCAATAATTTTTACGTGAAAAATCCCTTCACAAGAGGGTAAAAACCACGGGACCCAGTTCAGGAAATACTCCACTGTATCAAATGGGAATTACACAGTTTCCTTCTCTATTACAAATAGAGGAATCGACACCAATAGCATCAAACTATCCTCAAGAATACAATTCTTGGCACACACAATGAGATATGGAAGAGAGCAAGCTAAATAGTACAAAATGAATAAATATACCAATTACCCTTTGTACCTCTTGGAGATGAATTGTGAAAATCCGCTCCAATCAAAATGAAGAGCACCGCCACGAACTCCCCCTCCAAATTTGAGATAAAACGGTGAAGAAACGAGCACCCAAAATGCAAACCATTCTTCTCCTTTCTCTCTTTCTTTCTCTCCTTTCTCTCTTTGTCTCTCTGGTTTCTCGCGTCTGCTTGCTTTCAGCAGCAATGCCCTAATCAACCAAAAACTTGGCTTGACAAATGGGCCTAATTATTTAACTTTTCTTTTGGGCCTTTTCTATTTATTAATTATTTGGGCCCAACATATATTGGGAAAAGCCCAACAATCTCCCCCTCCCAATATAGTTGGCCACAAATGTCATAACTACTTCGAGCTCATGCCGGCCAATTCGGCACACAACTCATGCTTCTCTCGAGTGACCACCTTAGTCATCATATCCGCAGGATTTTTGTCGGTGTAAATTTTTTCAAGCTTCATAAGTTGTTTCTCCAATATCATTCTAATCAAATGGTACCTCACATCAATATGCTTCGTTCGAGCATGATACATGGAATTTTTGCTCAAGTCAATAGCACTTTGACTATCACAAAAGACCATGTACTCCTCTTGCTTCAAACTCAATTCCTGGAGAAATCTCTTCATCCACATCATCTCTTTTCCAGCTTCGTTCGCTGCAATATACTCTGCCTCGGTGGTAGATAAGGCAACACATTTCTCAGAACCGATAAAGCAAGACCATCCTACAAATGTAAACAAAGAGCTCGTGGATTTTTCTCCCATCGAGATCACCTGCCATATCTGAATCTGTGTATTCCGCGAGAGTCGGTTTCGAACTTCCAAAACTCAAGCATGATTTTGAAGTTCCTCTCAAATATTTGAATATCCACTTTACGGCCTCCCAATTATCTTTTCCTGGATTGGAAAGAAATCTGCTCACCAAGCTAACATCTTGAGCAATATCTGGTCATGTACGCACCATGGCATACATCAAATAACCAACTGCAGAGGAATAAGGAATTATTGCCATCTCTTCCCTCTGCTCTCGAGTCGTGGGACAAGCTTTCTTGCTCAACTTGAAGTGGTTAGCAAGTGGCGTGGACATGGTCTTAACATGTTTCATGTTGAACCTCTCAAGTACTTTCTCAATGTACTTTTTTAGAGACAACCACAATTTTCCAGCTTTTCTGTCACGGAAAATCTCCATGCCCAATATCTGCTTTGCTGAGCCTAAATCCTTCATGTCAAATGATTTGGACAGTTCCATCTTCAACTTGCTAATCGACGCAATATCTTTTCCCACAATCAGCATATCATCAACATAAAGCAGCAAGATAATGAAGTTACAATCAGGGAAGTGTTTGACATAAATACAATGATCTGCCTCCGTTCTTTTATAACTTTGGCTAGCCATAAAAGAGTCAAACTTCACGTACCATTGTCTTGAAGCTTGCTTCAAGCCATACAAGTTTTTCCTCAATTTGCAAACCAAGTGTTCCTTTCCCTTAACTTCAAAACCTTGTGGCTGGTTCATGTATACGTTCTCAACTAACTTTCCATTCAAGAATGCAGTTCGAACATCGAGTTGTTCGATTTCCAGGTTCAAGCTAGCTGCTAATCCCAACACAATGCGGATAGAACTCATCTTCACCACCGGTGAGAATATCTCATCAAAGTCAACTCCTTTCTTCTGAGTGAACCCCTTGACGACCAACTGTACCTTGTGTTTAAGAACTTTGTCACCATCTTTCTTTAGCTTGAATACCCACTTGTTCTTCAGAACTCTCTTACCCTTTGACAACTCGACCAAATCAAATGTATGATTTTTGTGTAATGAATCCATCTCTTCTTGCATCGCTTCAAGCCACTGATCTTTGTCTTTGAGGGAATGTACTGTTGGAGAATACTTTTCAGTATAATCCCCAACATGTACCTCCTCAAAATTCTCAGGCTCCCCCTCATCCGTAATCAATGCCCAATCTGAACTTGGATACAATGTATTCGGCCTACGATTTCTCGTTGGTCTTCCACCATGTTCTTCAGCATTTTCTGGTGGTGTATGTTGAATCTCCGGCTCAACATCTCCGTGTTCTTGACAATGGATCTCAGGTCAAATGCGGTTGGATCATCATTTTCCATCCCAACTTCATTTTCAACTTCATCTCCACCATTTTCAGCATTGGTGGTAGGAATCTCATGTGGTGTTAGATCAACAACACCAGTAGGCACCGGAGTGGAGGTCTCCCCTTTCTTCAACTCTTCCATTGTCTCATTTTCATGGAAGATGACATCTCTACTCCTCATAATCGTCTTCTTCTCTGGATCCCATAATCTGTATCCGTACTCTTCATCTCCATATCCAACAAATATGCAAGGTGTGGATTTACTATCCAACTTGCTTCTTTGCTCCTTCGGTATGTGCATAAAAGTTTTGCACCCGAACACCTTCAAGTGGGAATAAGAGGCATTTTTCCCACTCCATACTCTTTTTCGGAATGTCGAGTCCGAAGGAATCGATGGAGATCGATTAATCAAGTAACAAGCAGTCAACACAGCTTCACCCCAGAATGACTTGGGTAGCTTGGCCATCCTGAGCATACATCTCACCTTCTCCATAATGGTTATGTTCATCCTCTCTTCCACACCACTATGTTGAGGAGTACCCGGAACAGTTCTTTCATATCTAATCCCATGCTGAGCACAATATGCCTTGAACTCTCTAGAAGTGTACTCGCCACCATTGTCCGATCGTAGACATTTCAAAGAACTTTCTGTTTGTCTCTCAACCATAGTGTGGAACCATCGAAATTCTGAAATACTTCACTTTTATTCTTCAAGAAGACACCCAAGTCTTTTCTGAATCATCATCAATGAAAGTGAGGAAATATTTGTTTCCACCTAATGACTCCACCTCGGGGGACCACAAACATCAGAATGTATTAGCTCCAATACATCATCTTTTCGTTTAGAATGAGAACGAAATGAAATTCTATTTTGTTTACCTAATAAACAATAATCACAAGAGTGGAATGACTTACTTTGAGCAGTAGGAATGTGTTGACGGTCAAATATTTTACGATTCTGATGTGGCTTGTTGAATTTGACTACCAAACAAATAAGTAATCGAACAAGAACACTGCGGGAAGAACCGTAGTTCTTCCCTGAAATATGGGTTTTTGGTATATAAGTGGAATGAGGGAAACATTCCAGCCTTTTTTAAAATGAAAGGTGAGGTCCTTTATATAAAGAGGACCAGCACGACAAATCATAAGCATGATAAATCATGTGCATAAAGCATGACAAAACATATGCGTAAGCACGACAAATCACTAAGCATGACAAATCTTTAAGCCGCGACAGATCACGTGGTCTCGGTGGGACCCATCGACGCGTGTGATAATTCGGGTCTCTGGCGGACGTGTGATAAATCTGGTGATGCTGATGTGTGATAAATCTGGTGACAACAATAGCCCCCAAGATCGGGCTGTGACGTTGTTCAAAGCTCGATCTTGTTTCACGCCTCCTACCGATTTTTATCTTTTTTTTGAATCTGCCGATCCACATTGTTTGCCTCCGAGCTTACTCGGGTCGTATGAGATCTTGATCGCTCGAATGAGTCCCTGCATAGAGGATCTTACATTTTCTCATCGTCGATCTCGTCTGTTCTCGTACATCGAGGCGAGCCCCATTGTACTTAGTCTTTTTCGTACTTTCAAATACCCGAGGAGCCCCATCGTCGAAGTCTTTTCTCGGTTTGTACTTCGAGGGAGCCCCTGTCAGATGAGTCTTTTTCTATGCTCGTGCTTGAGTGAGCCCTGTCAGACGAAATCTTTTTCTCTTTCGTGCTTGAGGGAGCCCCATCGCACGAAGTCTTTTTTCGTACTTTCGTGACTTTGAGGGAGCCCCATCGTCCTGAGTCTTTTTCTCGTGCTTATACTTCGGGGAGCCCCGTCAGACGAGTCTTTTTCTATGTCCATGGGAAAATGGTCTTCGTAAGGGCTCGTCGGAGAGAGTCGGATGGTATCCCCTTTTCGGGATGAGCAGAATCTTCGAGATGGTTTCGCGGGCCGAGCCGGATGGGATCCTCGCCGAGATGAACAGTCTTCGAGATGGCTCGTAAAGAGAGAGTCGAATGGGATCCCGCCGGGATGAACAGTCTTCAAAGGGGCCCATCGGAGAGCGAATGTGATCCCCGCTTTCTAATGAAAGGTGTCTTGAAAATGGCTCATCGAAGAGAGCGGATGGGATCCCCGCCGGGTGAGCAAAGTTGAAAATGGCTCATCGGAGAGAGCGGATGTAATCCCGCCGGAATGAGCGGAGTCTTGAAAAGGGCTCGCGGAGATAGCGGATGTGATCCCCGCCGGGAATGAGCGGTCTTGAAAGGGGCTTCCCGAGAGAGCGGATGTGATCCCCGCGGAATGGCGTGTCTTCGAAATGGGTCGTCGGAGAGAGCGAGATGGGATCTCGCCGGGATGGCGGAGTCTTCCTGAGGGCTCCATCGGAGAGAGCCGACGATCCCGCCTCCGGAATGAATGAGCGGAATGTCTTCAAAATGGGATCCCCGCCGGAATGAGCGGGTCTTCGAAAAGGCTCATCGGAGAGAGCGGATGTGATCTGCTCGAAATGAGCGGGTCTTGAAAATGGCTCATCGGAGAGGGCGGATATGGGGTCTGCTCGGGATGAAAGCGGTGTCTTCAAAGATGGCTCGTCGAGTTAGGGGAGGGCGAATGATCTCATCGTCGAGATGGCGAGGAGCTTCATTGGCGGAATACGCCGCTTACGCGAAGGCCAGCACCTAAAAAGCGGCGGATCAACGCTGAAAGGCGGAAAAAACGCCCGTGGGCGAATGTTCTCATCGCCAAGATGGCGGTAGAGCGCTTCGCTTCGATTGGAATATACATCGCCGTCCACGAAAGGCCATCTAAAAAGGCGGGCGGTCAATCTCTTAAAGGTGGAAGAACGCCGTGGCGGGCGAATGATCTGTCGCAAGATAGGCGAGAGCGCTTTACTCGGCGGAATATCTCACAGCCGTCTCGGAAGAGCCAACACCTAAAAGGCGGCGGATCAACGCCGTAAAGGTGGAAGAATGCGTGAGGGTGAATGATCTCGCCGCCGATATAGCGAGGCGCTTCGGCTTGGCGGAATAAAGCGTTCTTGCGTCTGACGTCAGCGCTAAAAAGCGAAGCGAATCAACGTCATAAAAAGCGGATGAACCACTGAGGGTGAATGATCTCGTCATGAGGATAGTGAAAGACCGCTAAGGGCGAATCTGGCGTCGCCGTCGTACGCCGCCTAAAAAAGCGAAGCGAATCCAAAGGCGGATAAAGAAGGATATGAAACGCCAGATAAGCGATCTTACGATCTTTTGACAAACGCCGCGGGTACGATTTTGTCGCCGTGACGTAAGGAGCGCCACGGGAATACGCCGTCACCGATGCGAAAGCCAACGCTTAAAAAGCGCTGGCGTATCAACGCCAGAAAGGCGTATTTAAAGGCTGGTAGGGGGCGACGATCTCACGCCGATATGGCGAGGAAAGCTTTGTTTCGGCCCGGAATACGCATCATCACGATCGGAAAGCTGGCCTTAAAAGGCGGCGGATCAATGCCGTAAAGGCGATGAACGCGCGAGGGCTAATGATCTCGCGTCGCCGGACGGCGAAGATGGCTTTCCTTCAACGGAATACGCTTGCCGCCGATGAGGGAAAAGCCGATTGCTAAAAGCGTCGCGAGATCAACGCCAGAAGGCGGATGAACGCCAAGAAGGGCGAATGATCGTCGCCCGAGATGGCGGAAGCGCTTTTGTTCGGCGGAATACGCATCGCCGTCTAAAAGCCAGCGCTAAAAAGGCGGGCGAATCCTTATCGTAAAAAGGCGGATGAACGCCGGGGAGAAAAATGATCTGTATCGTGAGATGGCGAGGCGCTTAGCTTCTGCGAATACACATCACCGATGTGGAAAGCGGCGCCCTAAAAAGGGCGATCAACGCCATAAAGGTGGATGAACGTCGTGATTGTAATGATCTCGTCGCGACGCTAAAAGCGACAGTCAATGCCATAAAAGCGGATGAACTCCGGGAGGCGAATGATCTCATTAACCGGGATGGCGAGGAGCGCTTCTTCCGGCGAAATCTGGCGTCGCCCGATCTCGGAAAAAGCTAAGCGCCTAAAAAGCAGCCCGGATCAAGCGCCATATAAAAGCGGATGAAGCCGTTAGGGCGCGAATGATCTCATCGCGCTCACAAAAAGCGGACGAATCAACGCCCGTAAAGGTGGATGAACTCCATGAGGCGAATGATCTACCGTCGCCAAGATGGCGAGGCGCTTCCGCTGTGGAATCTGACGCCGATGAGGAAAGCCAGCGCCTAAAAGGCGGGCAGATCAACGCCATAAAGGCGGATGAACGCCGTGATGGCGAATGATCTCGTCGCTGTTGGGGAATGATTTGCCCAGATCTATTCGGGGTGAATATTTAAATACAAATTTAATTCTTATAATTATTACTAGCATGAATTAATCATATATTAATTCAAATAATAATTCAACAACATATCAAGCATATAATTAATTCACGTAAATCCTACGCATGCGGAATTCTACGAGTTTACGTGAATGTACCTCTTGGGACGGTAGTGATCTGGCTGATTAGACTAACCAAAAGAACTTCCCAAGTATTCCCTTAATCCTTGTTCGACTATCCGGTGGTAGGACACTTGTGAACAATTTAACAAAAGGAAAAAATAAATTATGTTGCACCACCTTTGTGGATTTACTAATTTTTCCAGCACATGGAATTGTACTTGGGAATGAAAGAATCATCCCCTATTTATAGATAGGTGTTGGGCGAAAATTTGGGAAGAAAAACAATGTGGGAAAACCTTTTATTGATCTCCAAGAAATCTTGAATATATCTCCTATATTCTTTTTCCCATAATTATAATGTTCCACAAAAATCCCACCATATCAATATTATGGAATTTTCGAAAATATAGAGTCCAGGATTCCAAGATTTGGATCTTCTTGAATTTATGAGATATTCTTGTATTTCAAGAAATACATTTCTTCCATAATATCTTTTCAAGAAAATTAAGAAAATCTTTCTTGCCCTTTATTTTCAAGATTTTTGAAATTTCTATTATGAATAACCAAGTGGGAGATTTCTTGAATTTAATGAGATAATCTTGTATTCCAAGAATACATATCTTCATTCCATAACAAAATTCAAAGAAAATCTTTCTCCCCTCTTATCCATAATTTTCGAAATAAATGAGGTAAAATAAGCAACAATATTTATTTTATTTTAAATACCTTTTTTCAGGTTATTGGACTATATATGTTGAAATACTCGAGGGGCCTTTAGGAGAATTAAGATTGAACCTTCCAATGGATCTTGAATTATCAATATTGAGCCACAATATTATTCAAGCCCATAAATATTAATTAATCCCACTACATAATTAATATTGCACTATCCATCTTAACCCATATTACAGTCAATATGGCTCTCGGTTATTATTTCCCGTGTTTAAGATTATCTAGCCCATTAATTAATTCAAGCCACTGAAATATATTTCCGTTAATTAATATCTTTTGTCCTTGGTCAAGGAACGGTTCAACATTATTATCCATACCGAAAACTAATTCCACTTGCAAGATTTGGTATGATAAAGCTTATGAACCTCCCAAGGGGCAAATCGAACAAAGCATACTTTTCTGCGATTCTCCGTGATAAATCTTAACAATCACATGTGACCAATAATATTGCCCAAGATAAAAAGTATTGAATCTCGTTGATTCTCTACCCATGATAAGTCAAAGCAATAGTTACCAATCCCACGTGATCCTATTTAAGGAACGAAGATTAAGAAATAATGAACCACTGAGGTCTAATTCTTCCTTGTTCGATTCAAGAATTTATCCTCCTCAGAGGTCCTATTCGATTGCATCGATCATGCACTAGTGTAATCTCTTGGTCAAGATAAGTCAATCTGAGCCTTACACTTCAACCTTTCACGATGGGTTGTCCATTTCCATCTAGGTCGTGAATGTGTACTTTTAGTTACAAGGGACTGTTAATTTAATCTTCTGTGATCTGGTATCACTAAATTAACTACAATGTAACACGTACTATTTATTGAACAGTTATGCAAAGAAAAATATATAACATTCAATAATATTTAAAGCATCGATGATAAACAATTTATTTCAATAAATAAGTCCAAAATTCAATTTTGATTATACAAAGTAAAAGCATACTTTCCAGTATAATCCCAAAAATCTCCCACTTATACTCAAAGTCTGCTTTTAAGTATACTACAACATGTCTCGTGTAGATCCGTGACATCTAATGTCACCTACATGAACCTAATAATTTCTCCCATTATACTCAAAAGCATTATTAGCAACGGTCTTGACACCCATTCCTTCCACATGTCTCTCGAATGTATTCAGAGGCGCAGACCTTTGTGAATGGATCGCTAGGTTGTCCTCGACGCCATTATCTTTGCCACATCTATATCTCTCTTTTAACGATATCTCGTATAAGATGGTATTTCCTTTCAATGTGTTTGCTGGCTTTGTGGGCTCTTGGTTCCCTTGAATTTGCAACTGCACCGGCATTGTCACAATAAACAATGATTCTGCTTTGGGGAAATTGAACCACATCCAAGTCCACTAGGAAGTTCTTGAGTCAAACCCCTTTCATTTCCTGTTAGCGCCTACATATTCGCTTCCATGGTAGAATCTGCGACGATTTACGCTGACGCTTCTCCATGTCACGGCTCCTCCCCCATGCAAAACACACTCTGGGAGGTAGATTTTCCGAGTCTATGTGCGATTGGAAATCCGAAGTCGTGTGGCCAGATGGGGATTGACTATATCGATGATAAAAACCAACATTCTATCCCGAGTTCTTTTGAGATACTTGAGATCGTTTTAACCGTATCCAATGATATTTCCGGGTTACTTTGATATCTTACCACCATGCCAATCAACCGCGGATATCCGGTCTCGTACCGACATTGCATACATAAGGCTTCCAACAAACCAAGCATAAGGAATGCCTTTCATGTCATCTATCTCCTTTTAGCGTCTTATGGCACATTTTCTTGGATAGATGGATTCCGTGTCCGAAAGGTCTGAAGCCTTTCTTGGAATCTTGCATCTTTGAATCGTTTCAAAGGCGATTAATCTATGTATGAAGCTGCGATAAGCCTATCATCCTTTTCTTGCGATCTCGAGTGATCTTGATCCCAAGGATGTGTCCGGCTTCCCCAAGTCTTTCATATCAAACCGTTTTTGAAAGCCATGCCCTACGTCGATAACACCTTTACATCGTTCCCGATGATCGAATGTCATCTACGATAGTACTAAGAATACCAATGCAGATTCGAAACGCTTTTAATACACACAACTTTCGAACTCATTTTGATCGAACCCATAAGACTTTATAACATGATCAAAACATTGGTTCCAAGCTCTGGATGCCTGTTAGAGTCTGTAAATGGACTTCATGAGCTTACAAACTAGGTGTTCTTGGCCATTTTCAATGAAGTCTTGGGGTTGTTGCATATAGATCTCTTCATCAAGACTTCCGTTAAGGAAAGCTGTCTTGACATCCATTTGCCAGATTTCAAAGTCAAGATGAGCAACAATCGATAAAAGAATATGGATGGACTTAAGCATGGCTACGGGCAAAAAAGTTTCCTCATAATCGATCCCTTCTTTCTGAGTATAACCTTTTGCCACTAGTCTTGCTTTTAAGGTTTCCACCTTCCCGTCTGGTCCTCTTTTTCTCTTGTACACCCACTTGCAACCAATGGGTTTGACCCCATTAAGTGGTTCGAGTAGCTCCCACACTTTGTTATGAAACATTGAACCCATTTTGGCTTTCATTGCTGTTTGCCAAGAATCTGCATCCTTGTCTTGGATTGCCTCATCATATGTCCATGGGTCTGATTTGTCTTGTCCGGGAATCAAGTCCGAGGACTCTTCTATTCCCATGAATCTCTCGGGCTGTCTCACAACCCTCCCACTACGTCGAGATTCCGGTTGTGAAAGTGTGTTGTTTGGTATATCATCTAGTACAGTTGGCATTGAGGTTTTCCCTCTTAGCTCATTTAAAGGTAATCTCACTTATGTCTTCTTTTTTAGTTCATATAGTCTTCTTCCAAAAATCTAAAGTGGGTGCTTATGACCACCTTTTTGATCTTTCTAACCATAGAACATACACTATTTTGTTCCCTGGGGTATCCTACAAACAACCTTAATTACGATCGAGGATCCAATTTTTTTCGGCTTCCATGTCCAACACGTGGGCCTGACACCCCAAATTCTCATGTGTCTCTTACTAGCTTACGCCCCGGTTCACAATTCTTTGGGAGTTTTGAAACCGATTTGGATGGCACCAAGTTCGAATGTAAGTTGTTGTTTCCAAGGCATGACCCCGAACGACTTGGAAAGATCCGCATAACTCATCATAGATCTAACCATTTCCAAAAGAGTTACTGCTTTTCGCTCTGCAAACCCCATTTTGTTGAGGGTTAAAGGTGCGATGAGTTGGAATGCAATCCCTTCATCGGATAAGTAGTTCAAAAACTCATCATTGAGGTATTCACCTCCACGATCGGATCGTAGAGACTTGATATGTTTTTCCTATGATTCTCCTGCTTGAGCCTTAAATTCTTTGAATTTCTCAAGGTCTCGATTTATGCTTCATAAGGAAAATATAACCATACCTTGAGTAATCATCAATAAAAGTGACAAAATACTCATAACCTCCTCTTGCTTTGGTTGACATTGGACCACATACATCGTGTGAGCGATCTCTAACACTTCTTTGGCTCTATTCCCTTGGCTCCAAATGCCCTCTTGGTCATTTTACCCTCCAAACATGATTCGCAGGTTGGAATTTGTTCAACTTGGAGAAGCTCCAGTGAATCGTCTTTCACCAACCTTTGGATCCTCTTTGGATTTATATGACCTAATCTTAGATGCCAAAAAGTGTCTCGCTTCACGTCTGTTGAACGTTTTTCTTTTCTCGAAAAGCATTGATGTGTTATAGGATGCATTTAAGTGAGTGGTGTGCGCATAATTGTATAGAGATTATTCAACAACGTTCCTCTGACGGATAAATTTATCAAAAAGAGAAATGGTAACAACTTTATTAAAAGTAACCGAATATCCATCATGAAAAAGTTTAGAAACTGAAATTAAATTCTTTCTAAAACTCGAAACGTAAAGAACATCTCTTAAAATTAAAACTCTCTTCAAAAGACAGGTGCACTTCTCCCACTGCTCGCTTCAAATTGCCACTCTCGTAGTATCGCCCGGTGTGATGAGGATCTCACTCCCACTAAGTTTTAAATTCCGTTTGAACCCCGTAAAAGTGAAAACAAACATGATCGATGGATCTCGATCCACCACCCATAAATGGGAGGCATACGCTAAACAAGTTTCAACAACTAGTGCGTGAGAATTACATTTCTTTCCATTCCTTTTGGAGTGCAGAGCAGTATTCTCCAATGTCCTTTTTTCACCGCAGTTGAAGCACTTCCCTTACCGGCTTGTTCATACCTCCACCCTTCTTCACCTTCTCTTTGCCATTGGCAACACTTGAGTTCACTTTCTTGTGGCCTTTGTCCCTTTTCTTGTTCTTACCACCCTCGCCTTAGAAGAATAAGAAGGTCCATTTGCCACCAAGGTTTGGCTCTTTTGCCCCAATATCGCCTCCGCCGAGACTAAAGCTTACCTTGGATCGGGGCATCGAGAACTTCGATTATTCATCCGGTGGTTCATGCGAATCTGCTCAAAACTTTTTCGGCAGAGAGTGGAGCCTTGAAATTGATTTGGGTCTCGATATCGTATTGATTCGCCAAGTACCTCAAGTTTATTAAGGTGAGCCATCATCCGGAGAACGTGCTCCTTCTACAGGCGTTCCTCCACCATTTTCATAGAAGCAAGTCCCTCATGGTGATCTGACGAGCCACACGGTTACGATGTTGAAACATCGCTTTAAGTCTGAGTCATGATGTCTGCGGCGGTCTCAGCGTTACGGTGTTGGTGTTGCAACACATCGACATAAAGCCAAGATGGTACACTTTGCCATTTCGTTGGAACTCTCCCGGTCGAAGATACTCTTTCTTAACCGTTTTAGTGGACTCATCTTTTGGCTTTTCCGGTTTTAGGTGTGGTGAGAACCCGGTTATGGCTTTGTCTTGTGAGACGATAGTAAGTTCTGATTCCAATCAACAAAATTTTCTCCGATTGAGTAAATTGTCTTTAAGTATATTGAATAGTGGATTAAAAAGGTTGCGACATGATGAACCTGAAATAAACAATAATATCATAAGCACATATATATCACAAGGTTCGATCACATGCATCATTTTAAAATCTCAAAAAAATATGAACATGCATCGTACCAACATCTCTCAAAAAAAGTTTAAATAAGCCCACGTGGGGTAGGTCATTATTTAAACACATTCAAGAAAGTTACAAACAAGAACGATTTACAAACCTTTAATATCCAGTTAATAGTTGGCTCCCGACTTGACCAATATAAAATTAGCCAGGGACTTGAGGAAGTATATGCATATCAATTTTATACCTAAGTAATAACCATGATTAAATCTGAGATTATTATTTACAGTATTGAACAAACTGAGTGGGGAGGATCATCGCCGCCACTAGTAATAACCCACAATCATCCATTTGGGAATCCATTCATGTGAAAATTATCTTTTGACCGTCCCGGGGAATTTCTCCAAAAGAATTCACAAATAAATAAATCATGGAGGTCAAAATTAATTCAATTTTATTATCCTAATAAAATTGTCAATTAATTATTTAAACATACTTAGTAATTTTTTTGAGGTGAGATTTTTCATTGGGCAACTCTCATGCAAAACACATTTAAAACAAATTAAATAAAAGCGTAAGATAACCGCGATAATAAATCGAAGCAAAAGCAGAAAAATAAACACATTGGGCACAAATTATCGATTATGCATGGTTTGATTTTTCTTGGCTTGATCTTGAAGAAACACCATCTTGAATTTCTCCCCACTCGATCGTCTCGAAAAAAGAACTCCGTCTCGAAACGCCCGCCCAATAGCTTCCTGGTCCCCGGGATCGGCGCTGCGTCCGGCCGGGCCATGCTTGTCTCGGCGCGGCTTTCGTGACATCGCCCAGCGCCGCCTCGGCAGCGCCCTCGGCGGTCGAGGCGACTCGCTCGGCGACGCGGCAGCATCGTAACCTTAGCGCATCTGGCGGCGTCTTTCGCTCCCCAGCCTGCCTCGCCCCGTGAACCTCGGTATTCGGCCGTCTCCTCCTTCCTTGCCTTGTAGCGTCTTGTATCCGCCTCCTTCCGCATTTGCTCGCTCACAGACGGTGCCGCTTGCTGCGTGCCGCGCCCCATGCTGGCTTGTCCTCGCGGCTGCCCTCATTCTCGCCGGCGCCGTCTTGTCCTTCTTGGCCTTCATCATCATCAGTGCCTCCTCCTGTACGTTTTCGCATGACGACGCGCCGCGCCCCGATTCGATTTTATCCTTTAATTCTTCATTTCGCTTCATTTTTTATCCTGATTCTAATTTATTTACAAAAAATAAATAAACCTAGATCTAGACTAGTCTATTACATTGATCAAATCAAACAAATCCTAATCTACTAGTGGATTTTCTCACGAGGCAAAACGAATCCGAACGAATCGAATTAAAAACCACAATTTATATGCATGCATAAATAAACACACTAAATTCCATGATAATTGGATACCTGCAAAACAGATCTAGCAATTCTACTATCCAATTTCAAATTTAATGTCAGCGAATTAAATTACAATTTAAAATTCAGAGCCCGAAACCGTGGCTCTGATACCAGTTGTTGGGGAATGATTTGCACAGATCTATTCGGGGTGAATATTTAAATACAAATTTAATTCTTATAAATATTACTAGCATGAATTAATCCTATATTAATTCAAATAATAATTCAAAAACATATCATGCATATAATTAATTCACGTAAATCCTACGCATGCGGAATTCTACGAGTTTACGTGAACGTACCTCTTGGGACGGCAGTGATCTGGCTGATTAGACTAACCAAAAGAACTTTCCAAGTATTCCCTTAATCCTTGACTATCCGGTGGTAGGACACTTGTGAACAATTTAACAAAAGGAAAAAATAAATTATGTTGCAACACTTTTGTGGATTTACTAATTTTTCCAGCACATGGAATTGTACTTGGGAATGAAAGAATCATCCCCTATTTATAGATAGGTGTTGGATGAAAATTTGGGAAGAAAAACAATGTGGGAAAACCTTTTCTTGATCTCCAAGAAATCTTGAATATATCTCCTATATTCTTTTTCCCATAATTATAATATTCCACAAAAATCTCACCTTATCAATATTATGGAATTTTCAAAAATATAGAGTCCAAGATTCCAAGATTTAGATCTTCTTGAATTTATGAGATATTCTTGTATTTCAAGAAATACATATCTTCCATAATATCTTTTCAAGAAAATCAAGAAAATCTTTCTCGCCCTTTATTTTCAAGATTTTTGAAATTTCTATTATGAATAATCAAGTGGGAGATTTCTTGAATTTAATGAGATAATCTTGTATTCCAAGAATACATATCTTCATTCCATAACAAAATTTAAAGAAAATCTTTCTCCCCTCTTATCCATAATTTTCGAAATAAATGAGGAAAAATAAGCAATAATATTTATTTTATTTTAAACACATTTTTCAGTTATTGGACTATATGTTGGGCTATTCAGGGGGCCTTTAGGAGAATTAAGATTGGACCTTCCAATGGATCTTGAATTATCAATATTGAGCCACAATATTATTCAAGCCCATAAATATTAATTAATCCCACTACATAATTAATATTGCACTATCCATCTTAACCCATATTACAATCAATATGGCTCTCGATTATTATTTCCCGTGTTTAAGATTATCTAGCCCATTAATTAATTCAAGCCACTGAAATAGCTTTCCGTTAATTAATATCTTTTGTCCTTGGTCAAGGAACGATTCAACATTATTATCCGGGATGGCGAATGATCTCGTCATTTGGGATGGCGAGGCGCTTCCCATTTCGCGGAATCTGATCGTCGATCGGAAGGTCGGCACCTAAAAAAGGCGCGATCAATGCCTTAAAGGCGGATGATCGCCATGAGGGTGAATGATCTCATCGTCGATGCGGAAAGTCAGCGCCTAAAAGGCGGGCAGATCAATGCCATAAAGGCGGATGAACACCGGGAGGGCGAATGATCTCGTAGCCGGGATGGGGAGGAGCTTATTCCGGAGAATCTGCACGCGCCCGATGTGGAAGGCCGCCTAAAAAGGCGAGCAAATCAATGCCATAAAAATGGATGAACATCGTGAGGCTAATGATCTCATCCTTGGGAATGGCGAGGCGCTTGCTGGCGGAATCACAGCATCGCCGTCACGAAGGCCAAAAGCGCTAAGCAATGGCGGAATCAACGCCATAAAAAGGGATGAACAAGTGAGGGGAAAATGATCTCGTCGTCGAGATGGCGAGGCCGCTCGCTTAGCGGAATGGCGTCGCCCCGGAGGCTAAAAAGCTGGCGTCAACGCCGTAAAGCGGAAAAAGCGGAAAAAAAAAGCGAGAATGATCGGAACGCGCCCGATTATAAAAAGCGATCCAGCAATAAAAAAAGCGGATAAACGCCCAAGGCGAATAATCTGCAAGAGATGAATAGAATCGCCGCCGATAAAACACGCGGCCTTTAAGGCATTATTACCCGGCGAGAAGCGAGCATAATCATCGCCGAAAAGGCAGTAGTGCCAGCGCCGAATAGGCGGGCATAATCATCACCGAAATGGCGGTAGTGACAACGCCGAATAGGTGGGCATAATCATCGTCGAAAAGGCGGTAGTGCCAACTCCGAATAGGCGGGCATAATCATCGCCGAAAAGGCGGTATTTCCACGCCGAGGAGGCGGGCATAATCGTCGCCGAAAAGACGGTATTGCCAGCGCCGAATAGGCGGGCATAATCATCGCCAAAAAAGGCGGTATTGCCACACCGAGGAGGCGGGCATAATCGTCGCCAAAAAGGCGGTAGTGCCAGCACCGAATAGGCAGGCATAATCATCACCGAAAAGGTAGTAGTGCCGGCGTCGAATAGATGGGCATAATCATCGCCGAAAAGGTGGTAGTGCCAGCACCGAATAGGCGGGTATAATCGTCAGATAAATAGCCCGAGTGGCTTTTTTGTAATTTGGTCGGTAGTGTCGTTTCCTTCTGAATGAATTCGAACATGATATGTGTCTATGTTCCACCCTGACTTCTTTGGTTTTTTGATTGTCTTATTGAGGTGCAATCAAATTGATCGTCTTATTTAGCTGCGACCAGATGGGTTAACTTATGTGCAACCCCTCCTTTCTTCTTTCGTGATCGTCTTATGTTAGCCGCGATCACTATTCTGCTCGGGTCGTCTTATTTAGCTGTGACCCCGTACCCATCACTCACTTTGTTGCGGGTATCTGTAAGTACGAGTCATCTTATTTAGTTGAGACTCCATACCCATCACTTTCGCTTTCTTTGTATCTGTCTCTCCTAAAATCTGTTGTTTAGCCCGGTGAACATAAACCTCTGCTTTCGTTCATCTTTGTTCGGGTCGTCAGGCTTAGGTGCGACCATTTGTAGGCACGGCCAAAATAAATGAAAATAAACGAATTAATGAAAAGCCACGAGGACATAATGTTGGGATTATACTGAAAAGTATGCTTTTACTTTGTATAATCGAAACTGAATTTCCAGACTTATTTACTGAAATAAATTGTTTATCACTGATGCTTTAAATATGATTGAATGTTATATATATTTACTTCATAACTGTTCAATAATTCATACGTGTTACACTGTAGTTAATTTAGTGATACCAGATCACGTAAAGATTAAATTAACGGTCCGCATAGCTAAAAAAGACGCCATTCACGACCTAGATGGAAATGAACAACCATCGCGAAAGGTTGAGGTGTAAGGCTCAGTTGATTTGTCTTGACCAAGAGATTACACTTTGGTGCATGGTGATCTTGTTGAATAGGACTTACGGGGAGGATAAATTCTTGAGAATCGAACAAGGAAGAATTAGAGCTCAGTGGTTCGTTGTTTCTTAACCTTCGTCCCTTAAATAGGATCACGTGGGATTGGTAACTATTGCTTTGACTTATCATGGGTAGCGAATCAGAGAGAGATTCAATACTTTTTATCTTGGGCAATATTATTGGTCACATGTGATTGCTAAGATTTATCTGAAGAATCGTGTGCATGGTGCGCTTTGCTTGATTTGCCCCCTTGGGAGGTTCATAAGCTTTATCATACCAAATCTTGCAAGTGGAATTTGTTTCAGGTATGGATAATAATGTTGAACCGTTCCTCGACTAAGGACAAAAGATATTAATTAACGGAAAGCTATTTCAGTGGCTTGCATTAATTAATGGGCTAGATAATCTTAAACACGGGAAATAATGACCAGGAGCCATATTGACTGTAATATGGATTAAGATGGATAGTGCAATATTAATTATGTAGTGGGATTAATTAATATTTATGGGCTTGAATAATATTGTGGCTCAATATTATATATTCAAGGTCCATTATCTTAATTCTCCTAAAGGCCCCCTGAGTAGCCCAACATATAGTCCAATAACTGAAAAAGGTGATTAAAATAAAATAAATATTGTTGCTTAATTTTTCCTATTATTTCGAAAATTATGGATAAGAGGGGAGAAAGATTTTCTTTGAATTTTGTTATGGAATGAAGATATGTATTCTTGGAATACAAGATTATCTCATTAAATTCAAGAAATCTCTCACTTGGTTATTCATAATAGAGATTTCGAAAATTTTGAAATATAGTGGGCAAGAAAGATTTTCTTGATTTTCTTGAAAAGATATTATGGAAGATATGTATTTCTTTAGTACAAGAATATCTCATAAATTCAAGAAGATCTAAATCTTGGAATCTTGATCCCTAATATTTCGAAATATTCCATAACAAATAAGAGAGTGAGATTTTGTGGAATATTTTAATTATGGAGAAAAGAATATATGAGATATATTCAAGATTTCTTGGAGATCAAGAAAAGATTTTTTCCTCCTTATTTCACATGTAATTTTCGTCCCCTCTCCTCTATAAATAGGGGATGAATGTTTCATTCCCAAGAACATTACGAAAATTGGTTTTTTTGAAAAATATCGGCGTCGATAAAATATTTGATATTTTTAACGCGTTCGACGGTTGTATTTTTTTTGAAAAAGCGACAATTGTGAGTCGTGTACAATTCCATGTCTTTGAAATATTAGCAAATCCACATAAGTGATGCAACAAAGTTTATTTTTTCCTTTTGTTAATTGTTCGCGAGTATCCTTCCAATTGGATTGTCGAAAGCAAGGGCTAAGGAATACTTGGGAAGTCCTTTTGGTTAGTCCGTCCGACCAAAGTCACTGCCATCCCGAGAGAATGCGTTCACGTAAACCCGTAGATTCCGCATCGCGTAGGTTTTACGTGGCTTTTTATATGCATGATATGTTGTTGCAATTATTATTTGAATTAATATAGGATTAATTCATGCTAGTAATAATTAATGAATTAAATTTGTATTTAAATATTCACCCCGAATAGATCTGTGTAACTCATTCCCCAACACATAAACATAATAAACCTGGTGGGTTGGGTAAAAGGACTACCCGTAGATTCTTTGAGTCGGTCTCGAGAGTCCGGGTGCTCGTCTAATTTTCATTTATCGAACTTGGGCCGAATTTATTATACCATGGGCCGAACAATTTTATTCTTAGCAAAAAAGAACTGGGCCAAAAAATTTAATGAAAACAGGCCCAGCACTTTTAAAACATGCAATCTCCACTTAATAATAAATGGCCCAACACTTACTCAGGCCCAAATCACTTTAAAAACCAGCATTTTTATCTTAAAAACCCAATAATTAAAGTAACTGGGCCAGGAACCTTTTGTGTTAATAACACCAGTGGCCCAAATTAATGAACTGGCCAAAACGAAGGATAAGATCAGACCAAACCCCACGTACCTCTCATTTCTCAGCGGCAAGCACACGCGGCGCCATGAACCTTTCCACGCGGCACTATAAAATCAAGTTCGTGTGGAGCGGTGATGGCGAGGTCGTCTGCAGATTTCGGCCCATGAAGTGGTGTCGCGGATGCGGCTGAATCGTCGGTGGTGCCTGGGTACGGCGACACCGGTGCAGCGGCGGAGGTGAGGCGACTGCGGGGGCTTTGGAAATCCGGTTGTTCGTCGTGAAAAATCCGGCGGTTTCGGATGATGATGGTGCGCCGAAGATTTGATGTCGCGACTGTCACGCGGCGTCGGGCTTTGGTGTGACGACGGGACTAGGGCGACGGTGACACTAGTGGTCTGCAGAAAAATCGCAGCGAAGATGGCGATCTTGGTGCTGCGGCCGCAACGCTGAAAGCGGCGGAGGTGAAGCAGCGTCGCGGCCCTGTTTTTTTTTCTTCTTTTTTTCTTTTTCGTAGGTTACAGTATGTATAAGTGCTTCGTATTTGGGGGTTTTGATTTTGGAATACAGGAATGGAATTTGGAATTTTTCTGGGCTGTGTTCTTTAGATTTTTTTCTGGATTTTTTTTTTTATTTTCAAATTTGAAGATTTGTCATTGTTGATGATGAATTTTTCAATCACCCTCCTTCTAGCATCAATTGTTGAGGGTCAAATATTTTACGATTCTGATGTGGCTTGTTGAATTTGACCACCAAATAAATAAGTAATTGAACAAGAACACTGCGGGAAGAACCGTAGTTCTTCCCTGAAATATGGGTTTTTGGTATATAAGTGGAATGAGGGAAACATTCCAGCCTTTTTTTACAATGAAAGGTGAGGTCCTTTATATAAAGAGGACCAGCACGACAAAACATAAGCATGACAAATCATGTGCATAAAGCATGACAAAATATATGCGTAAGCACGACAAATCACTAAGCACAACAAATCTTTAAGCACTACAGATCACGTGGTCTCAGTGGGACCTGCTGACGTGTGATAATTCATCCTGCTGACGTGTGATAAATCTAGGTGATGCTGATGTGTGATAAATCTGGTGACAACAGAATGAAAGACTCTTTGGCTAAGATGTGCAATGCTTTCTCACTCATGTGCCCTAGCCTATTGTGCCACAAATTCGGTGAAGAATCATCCTCGGCTGCAAATAACTGGTCTCGAGCCATTTTGAGTTTCGTACGGTATAATGTACAACAAATCTTTCCTTTGCCAACCAACAATGAACCTTTCACAAGCTTCCAATTACCATTTGTGAATTTTTGCTTGTATCCCTCTCTATCAAGGACATTAACGACAATCAAATTGTGGCGCAACTGTGGACTATGTCTCACATCTTTCAGCTTCAATGTGAATCCCAAGTCAGTCTCAACAACCATATCACCAATGCCAATCACCGGTGCAACACTCTTGTTCCCCATGAACAAGTGACCATAATCTCCGGCTTTGTAGTTTGTAAACAACTCTCTCTTTGGAACACAATGATGAGAAGCACCCGAATCAACTATCCACTCAACATCGGGATTCTCCACATGGAGACACTCATCACTAACAAAAACTACGGTTTGATCATCATCGGAGTGAGTCACAATGGCTGTTGTGTTTTTATCCTCTGATTTTTTTTGATTCTCTTCCTTTTGCTCTTTCTTCCGAACTCTGCAATTTCTCTTCATGTGGTTAGATCCACCACAATGGTAACACTTGAATTTTTCCTTGGACTTAGACTTATCGTCTTTCGACTTACCTCGACCTTTGGGTCCTCTACTCTTGCTTCTACCTCTATTCTCTGTGACAAGTGCTTGTGAAGAACTAGCCCCGGATTCCTTTCTTCTAGTCTCTTCATTGAACATACTTTCTTTGATCATGTTCAATGTCAACTTTCCATTTGGAGTTGTATTACTGAGAGTCACGACCATAGTCTCCCAGCTATCAGGTAGAGAGCTCAACAAGAATAACGCTTGCACCTCATCATCGAATGCAATATTCATGGTAGAAAGCTGATTTACCAAGTCTTGAAAAACATTCAAGTGCCTGCTACAGAACTCTCATCTTTGTACTTCAAGTTCACCAACTTTCTGATAACAAAGGCCTTGTTCTGTGCATTCTTCCTTTCATACAATTCTTGCAACTTTTTCCATAGATCACACGGATCTGTCTCCTTAGCCACATGGTGAAAAACACTGATGTCTACCCACTGCCTGATTGTACCAATTGTCTTCCTACTAAGCTTCTCCCATTCCCTGTCTTCCATACTTTCAGGCTTAGCATCCTTTCCTTCAACAGGATCATACAAATCTTTGCAGTAAAGTAAATCCTACATCATGGGCTTCCATATAGAATAATTTTTCTCGCAGATCAACTTAATCATAGAGCTACTACCAATGCCCTCCATGGTCCGAGCCTAGTTTAAGCTAGGCTCTGATACCACTGTTGTGGAAGGGGCCAATAATCAGAGTCAATTGCTCGGCACAGCGGAATGCACAAAAACAATAATCACTTCCACAAAAGCTCAATAGACTTCGGACCAAATACGTAAATTAACTGCAAAAATAAATACACAATAACACCAATAATTTTTACGTGGAAAACCCCTTCACAAGAGGGTAAAAACCACGGACCCAGTCCATGAAATACTCCACTATATCAAATGGGAATTACACAGTTTCCTTCTCTATTATAAATAGAGGAATCAATACCAATAAGATCAAACTATCCTCGAAGAATCTGAATTCTTGACACACATAAATAAGATATGGAAGAGAAAAAGTTAAATAAGACTAAAATGAATAAATATATCAATTACTTGCTTTCAGACTCTTGGAGATGAATTGTGAAAATTCATTCCAATCAAAATGAAGAACACGTCGCCACAAATTCCCCCTCCAAATTTGAGATAAAACGGTGAAGAAATGAGCACCCAAAATGCAAACCCTTCTTCTCCTTTCTCTCTTTCTCTCTCTCCCTTTCTCTCTCTTTTTCTCTCTGGTTTCTCGCGTCTGCTTGCTTCCAGCAGCAATGCCCTAATCAACCAAAAACTTGGCTTGACAAATGGACCTAATTATTTAACTTTTCTTTTGGGCCTTTTCTATTTATTAATTGTTTGGGCCCAACATATATATTGGAAAAAGCCCAACATTTTCAACTACAAACTACATAATTGTGTCGGCAAATATGTATGAATTTGTTGCTGACGTAACTAGAGTGTAGCCATGCAATAAACCTCAAATAGTTATGAAGAATATTCTGGCAACTGAAACAGTATAACCTTACGCGGCTAATTATTCTCCAAGTTTCTCACCTACATTCATCGTATAGCAGAAGCGTGCATTGACATTTTAAAGGGAAAATCCGTCATCTATTATTGCATGCACAAGCAGCGACGGGTCCTACCTTGGGTAGGGGGTCGTTTACAATTTAAGAGGTCAGTGCCAAAAAATTTTTATACATATATATTTATAATTAAAACTAATTATTCTCCAAGTTTGACCTACATTCATCTATATAGTAAGCGAAGATAAATTATGTATTATAACTCTAATATTTTGGAAGAATGAGTTTTATTTGTATTATAGATTATACCCTATATCATGTATAAAACTATCTCATAACTTAATGTTTGTCTCGGTTTTAAACAAAGTATTATGTGCATCATGTTCATTTTTTTTATAAAAACACCATTTTTTTTTTTATTTTTTGTTTAAAAATCAACACTCTATAAATAAAATGTTGATTTTTAGGTGAAAAAATTAAATTCTTAATTTTCTCAAAGAATATATATAATTCACATTTTCAATATACATATAAATTTAAGTTTTAACTTCCAAAATAATATAAAGATGTTTAGTCCAAATAATTTTTAAAAATATATAAAAATCACTATCTCTTTTTTCGTTTTTTTATTATTCTACATTTTTTTTTATAAATTGGTTTAATTAAAAAAATTTACTAATCTTAATGAAATTAATAATTTCAAGCATTTTTTGTTAGAGAGATAGTCCCACATAATGTGGTACACATCTTACAATTTAAGAGGTCAGTGCCAAAAATATTTAGACCCTCCATATAAAAATTAAAAAATTAATAATTAAACAAATAGAATGATAAATATATATATATATATATATATATATATATATATATTTATTTTTTTGAAAAAAAATTATTAAACCAAACCCATTTTGACTAAAAAATCGGCGATAAATTTATGGGGACCAAAACCCAAAAACCAGTGGATATCACTTGAAATATAGAAGATAAGCTCAGTATGGAAATTCGCCACATCTCAAAAGTTGATTTTAATTAAATTTTCAAACTAGACCTAAATAAAAAAATATAATTTTAATTTAATTTAAAATCATATAGGCCAAAATTGGGGATTAAATATTATTGAATTAATTTGTTAGATAATTGAAATAAAGAAAGGAAAAAATTGGAAAAAAAAATTTTAGAACATATTCCATTTTTCATTCAATCATATTCCACTTTTTTCAGTGTTTGGTATGTTTGATGGTTTTAATTGCCTGGCGGGAGGCCGACATTTTCATTTTTCCATTTTTTTTACAAAATTTGGATCCCACCTCCTCTCCCAGTGGTATTTCTAATACCAAATATTAGTCATTGTTGTTAATTGACATAAATGACCCTATTTTAATTCATTCTTTGGTAAAAATATATATGTAATAAGGGGTATAATAGTAAAATTAATATTTATCAAATGAATTCTCATCATTTATCAATCTTAACTTTTTGAATGATAGTCCCAAAATAAATCGTGATTTGAATACATCATAACAAACACTTAAAAAATTTAAATATATTATATAAAAAAAAAAAAATATCATAATAATTTTATATCTTTTATATATTATATATATATATATATATATTTTACAACACTTCCGATCCTTGGGGTCACTAATCCGGGGACCAAAACCCCCCTAGTGGATGCCACTTGAATTTCTTATATATATATACACTTATAATTAAGATACATCTGTATAGATAGGAGCATACTCATAAGTAAAGGAAGTAAATTGTCATTAACGCCTAATATTTTGGAAGGATGAGTATTATTTGTGTTATAGATTATACCATATATCATGTATAAAACCATCCCATACTAATGTTTATCTCGGTTTTAAACAAAAGATTATGTGCATCATGTTCAATTTTTACATGATTTGGATTATTATTCTAATAAAATATCAACATTGTTGTTATAAATAAAATGTTGATTTTTTCATTGTTGAAAAAATATATATGTATAGAAAAATAATAGTATAATTCACATTTTCAATATAATTATAAATGTATTATCAATTTTAATATAAAGATGTTTAATAAAATAATTTTTTGAAAATATATAAAAATTTAAAAAATTTAAATATATTATGTTATAAATTAAAATTGGGTATCGATAAAATTTTTATCTTTTAAAATTCTACGTAACAACATGCGGGCTCGGGACCTAAGCCTTATAAGAAGACAAGCTTTCCAAGTTCCAATTAGACTGCTCACTCTTTTTATTAAAATTTGACACATTTTATTGCTATATATTTATACTTTTGTATACAAAATCGTTAGAACTTAAAAGGTACTATTCTCAAAATATCGCAATTGGTCACCTGTCCAATTAGTTTTCTTTTTATGCAACAGTTTCTTACATGGAAAAAGAAAGGAAAATATAAAAAATAAATTATATCCTACTTTTTTAAATGTTTGGTATATTTAATAATTTTTTCTTTTAATCCGAAGGCCCGTATTTTCTTTTTTTATTTTTACATGATTATACATCCCACCTCCTAGATGGTATTTATAATATCAAATATTATCTCTCCTAAATGGTATTTATAATATCAATCATGATTTAATTCATTATAACAAATATTTAAAAAAATTAAATATATCACGTATATAAATAAAAAATATCAGGTAATTTCATAACTTTTCATATTTCATACACCACGTAACAAAGCTCAAAAAGAAAATGAGATCTCACTCAGTAACTGACACAATAAAGCATCTGCTATGGCAGTTTCGACATTAATGCACGTTACTTTCTGACAGATACATGTACCTTGCTTTCGGCTAAATGTCAATATATTCATATGACAAGACCATGTTTGTGTCGAGATTCAAATAAATGAATTTAGAATTATGCTATCCACCCAATACATTAATTCGATTTTTTTACATTTGATTTTCATATTTATTTCTATAAAATATATATATACATTTATTTTATTTTCATAAAATTTAATACAATCATAACACTATTTTCTTTCATTTACTCTTAAAAGGTTAAAATTGGACAATACATGACGCTCTAACTCATTAATTTGGCAGCAAATCAAGATAATTAAATTAAAATAATCTCATACTTTGTATCTTTATTGAAATATTTACATAATTATTAATATTTTTAATTTAATTTTATATGTATTTAATTTGATCAAATTCAGTCACAAATCGACAGAAGTCGCTCAAAATTTTCCAAAACAACGTCGTTTTGGGCATATGTAGCTTTTGACTGGAATATGTAGAACACTTGTCCAAAACGACGTTATTTTAGACAAATTTGAGCGACCTCCGAGTAATTTTGGGACTAAATTTGATCAAATTAAATACATGTTGGATTAAATTGAAAAAACTAATAATTATTGAACTATTTCAATAAAAGTGCAAAATTATGGAACAATTTTGATTTAAATCTGATCCACAAATCAACCACAGCATGTGCAATTCCTGCAACAATTGAATTTCCAATTAAAAAAAAACTAAAATTAAACACAAACGAACTGAAAAGATTAAGGCCTAAAATTGAATTTGCTCTGAATTACAAGATCAAAATTGATATTTTCTCTTCCGTGATATACATCAATATATTTGTTTTTTCCAAAAAAAAAAGGTGATTTAATATTTGATTGATTATGATGTAATTGATAGAGGCGTGGACTGTAATGGAAGACTGGATTGTGGCCATCTTGATTCCACATACTTAACCAGTTAGATTCATATGTAGCCTCACAACGTTGTACGATTCCCTTATTGCCATCAATTCTCTTAATTGTTCATTTTTATAACTACGTACTCAAGCGTGGATAGCTCAAGTGATTAGACTTCATTACAAAAAAGACGGGGTTTAACGACGGTTTTAGCGACGGAAAAAACCGTCACTAACGATATTAGCTACGGTTTTGACGACGGAAAAAAATCCGACGCTAAATCGAGGGTCGCTAACAATAGCGACGGTTTTTTGTGACCGTCGCTGATTAGCGATGGTTTTTTATTTTAAATAATTTTCTTTAAATATTTTTTTTTAAAAAATTATTAAATCCGTCATTAAAATGTTAAAAGCGTGAATTCTGAAAAAAAAAAAATGGTTCACGGTGGTTCAAACCCGAGCCTGGCGTCCCGGGTGCCCATCCCAACCACTTTAATTGACCATGTCGAACCCAACCACCAAACATATCATATATAAGCCACCAAGCCTCCCAATTAAATGAGATAAATTTTCGCTCCCAATGGGGACCGAACACGGGACCTATGGGCGCCTGAGCTGGGATAATTTTCTATTTAAACATGTAATACTTTTCTATTTAACCAAGTAATACTTTTCATTTAAACAAGTACTACTTTTCATTTAACAAGTAATATTTTTCATTTAAACAAACAATACATTTCATTTAAACAAGTAATACTTTCTATTATTTACGAATTTTTTATTTTATTTAAACAAGTAATATTTTTCTATTTAAACAAGTACTACTTTTCTATTTAAACAAGTAATATTTTGCATTAAAACAAGTATTACTTTTCATTTAAAAAAGTACTACTTTTCATTTTAACAAGTACTACTTTTCATTTAAACAAGTAATACCTTTCATTTAAACAAATAATACTTTTCATTTAAACAAGTACTACTTTTTATTTAAACAAGTACTACTTTTCTATTTAAACAAGTAATACTTTTCTATTTAAACAAGTAATACTTTTCATTTAAACAAGTACTACTTTTCTATTTATACCTTTCTATTTAAACAAGTAATACTTTTCATTTAACAAATAATATTTTTCATTTAAACAAGTAATACCTTTCATTTAAACAAGTAATATTTTCTATTATTTAAACAATACTTTTAATTTAAACAAGTAATACTTTTCATTTAACCAAGTACTACTTTTCTATTTAAACAAGTACTACTTTTCTATTTAAACAAGTAATGTTTTTCTATTTAAACAAGTACTACTTTTCATTTAAACAAGTACTACTTTTCTATTTAAACAAGTACTACTTTTCTATTTAAACTTAAGTAATATTTTTTTCATTTAACAAGTAATACTTTCATTTAAATAAGTACCATTTTTCTATTTAAATAAGTACTACTTTTAGTCAATATATATTTAAATATACTATGAATTAAATTTTATACCGTAAACTCCTCTAAATAGATCTGGCTATAGTCAGGTGAAACTCTTCTCCAAGTGACTATAAATTAAATATATGATAAGGTGCATTAACAACAATTAAAAAAAATTTGTATAATCCTGAAACATAAAAAAAAAATACATAATTAATATTTAAAAAAAAATTAAAAAAATTAAATTAAAAATAAATAAATAAACCATCGCTAATCCGTAGCTAAAACCGTCGCAAAAATCGTCGTTAATATTGTCGCTAAAGGGATTAGTCCAAAACGCCGCTAAAATTGTAGCTAAAACCGTCGCTATTTGCGACGGTTCTCTAGACCGTCGCTAAAATTGTTGACTTTGACCATTTGACCGTAACCGTCGTAAAAACCGTCGCTATTTGGGACGGTTTTTGTAACCATCGCTAATTCCCGTCGGTAAAACGCGCGTTTCTTATAGTGGTGGAGCCACCTGAGATTAGAGGTCTTGGGATCGAGACACGGAGAGGGAAAATTTATTCTCTCTTGTGGTGGTTCCCCTTGTGGTGTCCCCTCTCTTGCAGTGGTTGCGGTTCCGATTGCAGTGCGGTTGCGGTTTCGGGTGGTCCCCTCTTATGGTGGTTGCGGTTCTGGCCTACAACGAGATGAAATGATGTTGTCACATTTGTAGAAGGAGTTATTGTTGTTGTAATTGATTATGTTAGAAAACTATTGTAATTTATTATCTTTAAAAAAAAAATTATAACCACGTATCCTACCAACTTCAAAGTAAACATCATACGATGCATTAATTTTTTTTGTTAAATTTCTTCCATTATCATATAAAATTAAATGCATTTTTTTTTACTCTTCTTTTATTTTTCTTTTTTATCTATTATTTAAATCTAATGCAGTATATATCTGGATGAATGGCTTGATGTTCATTTGTATAGATAGGTAAGCGTAATTTTAAGAACCAATCAATGATCCGTAATTGTCATAATTAAATGTATTAATGATAAAGAAAAATGAAACATAGGAATTGAACGACTATTTAAAGCCAATAACTACAAATTTATATTGAAGTTAGAAAATTATTCCAGATTATTTCTCAGATATTATCACTTATTCAGACTAATTATTATTACATCACAAACTCTCCTTTAAAGTTTAAACTTGTTCATACTTTAAATTAATATTATTACACCTATAAGTTAATATCTATAGCTGTTATAATATCAATACATAAATTATTATAATGATATCAGTGAAAAGTATTATTATAAATTTATAAATATAACGGTGTATAAAATTCATAATGTAACGTTTTACAGGAGACATGTATATTTAGATTTATTTATTTTTAAATTACTTATTTTTTTTTATTATATTTATCAAACTATTTTCTAAAATTTTATTTGGCAATTTAAATAATTGAAATCAAACTCAATTTTTATTTAATACATATTATTTTTTGAAATAATTTTTACATTCGTTTTTGGGTAATTTCTTAAACTAAATGAATTTTCTGAAAAAAAAAATTATGGCTTTACCTAGAGATGTTAATCCGGGCGGGCTAAACGGGTCAGCCCGTTTAACCCTGTTATATGCAGGGTTAGGGCTAAGCAATGGTAGACCCCGTTTAAAACAAGGGGTCTTTTCGCCCGAATTGGTTAGCCCATTTTAAGCAAATCTGCTAGCCAGCATGAGTTAACAAAGTCGACCACTTGCCCCGGCTTACTTATATATAATATATATTTTATATATATTATAATTATATTATTAACTTAAATAAATAGAAACAAATTAGGGCATGATATTATATTATTTTTTGATGTGATTTTGACTATATTAACAATGTCTGAATTATTAAGTTTGAACAATATCATAGTATGATTACCACTTTTAAATTTATAAACAATGTTTGGAGTATTTAATATGGATTTTTTTTTCTTTTTTAAATTTTTTGAAAGCCCATTAGTGGCCCGTAGCACGCTAGGGTTAGATTTAGGTCTTAACTGTTAGTGGCCCGTTACGAGTGAACCGATTAAGACCCTAAACCATTTAGCTCATGGCCCTATAGGGCTGATCCTAATAGATTAGAGTCAACTCGTTTAACATCTCTAGCTTTACTGTTGATACCACGTTGGTTAATAAAGAAGAAGTAAACATAATAGGAAAAATGTAGTAGTAATTTATAAATGGTACTCACTCCATCTTGTTTTTTATTGCTCAATATTAAAAAATAAATATTATATTTTAGTTTTTTATTTTATAAATGGCAAATAAATAATTTTATCATCTCAAACTTATCTCTTACAAACATTTATAAATTACATCTCTCACACCACTGGTAGGTATTTCAAACATAACATGGAAATAAGAAGTTAGTTATGTTCTCTTTTTTTTTTTTTTTTTTTTAAGTTGGGTCACACCGGGTTAATAAAAAAAACACTTCTCTATCATTGTATTGAGACTGAAATCACTTTTTTGTAGATATCATTTAAAGTGTTTTGTTTCATTTTTATTTGATTAAATAAATTATTAAAAATTATAAACTAAAAGCTGAAAAGTGGATCTTTAATCATGGGACTTTTTTTAGATACTATAATTTTTTTTAAACACTATTAATTTTTATTATTAATTAATTTTTTATAATCACTAATTTTGATCAATTTTTTAAAAAGTATACTTCCTAATAATTATTTATGAAAATATGTACTTTTTGTCTCATTACATTTTCTAAAAGAAATAAAAAAAATTACCCCACCTAATGTTAATATATAACTTTTTTATTATAATACATGTTATTTTATGTTGAGCAATAAAAAACAGGATGAATTGAGTACAAGCCTAAGTCAATATCATCATTACTGCAAATCTTTTTATTGCAAACATTGATATATTATTTACTTATCTCTTTTTATACTGATACTGAGGGGTGTTTGGTCTTTAAATCAGCTTATAAGCTGTTTAGGAGATTATAAATTTATTAATTTTATTTGATAAAATAAAATGTCTAATATCTTATTAGATCTAAAAATAAGCTTTTTAGCTTATAAGCTCCAAAAAAATAAATTGGGATATCCCAACTTATTTTACAAAAATTAAATAAGCTCTATCATATCTCAACTCATCCCTGCCCAAGCTCGGTCCGAATTCAATCCAACCCGGCCCGTTTTTTATTTTCGCAAAAAAAAAAAAAAATAAAAAAAATTTGGAAAAAAAAAATTATTTTCTGAAAAAAAAAATATATATTTTTCTGGGAAAATATATTTATTTTCCAAAAAAAAAAAAAAAAAATTTCTGAAAAAAATATTTATTTTTGAAAAAAAAATTATTTTCTGAAAAAATATATTTATTTTAAAAAAAAATTTTCGATTCTTTTTTCTGAAAAAAATATTTATTCGAAAAAAATTATTTTCTGGATTTTTTTTTCAATGTTTTTGAGTTTTTTCTGAAAAATATTTATTTTCGAAAAAAAAAATTTCTGAAAAAATATATTATTAAAAAAATCGAAAAAAAAATATTTTTTGGAAAATATATATTTATTTTCGAAAATTTTATTAATTTTAAAATTAAAAAATAGTTTTTAAAAAATTAGTATTAAAGAACTTATAAGTTTTATTAGTCAAACATTTGTTGTCACCAGATTTATCACACGTCAGCATCACTAGATTTATCACAAGTCAGCAGGAAGAATTATCACCCGTCAGAGGCGGCCATTAAAGACTGAATCGACCCGATCCAACAAGGTGAGGTCAAGGGTCACACGAAGATGATTTGTCGTCTTTCTGATATGTTTTGTCATCTTATATCGCATACGATTTGTCGTACTTAATGATTTGTCATGCTTATGATTTGTCGTGCTGGTTCTCTTTATATAAAGGACCTCACCCTTCATTGTAAAAAAAAATACTGGAATGTTTCTCTCATTCCTCTTATATACCAACAACCATATTTCAGGGAAGAACTACGGTTCTTCCCGTAGTGTTCTTGTTCAATTAATTATTTGTTTGGTGGTCAAATTCAACAAGCCACATCAGAATCCCGTAAAATATTTGACCGTCAACATTTAACAACTTATAAGCTACTTAAAAATTATATTTTATAAACTCTCAAAATAACTTATAAAATGTTAGAGTTTATAAGATATTTAAAATAAACTTAGTCAAAACGACCGTCGGTGTGATACACGTGACAGGTTAATTTCATAAATCGCAGCTCAAGTCGGTATTACCCTTTATTCTTTTTATGAGGAAACTGGAACACAGCAGGTCGAACCGCCTATTACAATTAGGATTCCAAACAGAAACCTGACTGTAGTCCAATACGAAATGGAAAACCTAATTCTTTTTTTTTTTTCCAGCAGGTCGAACCGCCTATTACAATTAGGATTCCAAACAGAAACCTGAATGTAGTCCAATACGAAATGGAAAACCTAATTCTTTTTTTTTTCCACATCTATTTATAGTTTTGGGACCAACAGGAACCTCAGTATTAATTTACATGTATAGCCGTAATTGGTGATGCAAGGTAACATGTTTACATTGATTGTGGCCAGATCATATATTATATAAAAAAAAATTATATTTGACAGAATACAAATGAATACAAATTAATTAATATTTTTTTTGTTTAAAGTGTTAAAATAAAATGTTTAAATTATGTATCGTCCTTCAGTGAGACCGTCTCATGTCACACACTTGTAGTAATATCTTTTTCGGAATTCAACAATATAATTGCATAGAGTTTTATTGTATTAACGGTATATATATAATTTTTTAATTGATTTTTTAATAATTAATTCTAGCTCATGTCAAACAAAAAGAAGCGGTCTTAAATTATGGTCACATCAAATTTCCGTCCCTCACTTTTTCTCTTTCATCACTTTCTATTCTTCTTTATTTTATTACTAGATTCTCATTCATTTATCTGCTTTCTCGACAAAAGAAATATCGAATCTGCATCAGTCAATATAATATTATATTATATATTAAAAAATTAAGATAATTGACTATAAATAAAAATATATACTCCTATTAAATAAAAAAATACGTGTTAAAAAAGATAGAAGAACAACCCATGTCAGAATTAATTCGATCTTTTTGATATACGTACGGAGTAGAGTGCTAATCTACTCATCGAGTGGATTACTCAATAAAACACTTTGAAAAATATAAAAAGTTATTAGTTGGAGTGAAAAAAGTATCAATTCAAATTAGTGCAATTGAATTCAGTTTTAATTTGAGTGAACTATGCACGCTAAACTCTAACCCTTAAACAATGAACCATAAATTATATATGAATCATTTGGGTCAAAGCCAATGACGAACCATGGGTTCAACCATGAACCATGAACCACGGAGTAGAGTGCTAATCTACTCATCGAGTGGATTACTCAATAAAACACTTTGAAAAATATAAAAAGTTATTAGTTGGAGAGAAAAAAGTATCAATTCAAATTAGTGCAATTGAATTCAGTTTTAATTTGAGTGAACTATGCACGCTAAACTCTAACCCTTAAACAATGAACCATAAATTATATATGAATCATTTGGGTCCGGTGAACCATGAACCACTTGGGTCGGGTGAACCATGAACCATGAACCACGGAGTAGAGTGCTAATCTACTCATCGAGTGGATTACTCAATAAAACACTTTGAAAAATATAAAAAGTTATTAGTTGGAGAGAAAAAAGTATCAATTCAAATTAAAATTCGGTTTTAATTTGAAATGACGCTAAACTCTAAAAAACAATGAACCATAAATTATATATGAATCATTTGGGTCGGGTGAACCATGAACCACTTGGGCCGAGTGAATCATGAACCACTAGGGCCGAGTTTGGGTCCGGGTCGAAAAAAAAATGCTAAAACTGAAATTAAAGTTAAAAAAAAAACTGAAATTAAAAAAAAAAAAAAACTAAAACTGAAAAAAATAAGAAAAATAACTTTTAAAATTAAATTGCACCAATGTAAATGATGCACAGAAGAATTTGTCAAAGCAGAAACATTAGTAAAAGTATTAACCAATTCTTTCAAGTAAATTTAAAAGTGATAATCTACCCAATGTTCAGATGTAGCATTTTCCATCTATGCACGGTGTAGATAAATGTATTTGCGTACGAACATGTATGTCTATTAATTAACCTAGAAAAAATAATTGAGATATATAGTAATAATTAACCTAAAAGAAATAATTCAAAGTTAGCAGTAATTGGCTATATATATGGCTAATATATGTAATGAAAAACACAAGCAAACCCTGGTGCCCAATACACATACAATGGAATTTAGCTCCAGCATCTATGGCGCCATTGCCTTTCTTTTCCTTTCTTGCTATTACTTACTCTTCTTAAAATCTTCCAACACAAAAAACCGGTTCAAAAAAGGCGCCGCCCCAAGTTGGCGGCGCCCACTTCTTTACCGGCCATCTCCACCTCATGGGTGGTGGCTCCTCCGGCGAACTTCCTCACACAACCTTGGGTTCCCTGGCCGATAAATACGGCCCGATTTTCACGATCCGGCTGGGCGTCCACCGCGTCCTGGTGGCGAGCACCTCCGATCTCGCCAAGGAGTTATTCACCACCCACGATGTTGCTATTTCGTCCCGCCCTGACCAGAGAGTCAACAGGTACAAAAGATTTTTATCTCATTTAAAAAAAAAATTATTGTAGACTTATTAAATCAAACAAATTCTTTATTTATTTTTTTCAAAAATTAGCTAGTTAATAATTTTATTTATTTTTACCATTACAGAATATGTCCTTTATAGTATAATTTTTAATTTTTCAAAAAAAATATACTAAAAGTAGTGAAAATATGTAAAAAGTGAACTCATTTTTTAAAGAAAAAAAAGAAGAAGATTCTACTTGATTTAATAAATAACAAGTTTGTGCAATTTTCAAATTACGTGGGAATCTCGTGCAACAAAATCACGAGAGTTTCGTGCAATTAATTACATCTAAAAGTCTAAACTCATACCTTTCTGAAAAAAAAAAGGTTTACTCGTAGAGATGTAAAATTAATTCGCTTATATTATTTTCTTAACAAGGTACCTAAGCTATAACTACGCCAATTTCGGGTTCGCCCCGTACGGCCCCTACTGGCGCGACATCCGCAAACTCGTGGCCGTCGAGTTTCTCTCGGCCCGAAGAATCGAGCTGCAGAGGGACGTGCGCGCGTCGGAGATGGCGCAGTTCACGAAAGAGCTTTACGAGCGGTGGGAGAAAAGGAGAGACGGGTCGGGGAAGGTGTTGGTCGACATGAAGCAGTGGTTCGGTAACTTGAACTTGAATATTGTTATGAGGATGGTGGCGGGGAAGAGATTCTACGACGGGGATAACGGGGCGGAGACGGAGAGGTGGCGTGAGGTGATGAGGGATTTCTTCCACTTTGTGGGGATGTTTTTGCCAGGCGATGCGTTGCCTTTTTTGAAGTGGCTGGATTTGGGTGGAAATGAGAAGAAAATGAAGCGAACGGCGGTGGAATTGGATAACATACTCCGGGGATGGGTGGCGGACCACCGGAAGAAGTGGGGTTCCGGCGAGAACGAGGTGAAGGACTTCATTGATGTGATGCTTTCGGTGATTCATAAAACTAACCTTCAAATTCATTATGACGCTGACACTATCATCAAAGCTACATGTCAGGTACATCCGTACATATATATGCTTTCATAATTTTTGTCTCTTTTGGATTAATATTTTGTTTCAAAATATTTGTTGTTTCATAAAAAATTTAGGCCTTCTGGTGCATCTAGTATACTAAGCAGCTCATGTTCATTTTGTAAAGAGTAGTCCAGAGCTCATTTGACTTTTTACTCTAAAGTTCATCCAAACTTATTATTACTCTTTAGTTCAAAATTATCCTAAAAAATGACCAACATACCTTTATTTTATAATATTCATCTACATGTTGCAAAAAAACACAATAAAAAAATCATTTTTACACAAAATTGCACATTCACAAAAATTCAATAAAAAAAAATTATAATTTGAAATTTTTATATAAAAATTTTAGAAAATTACAAAAATTGCAAAAAAATATTAAAATTACATATTTTTGTACTACATTTCGACATGCACATGTTCATCAAATGATGAACATATTCATCAAAAATTGATAAAAATACCAAAATTTATACATCTAAAATCTCAAAATTCTATACATCTAAAATATCAAAATTCATACCAAAATTGAAAAATTACAGAAATTTACATTTCAAAATTGAAAAATATGTCAAAAATTTACATATTTAAAACCTAAAAATTAACCATCTTAACAATTATTTATCCTCGTCTTCATTCCGACATGAACATATTCATCAGCATATGGATGAGCATATCCATTTTCAGTTTCAGATCCTCCAGATTCAGAAAAAATCACCAACCCAGATTCTCCATTTCCAAATACACAAACCCAGATCAAAAAAAATATTTATAGATTGTTATGCCTTGCATTCCAATAAATAAAAAAATACATGAATGTATGAACCACATCTCGTAATTTTAATTAAAAAATCAGATCGCCTCATAAGAGAATATTTTTCATCAGGGAGTGTCACAGATTCCTTTAGGGATTGTAATATCTTCAATGGGGAGATAATGTAATTAACCCTGTATAAGAAGATAATTTTTATTAAAAAAAAAAACTGATAGCTAAATTGAGCAATAAGCATGGGTAATTACCCCAACAGATTAAAGACGTCCTGCTTGTTACGAATTGCAGCAGCCATCAATTTTGATTTATGCCCATATTTATGGATGTAATTATAGGCTTTTGTAACCTGAAATTACATGGGACTTCGTGAGAAACGAAATACATGTATATATATGCGCGGGCAAGGCTCTGCGAGTGTGGAGGTGGGGCGGCGCCGCGTTCTGTTTTCGGGTGGAGGTGTGGCCGCCGCGTTCTGGTTTCGGGTGGCCGTCACGGTGGCGTGAGGAGGATGGCCGTCGCCGTGGCGGCGGCAATTTTGAGATTTGAGAGAGAGAGTTTGATTTTCAGAGCGTATTATTTTTTAGAGAGAGACAGTGATTTTAGGGTTGGTGATTTGAATATATGATCGTATGGTGAATGAAATTAATTTAAGGGTAGAATAAGTAAAATACAATCCACTTTGGACCTACTACAAATTATAAAAGTAGTGTGGACCTAAGAGTGAGGTCAAAATTATATTTGCACTTCAGAGTAATTAATTTTTTTTAAACGTGTAACATGTTATATTAAAATATTCAGCTTTTTTATACTCAAATATACAACTAATATGTACTCTTTTGTAATATATATAACTCATATTTTCCAGTACCACGAGTAATATATAATCTTTTGATAGTACTAATAAGTCACACCATTCAGATTATCAAGATTAATATCCTTTAGTAATATAATGCATATTTTTCAGTTATATATATAATCCAGTTTTATCTTTTGTTTGAAACTTGTTCACTATATATTTTATCGGCAGATTTTGATATTCGGTGGGTCTGACACTGCCATGGTGGAACTAATATGGGCACTCTCTCCTACTCAACAATCCCCGCGTCTTGAAGAATGCACAAGAGGAATTAGACACAATAGTCGGACGAGAAAGACGAGTAGACGAATCAGATATCAACAATTTAGTTTACCTCCAGGCAGTCGTCAAGGAGACTCTAAGATTGTACCCTGCAAGCCCTTTAGGCGGGATACGAGAGTTCAGCAAAGACTGCAACGTGGGAGGCTACCATGTTCCGAAAGGCACGTGGCTGTTTGTTAACTTGTGGAAGGTGCAACGAGATCCGAAAATATGGGATGATCCGCTGGAGTTCAAACCGGAGAGGTTTCTTGATGAGCGCAAGAATGTGGATATTAAGGGTGGAGATTACGAGTTGATGCCGTTTGGTGGGGGGCGGAGGATTTGCCCCGCGGTGAATTTTGGAATTTATATGGTGCAGTTTGTGTTGGCGAATGTATTGCAGGCGTTTCATCTTTCGACTGAAAGTGATGAAAAGGTTGATATGAGTGAGAGTGCTGGATTGACCAACTTGAAAGTTAGTCCTCTTGATGTTCTTGTTGCGCCGAGGTTGTCTCCCAGTCTTTATTGATTATTGGGGATTGAGATTAATCAACAATGTTTGATGCCAATGTTGGATTTGGATAGGGATTTAAACTAAAATTGTCCCATAACTTTGCCCCTTTATTGAAATGATCTCATAATTATTAACTTTTCAAATTTTTAGTTCCAAACCGTCGGAGGTCGCTCAAAATTGTCCAAAATGATATCGTTTTTGATACCTGTCTTACATATTCTTGTCAAAATTAGGGCCGTTTGTCGCCGTTTTAGGCAATTTTGAGTTACTTTTGACGGTTTGGGAATAAATTGGATCAAATTAAATACATATGAAATTAAATTGGAAAAATTAATAATTATGAGATAATTTCAATAAAAGTAAAAAGTTATGAGACTATTTTGATTTATTTAACGATTTGGATATATTTTTTTTTTCATTGCAAAAGGCGTTCGACTGGGTGTCGTGCTGCTGAATAGTATAAGTGCATCGCAATATACATGGCTAAGATCCGTGTAATTGTGGTCAAACACATTGGAAGAATACTATGTATCTCGTTATAGCAAAACCTTTACATTTTTTTTATGACATGTTCAAATTTTAAATAACAATTATTCCTATTTTCGCTCAAAATTACATTAATATTGGTCACTCATTTTTATATTAAAATGCCTTTCTCTCTTTTTTTTACTTTTTTTGCACATCTCATTAATTAATAACATATTTAATATTTATATTTTTAAAATATGTGTTATTTTTCAAATGTAAAGCTTTGACTGGGTTTTAGTTAGGACAAAAACTTGTGTGAACTCAATTATTTCACTATGAACTTGATTTTTTTTAATATCATTGTTACGCATAAAAAATATTACTATCATGCAAAAAAACTTATCACTATTTATAAAATATTTTATATTTTTAAAGAATGAAATTTTTTGAACTGTTAAGAAATTACTCCAAATATATACTATTTCTTGTTGTTCTTGTTCAATTTCTTTACAAAATATTTAACTAGTGGCATTAGAGCCACGTCATTCCAGAATTGGGGCGTTTAGATATGGCAGATATTGTAGCAAGTCAACCACTTCAATATTTGGAAATGAAACTACAATTTTTGGAGTATTAAAATAAAGACATTTTTCCAATCAAAAGATCAAGGGGATGTGGTTGAAAAAGGTGTACAAATCCCACCACAAAAAGCACTTTTGCTAATGTGGAGAAAGCAGAATAGCAAAACGATTAACCGTCGTTGTACACTGATGCAACTTGCAAGCCTCCTCCACCAAGCAAGCACGTAATTTCTTTAGCACCTCCCTAGCTCTCAAGTTTAAAAGGATCGTCATAATAGGTATAATTTTTCGGTGAAATTTCGAAACCCACAAGACTAAGATACATCAAGAACGGAACCAATAACAGGTTGAAACGAGCAAACGAGAAGAGAAGAAAATGAAAATGAGCTGCAAAAGAACGGAAATGATCTTATTTTGTAGTCAAAATATATCGGCCCAAAACAGCACAAAAAAAAAAGTAAGGAAAATGGGCCGGGAATTTTAGCCCATATTAGCATCCGATGTGCAGTGATATTGAATCAATTACCGTGATTAAGGTAGAAATTAAAGAAAAGGGAGTAGTTAGCTAGAACGAACGGAGTCATGCCACGAACGCCATTTTATCAATTGTCACTTGTCAGCCGCGACAATTGATTGAGGAAAAACTAGGTGGTCCAAAACCTCTAAAGTCTCAACCATTTCAGCCGTCAGCTTGAGCAAAGTAATTAATGAGGAAATTAAGAGCTGCAACATAAAATGTATGTCTCCCAGGACCCCCACGCATTGATGTTGCAAACACTTTAGGCTTAACCGAATTCAGCCAAACAAATTAAAAATGCTTCACTTGCAGCTCTCTAGTCTAGCAACAATAGATTAATTTATTGTTTAATTTGTGTGGGTTACTCTTCATTCTTAGGGATTAAATCCAAAATGATCTCATAACTTATCATCCAAAAAAATGATCTCATAAATTTTTCAACTTTTTTTTAAATGATTTAATAAAATTAATAAAAACCCGCCGACAACAAAATTAAAAAATAACAAATAAAAACCAAAAATTTTTAATAATTAAAAATTAAAATTTAAAAACAAAACATTAAAAATTAAAAAACCCTAAAATTGCATTTTATCCAAACGGAAAACGAATTGCAAAAAGACGAACAGATCATAACACCAAGAAAAACAAGATGATATATAAAACATAGATAGCAATTGAAAGTTATTTAATAAAAAATTAATAAAAACCTTAAACAAAAAAAAATACATAGTGGCGAAACTACACATAAGCCATGGATTAAAAAATAACAAATAAAAACAAAAAAATAATAATTAATAATTAAAAATTAAAAACAAAACATTAAAAATTAAAAAAAATCCTAAAATTGCATCATGCCTATCCAAACGGGAAACGGAATTGCAAAATCGGCCTTTCCGGCGAACCGTCGACAGAAATAGGGTTTCAATCAACAAGAGATTTGGGGAAGAAGACGATTGACCGGTGAATGGGCAAAACAAGATGATATATAAAACATAGATAGCAATTGTACAGTTAAAATCAAATTGAAAAAAAATATATGTTAAGAGCAACAAAAATAAAAAAAATGTAAATTGTTATTATCAAAGCTTAAACAAAAAAACACGCAAATACATAGTGGCGAAACTTTGGGGCAAATTGTACAATTCAAAAAAATTAAGACTAATTTTGTTAGCCAAACTTTCTTGGGACCATTTAAAAAATGTGATAAATTTAAATTCCATTGCGCATCATCTTGCCAAACTACAGGATATTTGGATGCAAAGTTATAACTTTTTCTTTGTACTCACGTATGAATAAGGATTACTTCCGGATCTTACGTAAGTAATCCCTTATAGAGAGTTTCTTTTTCCCTTCGCTAGGGGTTTTGCCCGGGGTTTTACCCTTAAGATTTTTAGTATCCCTCCGACCTGCATGCTCCTTATGGCTCTGGTTTTTTTTTTTTTTTTTTTAGGTACATCCTTTCTTATTCTAGTTTAACCATCTCCATCCCCAACACAAATTATTTACACCAATCTCTTTTCAATTTATTCTCTTTGATTAATTTCCTTATAGTATTCGTGCGCTTGCAACATTTATTGAATGCTTGTTTCTAGCTTACAAGACATGATTTTACTTTCAAATCCAAATACAATGCATATTCCACCAAAATCTTAACCTATGATACATACACTCCCTTACATTTTCAATATCTTTTTCGTTTTCTAAATATAGCATACTTAATTCTATAATCAATCCCACTATCGCCAATTTATCTAGATCTTATCTTTATTCTCTTTCTCGATTAAATTATTGGAGACGTCAACACATGAAATAGGGTTTCAAAAAGAATCTGAATATATATGCACATAAACATACATTAAATCAAAAAAAAGAAATTAACAAAGATTTATATATAATATATATATATATATAGATATATATATATAATATATATACTTGTCGCAAATATTTTTTGGGGATTAAAATTAATAATTATGAAGTTAAAAAGTTGTATTTGCAAAACGAATTTTTAGTTGATATTTTTTAAAGAAATACTAATGGTGTTAATTAAATTTTAATATATTGATTTAGTTTTTTTAAATTGAATTAAAATGAATAGAATTGTTGGAATTAAAAAAAAGAATTGTTTTTAAAAAAAAATGTAAATTGTTATTATTACTACCAAACACACAAATCCATGGAATTCAGCTCCACCATCTATTTCGCCATTGCCTTCCTTTCCCTTTCAGTTATTACCTACTCTTCTTAAGATCTTCCAAGCCAAAAAAAAAACGTCTCACACAAAGCGCGCACATGAGTTGCACTCCACCTAATGGATGGTAGTTCTCAAACTCTTCACATAACCTTAGGTTGAGGGCGCCCACCGCCTCCCGGTGAGCAACCTTCCGATTCGCCAAGGAGTTGTTTACCACCCACGACGCGGGTATCGTCCCATGCTAATTTTGGGGCTAAAATTTGTACAATTCTTGAAAAAAATGAGACTAATTTTGTTAGACAAACTTTTTTGGGACCATTTAAAAAAATTATGTGATAAATTTAATTCCATTAAAACTATAAACCAAATCATCTTGCCAAACTAAACCAAAAAATCCTATAATAAAATCATATTTGGATCGGGGTTGTCCAAAACTTTTCTTTGTAAATAAACATACAATCATAAACATATATACGTCTTACACCAAAAACATGAAGTAATCCACAAATATATAAAAGAAATTACATGTTTCAAAATTTCAAACAACGCTCAGTTTATCGTATTAATATAAGAATTGATTGTAAAAAGGGTTTTTTTCCCCCCTTTTGTTAAGGAATTGGCTCACGTTTTAACCCTTCAATCAATAGGTTTTTATTGGGGCTCCGATAAATTGACTTACATTGAGACGAATGTTCTGTGTATGTCTTATGATTCTAGGTTTTTTCTTTTTTTATTTTAAATATCGCTTTATTAGCGCCTTCAATTCTTATTTTTAGCATTTGTTTTTTTTTTTTCGTTTTTGGTTGACTTTTATATTCTACCATAATAGCCAACCCTATAAGATAGACACAAATCTACCATTTACTCTATTTTGTTAGGCGTAAATGCACTTCAAAATGTTGCAATCGCTTAACCATTCTCTTTGATTAATTTGCGCTTATGTCTTTGTAAGTTTAATTCGTGCGCTTGCAACATTTATTGAATGCTTGTTTCTAGCTTACAAGACATGATTTTACTTTCAAAATTCAAATGCATATTTGTCTATGGGATTATGCAAGTTAGATTACATATTCCACCAAAATCTTAACCTATGATACGTACACTCCCTTACATTTCTCTCATACTTTTCATTTTCTAAATATAGCACATATTTATTTTTTATAATATCATAATCCCACTATCGCTTACTTTTTCGCAGTTTTTTTTTTCAATCCTACCTTACTACATCTTATCAACCAAATATATATACATAAAAGTCAAATTCACATTTTTACTATTTAAAAATTTCTCGATTAATTTTTTTGCAATCCCCCCTACTACTCAACACATAGGAAGCAAGATTGATATCAATATAATATAAATTAAAGTTTTATATTAAACCAAAAAGAATGAAAGATAACTGAATATATATGCACATAAAAATACATTAAATCAAAAAAATTAAGAAATTAACACGTGTCGAAATCGATGAGAGAAAGATATATATATATATATATATATATATATATATATATATATATATATACTTGTCAAAATTATCTCTCTAATAGATATATCGTGATGCATTTGCAAATATTATACGTTTGACGAAGTGATTAAAATTAATAATTATGAAGAGCTTATATAGTAGCAAAAGTGATGTATTTGCAAAACAAATCAAATAATAGTTGATATAGTGTTTTTAAAGAAATACAAATGGTGTTTTAATAAAACTCATAAACATTAATTATAACTTTTGACAGCTATCTAATTTAATAAAAAGATATTAAATACTTTAAATTGATTCTTAAAAAATAGAAAATGAATAGAATTGTTGGTAGCATATTTTGAAATACCCCTATAATCTAGAAGAAAGAATTCCCAATTGGCTCTATATATATATGTATGTATGTATGTATGTGTGTGATTAATATATGTAGGTAAACTCACTACCAAACGCCCAATACAAATCCATGGAATTCAGCTCCACCATCTATTTCGCCATTGCCTTCCTTTCCCTTTCATATTATTACCTACTCTTCTTAAGATCTTCCAAGCCAAAAAAAGTCTCACACAAAGCGCCGCCCCACTTTCGATCCATATAGAACTAGAGATCGGCGGCGCATGTATCCTGCCCGCCTTACTGGCCATCTCCACCTAATGGATGGTAGCTCCTCCGGCGAACTTCTTCACATAACCTTAGGTTCCCTGGCCGATAAATACGGCCCGGTTTTCACAATCCAGCTAGGCGTCCACCGCCTCCTGGTGGTGAGCAACTCGGATTTCGCCAAGGAGTTGTTTACCACCCACGACGCGGTGGTATCGTCCCGCCCTAACCTCAGGGTCGACAAATACCTGAGCTACGACTACGCCATGCTCGGGTTCGCCCCTTACGGCCCGTACTGGCGTGAAATCCGCAAACTTGTCGCCGCCGAGCTTCTCTCCACTCGAAGAATCTAGCTGCAGAGGAACGCGCGCGTGTCAGAGACGTCGCAGTTTATTAAAGAGCTTTATGATAAATGGGAGACGGAGAGAGACGGGTCGGGCGTTGGTTGACATGAAGCAGTGGTTCGGGAACTTGAACTTGAATATGGTTATGAGGATGGTGGCAGGGAAGAGACTCTACGATGGAGATAATGCGGCGGAGACGCGGCGGTGCCGGGAGGTGATGAGGGATTTCTTCAAATTGCTGGGGCAGTTTGTGCCGGGTGATGCATTGCCTTATTTAAGTTGGCTAGATTTAGGTGGAACTGAGAAGAGAATGAAGCGGACGGCGATGGAATTGGATAATATTGTGGGAGGATGGTTGGCGGAGCACCGCGAAAAGGGAGGTTCTGGCGAAAAGAAGGTGCAGGATTTCATGGATGTGATGTTGTCTGTGATTCATAGTGCTAATCTTCAAGGTCATTATGATGATGATACTATCATCAAAGCTACATGTCAGGTACATATGTTCAAATCTCTCCAAACATGGATTTTTCTGTTCTAAATTGTGATTCATCTCTTATTGAAACTTCACTATATATGGTTAAGGGAAAATTATATTTTTCGTCCTGTAACTTTGCTATTCTTTGATTTTGGTCCTATTAACTTTTACATTTTGATTTGTGTCCTGTAATTTGCACACTTTTACCACTTTTTTGTTTTGATTCATTTAAGTTACAAGATGAAAATTAAAATTTAGACTCCAATAGAACCAAAAAGTCTAAAATCTGTAAGTTACGAGACAAAATCAAAATTTAAAAGTTAATAGGACCAAAATAAATAATTGGTAAAGTTTTACAAGAAGACGAAAAAAATTGTTTTCCCTAGGTTAATATCAAGAATCGTCCTGTTATGTTGTCAATTTTGATCTTGTATGTCCCATAAAAATCAAATTTTGTACTTTTGGTTTCAATCTTGGTCCTTTTTATTTAATTTTAGTCCTGTATATTTTTACTTTATTCAATTTTAATCATTTTGCACCAAATTACCTTGACACTGAAAGGACCAAAAATGGACACAACCTAAATTACATGGCGATTGATATTAACTCTATGTTACACACATATACATTACATATATAATTATTGATTTAGATATTGCTTTCATTTGATACACGTAACATGCACTGACTAAGTTGGAATAGTAAATAAAACACAATTTGAAATATGATGCTGTGAATTCTCCAAAGTGAATATTTGTGACAAAAATTTCTTGCTTAAAAAAAAGAGAGATATGAAGGTTGATTTTGTAGGAAAATAGCACCGTAGATGGCTGAAAATAGAATAAACGAATAATCGAGGCATTGTCAAACACACTTTACTTAAAACAAATTATGTCCTTCACTCTCGGTGCTAGTGAATCGTTGGACACTTGTTTACCAGGATACAACGATTTAAGAACAACGATATTAGCACAATATCTTGTTCGGGGCGAACTAAGATGTTGCCCTATATTACTAAATGATAAAAACAAAGAGCAAAAATGAATGCAAAGGTATTAGCAATTGCAGAATAGTAACGAAAAAAAAATTCATTTCATCTCGCAAAATGAATGGCCTCAAAATAAAACCGACATCCCGAATAATGAACCATTATTTCAGTTTAAACTTAGCAATTGTTGGAATAGTATCAGTAAGAATTTCCAATTCATTTCATCTCAATGTCGTTTTTTCAAATTCACAAACAAAAAATTAATTTCTATTCATATAGCATCAAAATCCCCACGTGAATGGAAATTGTTCGATATTAAGGTTTTGGTGATTAAATGGCCTCAAAATAAAACCCTTTGAACATCCCTTGTAATGAACCATTATTTACTAGTTTAAACTTTGTCAATTTATGTTTTGCAAATGATGGTGCATTTCACTCAAGTTCTTCCTAACAACTCTCAGTTCTCATGGTTATGTTCGTTTCGGCCATGAACATTCTCCTTGTTCTGCAAGAGCTTTTAAAAATATGTCTTACAATATTCCCTTCGAAGCGCCCCACTTCTCTCTTAAATAGGTGATTATTTTAAAAGTATTTTACTAACTCTTCTCAAATCATTAATAGCAACAAGCTAATCCTCACATCACATCATTGAGACATCTTTAGGCAATGGATTGTTAGGGATTTAATTTTTTTTAAAAATTATCCCCCACAAGACAGTGATTTACGAGTTAGACGATTAGGTTGTCCTTTTGAACCTAGTTCTTGGGATCTCCGGTCATATAGGTAAGGTTTTCCTTCATTTCAACTCATCATCTTAAGGCTTTGTCCCATTCCTCTAGATATTATCCTCTAAAACATCTCATCTTTAACCGGCCGGGTTTTATCAAAATGCAATAATCTTCAATTCATTGAAAATTTGTTTAGAGGATTTTTGTGACACTACTACCCCCACATTTCTAATGATGAGATTAGAATTTGTGTCAAAATATCTAATTTTCATTTGTGTATCCTTTTAACACATTTGGATATTTCACATTCCATTTCAGGAACTTTACGATTTGTTCATTAAGAAAAGATAAACACTACGAGTGCTTAAATCTTTACCGGTCACCCCACACTTCGAGTTGTAGGATCATTTTATCCTTCCACAATTCAAATGAATTTATCTCCTTATGTGGTGACTTATCAAAAACGTGATTGAACAAATCCGTATAACTTTTGGAAAGTATTCCACTAGGCACCACCTGCCTAAGGTTTTCCACTTAGCTTTAAGGTTACGTCTTTGCTAATCATGTCACGTTCAAATGTATCCATGGAGAAACTCTTCCCACACATTTGAATGTAGTATATATGGCGAGATTTCATCCCCCACATTCGAGTTTCCTTGCACCCATTTATTAATATTCACCAATATTAATTTCGGACACAATCTCGAAATCAATTGAAAAACCAAACATTTTAAATTCATACTTTAATGAATTTTACACTCAAATTCTTTGTTGAATATCAAAATTTATAATTTATTAGTCCCAACAAACCCGAATTTGAAATTTTGATTTAATAATGGTCAGAATACCAAAATTTAATTTCAATTTCAAGTGGCTATTGACTCTCAAATAATTTTTCATTGAATTATATAAGTCAACAGTCTTTTTTGGATTAAATCTAACCCACAAATTTATGCTTTCTAGCACAATTTCAAATGAGGCAACAATTGCCACCACTTACTCGTGAATAATTCCCAAACGAATTATACGAGTCAACTGGATTACATCCAAAACACACATTGCACTCTCAAGCGCAAAATATTTGATCCCAAATTAAATTTTAATTTAATATAGAAGGATCCAACTTATGGAATATTAATTTATAATGCCTCAAACATTTATCAAATAAATTTATTCATAAAATTTATCCGGTCAAAAATTCAGTTGATCCAATTCAATTAATTTATTAGGCATGAGGACATTAGCCCAAGTATCACAGAGTCAAAAAAACAATTTCAATTTAATTCAAGATTCAATTTTGTGCTCTCTAGCATAGTTTCGAATGAGAGACCTACGGCGGAGTCATCTTTTACTCGTCAATAATTCCGAAGAATTATTCGAGTCACCTTTGGACAAAATCCAAACTAGTGCTTGTGCCCTCTCAAACACAAATACATATCATGGTAAAAAGCCATCAAATCTAATTTGATGCTAGGATTCAAGAAACCCATGTATGATAATTAATTAATATATATGATTTCAACCAATATGGTCAATTTCATTTCAAATGATCCAAGGGATCCAACAGGTCATTAAACCTGTTTGATAAGATGGCCATTTCTTCGACCGTCCATAAAAAACAAGGCAAATTAAATTTACCCATTTAGCAATTTAAAACCTTTTTCTGGCCCAATAACTTAATATCTGCGGCCCTACTTTGAACAACAGGCAGGAAACTCACGTTCCATACCCTTCGGTCCATCTTCTGCCATTTCCACTCTGCAGAAACGAACCAATCGCGACACGGCCCCGCAGTAAACCCACCGCCGCCGCGAATCTCAGAGCAACGACATAACCGTCGCATTGCCAGACCGCCACGGCCCCGACAGCGCCCTCTCTCGCTGTACCATCGCAGATCTATGCGAGGAAATAACTTCATTGTACAGCAACACCTCCAAACAAATGGAGTCCGATGGCGAAGTTTCAGGCGAATCGGCAACTGAAACGACATGGCTTCTCTGCCAATCATCGTACCATCACTCCCGACGCATTTCATAATGCTGCAGAAGAGATACAAACAATCAAAAGGGGTTTTCTGGATTCAGAAACCCCTGTTTCATATCATCAGTTAACGATGCATCGCTCGCTATGATGATAAAATTTTAGTGAAATTTTGCAGCAATGGAGGCACGGCAGAACCGCTGCTTCCGCCGCCACAGAACGCCCGTGATACGGGGAGCGGTCGCATCACCGCCTCCATCTCCGCTTAAACACCAACCGCAGTGCGTTCAAGATTCCAATTGAATCCCCCATCGAACGCTGCCTCAACCATTCCGTCCCCTTTTCTTCTTTGAAAGGAATGCACTGATGGTAAGAATTTCCACAGCCTCACGCCTTTAATCTTACTAGTCTGAGTTTATGTATTTCCTTTCATCCCTTTGAGAGATTCAATTTCCCTATTTTTATCAACACAAAACATCCATTAGAAATATGATAACAATTTTGCACAATAATCACTTTAGAAAGATCAATTAAGCGCATAAAGGATTTATATTAAACTTCCCTCACGAAATTAATCTTGGATACCAACTTCGTTTGAACCAATGCAACTCGAATAGTATCGGCAGCCATCTCGACGAATAATTTGTTTTAAGTTTGTAGGAAAATAACACCGTAGATGGCTGAAAATAGAATAAACTAATAATCGAGGCACGTGTCAAACACGTTTTCCTTAAAATAAATTATGTCCTTCACTCTCGGTGCTAGTGAATCGTAGGACACTTGTTTCCCAGGATACAACGATTTAAGAACAACGATATTAGCACAATATCTTGTTCGGGGCGAACTAAGATGTTGCCTGAAATATATCACCAGAGCATGAACGAAAAACAGTAGCAAAATGAATGCAGTAAGGTATTAGCAATTGTTGGAATAGTATTAGTAAGAATTTCCAATTCATTCGTTTCATCTCAGATCGTTTTTTCACCTTCGACTAAAGTGCTATATATAGCATCAAAATCTAACCGTTAGAAACGTTCGATATTATGAGTCATTAATGGCCTCAAAATAAAACCGACATCCTGAATAATGAACCATTATTTCAGGTTTAAACTTTCAATTTATGTTTTGTAACCGTCACAATAAAAACGTATGTAACGTCTTTGCGTATTAATTTGCTGCAACCGTTACGTGCCAGCAATTAAACGAGAAATAAAACGAGACAAACTTACTTTCTCATTTGTATTTTTTCAATGTGGGACAAAAGCTCTTTGCTTTTTCCCTTCCAAATAATTGGCTACAAACAACTTGAAAATTAATTTCTCATTCATCCAAAAATGAACAACATTTTCCAACAGATTTTGCATGAAATCTTAAGCCAAATTCAGAATTTCATGATCTAAATATATGAGACCATCTTTCAAACAAATCAAGTTCTACAATTGGATTTTTAAAAAATTTATTGTGAATATAAGAAAAAATATTCAAGATCTACCTATCTTAAACTGAAAATTAATGATTATTCATTTCATTTGAACCGGGCAGATTTTAATATCCGGTGGGACGGACACTACGACGAGTAGATGAATCAGATATCAACAATCTAGTCTACCTCCAGGCGGTCGTCAAGGAGACTCTAAGATTGTACCCAGCAAGCCCTTTAGGCGGGTTCCGAGCTTTCACCAAAGACTGCACTGTAGGAGGCTACCATGTTCCGAAAGGCACGTGGCTGGCCGTTAACTTGTGGAAGCTGCATAGAGATCCGCAAATATGGGATGATCCATTGAAGTTTAAACCGGATAGGTTTCTTGATGGGCACAAGAATGTGGATGTTAAGGGCGGATTTGCCCCGGGACGAACTTTGGACTGTGTATGTTGCAATCGGTGTTGGCGAATGTATTACAGGCGTTTGATCTTTGGACTGTGAATGATGAAAAGGTTGATATGAGTGAGGGTGCTGGATTGACCAACTTGAAAGTTAGTCCGCTTGATGTTCTTGTTTCGCCGAGGTTGTCTCCCAGTCTTTATTGATTATTGGAGATTGTGATTAATTGACTATAATTGAGGATGCCGGTGCCGGTGTGGAGTCGGATGCAGGGCATTGTACAGGACGATTGTTGTTATAAGTTTTATCTTCTGCTTGATATTGTAAGTTTGAGGTCGATAAAAATGATCCATATCATTTAGTGTCAATTTAAAATCACCCAGTATGTTTGTTTCTTTCAATAAAATTCAGGTCGATCTAATTAACATTCTTCAGTGAAGTCTTTGTTTGAATCTCTTCTGAAATTGTGAGAAAGAAGAACCATGAAGATGTCTCACCTTTCGTATTGCATTGGTATTCCACCCTACGGGTTCTTTAATTAACACATGCATGGACCCAAAATATGGTCATTCGTTGAATATTTTTTATTATTTCATACGTCACACATTCATATTACATAAAGTTAAACATCAATTATGGAAGAGGTGATCTCATTCAATGTCGCATAGAGTCATATGTAATTTTAGGCAGCAGAGTCCAATTTTGATCTTGTACTTTGTTATGTTATCAATATTAGTTCTTTTAGTGTCAATTTGCCCAAAATTTCAACTTTCCCCAGATAAATTTGGGGATTTTAGGTCCTCCAGCCACTCTGATTGGTTCTAATTCTTCAATGGGAATGGTAACGAGAATCTGTTTTCCTTTATGCCCTCGTAATGAAAGGTATGTGTTGGAGGAAGAATTGTCAATTCATAGAGTATGTTGTGCTCTAATTTGGAATAAAGTGGACACATAGAGATTATTGGTTGAAAAATAGTGTGAGGAGGATTGATTAGTTAATTTGAAGGGGACAGTGATCAATTTATTTTGAGTCTCATTACGTGTTCGAAGTATGATGAAAGTAAATTAATCATCTTTTATTCTCATTAACCATCACAATTATTGTAATCATGTTCATTCTCATTCTCATTGAGGAATTTTGAACCAAACACGCCATGAAACTACAATTAAAATTAGAAGGGCTGTGTGGAGGTATTTTTTTAACTTGGAATATGCATGGTAATTAAAGAAACGTAGCTAGGGTGTTAAGTTGGAGAGCAAAGAAGAGGCTAGAAAAACTTAGGGAGAGAAGATAACCTTTTATCATCCTATAACTTTAGGGTGGCGGTTCCTTCATTAATTTCATTAATTTTCATGCATGTCGGTCGTTCTATTAATTAATTATCTTTAATTCACATCGCATGTCATGAAAATGCTTACAAGTCACATCATGTATAATTCCACCGTGTCAATACTAGGAACGGCGTGGTCCATGTTTCATCTGATCTCAATGTCCTGTTCAATGTTTCTAGGCCTCAATTTGTGTCCAAAACACAGTTTTAATTGTGGAAGGTGGATTATATGTGACGAGTTTATCCAGCGATTCTTCGTAACAACGTGAGGCGAATCCGGCATGGGCTTGAATCTCTAAGGAACTAGCTAGTTCAAGATTGAAGAATATGTAATTGGGTAAAAGAGTGTTTTATTACTCTATTGTATGCGATTTATGCGAGTTAATATCAAGAATTGTCGTGTAACTTAAGTTGTGTCCAATTTTAGTACTACTACTATTTTTTTTTTTAATTTACCTTCTAGACCAAAATTGAAACCAAAAGGATCAAAATTAAAAAAAGTAAACACATATAGGACTAAAATTGGATAGAAAAAATGATCAGAATTGATACTAAAATTATCAAAATTGAAAAAAGAAAAAATGTAGAGGACCAAAATTAACATCAAAAGGACTAAATTGTAAAAGTGAAAACATAAAGTACTAAAAGTAGACATTGCCCAAACTATCGGTAGATTCTTGATATTAACTACGATTTCTGCGGACCAGTGTATGCAGACATATATGTTACAGTGCAAGATTCTAACATATATATTACCAAGCAAGATTCTAAGACGCATTTGGTTACAGAGAGTTTTAATTTGATGATGAGTTATTTTTTAGCTTGAAAATAATATTATGGTGGTATTAAAATTGCTCGCTCACGCCCACGTCTGAATTTGAACCCCACTAATAATAATTCTACTTGAATTAAATTATACACTTGTTGATCGGGACTGGTCCAAAAAATTTCATTTATACAATCTAAACATCACTTATCCATTGATCTTCATTTGATTGTTTAGACCATTTTTTTTATGATATTGGGATTTGTGATTGAAAATTAAATGAAATTGAAGATTACAAATTGGAGACATGTTTTTAAAAAAATGTACTGTAATATTAATTAATAGTAAAAATTACTTTTGATCCCACAAGACACAGTATCTCATGATTTTGGTCCAAAAAACATTTTTCATGCAGTTTTGGTCTCATCGTTACGTTTTCCGTTAAAATCAGCGCAGTTTTGGGATCAAAATCTTAAGGTACCGTGTCATGTGGGACCAAACTGCAGCTGACATTAACAGAAAACATAACAGTGGGACCAAAACTGCATGAAAAAATAATTTTGGGACCAAAGTGGTGGATGTTGGGATCAAAATCGTGAAATACCTTGTCTTATGGGACAAAAAGTGAATTTTACTCTTAATTTATATTATATTATTTCTATAATATAGGTATAATAGTAAAAAAAAAACTTGTGATGGCACATGCCCCAACCATGGATAACATAGGGTTGTTGTTGTTTGTTGGGTCTCCTCAATCCCATAGTGGAGTTGACATCATAGGACAACTCAGTTCACAAATGATAAAAATTATTAAGGAATTAAATAAATTAATTAATTTATTATCTTGAAAGAATTATGTTTCATCTAAAAGTTCGAATTTGTAGAGAGGTGCAGAATTAATTCGTTTATTTAATTTCTCTCAACACTTTCCCTCACTCGTGGGCCGAATCATTGCATCTGCCCTTTGGGGAGGAGGCCCAACGAGTTGACAATTTTTAAATGGGTGGAGTGTTTTCCATGGGAATAGAACCCAGGATCTGGGCGAGCCTAAGCTCTGATACCATGAAAGAATTTCGTCTCATCTAAAAGTCTGAACTTGTAAAGATGGTGGGAATTAATTCGTTTATTTAATTTTCCACAGCATATCTCTCTACAAGTTTGAACCTTTAAATGAAATGAAATTCTTTCACAAATCTATTTCGAGACTTTTCATTTTGTCGGGTAGAACTGTTGAAGGAAATAGGAACAATAGGAATTAGGAGAGAGTGTAGAACTGAAGGTCATGTTAATCGGCTCGGATTGCCTATTTCACATGCGTGTTTCATCTGGTGTTTCATGCCTCGGATTTGCGCCACGTGTCCATTCCGGTCCACTCCGTTCCGTCACCCGGTCCGAGTGGTTCATGGTTCACCCTACCCGAATAAAAAATGATTTAAGGTTTATTATTTAAATGTTTAGGGTGTAGATGGTTCAATCTTACCATAAACACGCCAAGACAAATCCAAATCACGTAAAACACTGGATAAACAGAACCATAAAATGGAAAAATCACTACATGCATGTTAATTTGGTTACGGATTGGGCTGAGTAAATCCCCTGAGTTCGAAAAACTATTTAGATATAATCGAGTCGAGCTCGAGTTTAATGAGCTTCCCAACAAGTCGAGTTTGAATTTAAAAATGGAAAGTCGGGAAATATGACTTATATTTACAATTTATTTATTTTTTTTGAAAGATACCTTTCAACATTGGGAGTCGGGAAAATTTGTCTTTGGCGATGTATGGTGGGCTGGTCCAAAATAATACCTTTCAACATTGGGAGTCGGGAAAATTTGTCTTTGGCGATGTATGGTGGGCTGGTCCAAAATAATACCTTTCAACATTGGGAGTTGGGAAAATTTGTCTTTGGCGATGTATGGTGGGCTGGTCCAAAATAATACACATTAAAATAAATTTAATTCCGATACAATATATAATTTGTGAGCCACAATAGAGAGAAACAATTCTAGACAAATCATATGTGTGGGCTCTGTCCGGCCATAAAAATGTTGACAGCATTGAAACTTGACTTAACGTTATGTGGCTGATTAGGTCAATTTCAACATTAAATGAAAGATCCAAAACCTCTCAATTAAATTAATTAATACTTTACTTCCTTTTTTTCCTATGCGTGGAGGCAAAGAATCCAAGAGCAGATCTAGAGAGAGGAAGAAACTTCAACAAATCTGAATATATTCAAAGCCTAGTTTTCTCTTTAAAAAGAACACCACACAAAATTTATTATATTACCACCATATGCCAAAGAATCCCCTGTCAGAAATCCCAAAATGGACCAACAATTTTTAACAAATTACCTACCATCAGAAATCATCATCAATATCCTCTCAAGACTCCCTATCCTAACCATTGTTGGTTGCAAATGTGTTTGCAAGTCATGGCTCGATTTACTCGACACTCGCGAGTTTGTCGTGTCCCATCTTTCTAGATCCGTTCCTGGCCTGGCCGTCTTTCAAGGCGGGAGATCCTCCAACTTGTGTAAAATCTACGAATTCGAAGATGAATTCGATCTTGAACGCCACGAGCTTCATTACAATCCAGTCACCACCTTCAGTCTCCCTTATTATGCACAGCTGGAAGGCTCGGCTAACGGTTTGCTTCTTCTACGCGATCTACAACGATTCAAGCCCGACGGCCTTTGCATTTGCAATCCAATCACGCATGAGTATATTGAACTTCAATGCCCTCAAGATTTTGTCTACGTGTATCCTCAAGTAGTCAGTTATGGATTTGGGGCGAGCAAAATAACTGGCCAGCATAAGGTGGTCAGGATTTTCCATGATTGCATACGCGACGAAAATACTGGTCAACTGATGAGCATTCCTAAATCCGAGTGTCGGGTATACACACTCGGAGCAGGATCATGGAGAAGCATCGAGCCAGGGGCCCCACTCGAATACAACTGTCGTACCATTGGGGCATTTCTCAATGGAAATCTTCATTGGTTGGTGTATGATCTTAAGTGCAACCCGTTGGTTTCTTGCTTTGATCTTGAAACGGAACTTTTTAGCACCTTTAATCTTCCTCCTCTTCCCAAACGTGATAGATCACTTCTAGGTCTATTTGCTTTGGGGGATTGCCTATGTTTATCCAATAATTCATCTGATGACGAAATTGTTATCTGGCTGATGAAGGAATATGGAGTCGAGAAATCTTGGACAAAGGAATTTGTCATCAGTAAAAACCCTAATAATGCCGGAGAAAGTTGTGAAGTTATTCGGCCTCTCAAAGTTTTCAAAGATGGCGATATCTTGATGTCCTGGCTAGAATTCGTCCTCTTATACTATTCCGACAAGACTAAAATTATTACCAAAATTGATATGTTTAGCACAGGCGACATTAATGACTCAATCCTTCACACCTCAAGCTTTCTCTCACTCGCAAGTTTTGCAATGGAAAATGTCACATCATACTGATTTTGTTCAATCATTAAACCTTGTTTATTTCTGCTTTTTAACTCATGTTTTGCCTCACTTGATTGTATCAACGTTCGATAGTATTGATGAAGCCTTATCGAGATAATATCACATATCGTACTGTCATTTCTACAATGTCCAATTTTAGTAACTTGTATTTTTACTTTTTCAATTTTCGTCCTTTGGTGTTAATTCTGATCCTAAAGACCAAACTTGGGAAACGTATCAACTAAAATTAGACACACAAAAAGGATAAATGTTGACAACAAAATGACCAAAATTGACACCGAAAGGACTAAAATTGAAAAACATAAAATTTCCAGGTCTATAAATATTATCTCTTAAGCCTTAACACTATGTTTTTAAACAAAATCCAAAGCATTTTAGTGATCAAGTAATGCAGCACTGCAAGATCATGTTTAAGTTGTGAAAACTGTGATTTTAATCACTACTACACATTTTTGAACTTGACATTATATATTGACAAATTTCTTTTTTCAACAAATCCCAAGCCTATAAACTTGGAGAGCGGTTTTTAATTAAAAAAGAATAGACAAATGGTTCAAAACCGTTGTCCAAGTTTAAAATTTAGAAAGCGGTTGAGAACCATCATGCAAAGAGTTTAGACAAATGTTTTTTGAACCGCTTTCCAAGGATAGAGTTTGGACAGCGGTTACAAACCGTTGTCCAAGTGTTCGGATAATAATATATATACACACCCATATCGCAAATTGAACCAGCTGATATATATCGATCGAAGCCCTAGCCTCCTCCTCCCTCTCCCCCAAATCGACGAACCATCCGCCGCCCCCCTCCCGCCCGCCCTGGCCTTCTCACCAAAATTTCTAGGTATTTTCTCTATTTATCTCTTATTTGATGTCTTCTTCGTTAGAGTGGAAGCATTTTACCAGGAGGGTTGTGTTCATTTTCGTTAGAGTGGAAGTATTTTCTCTATTTATCTCTTATGGATTTTAGAGTGGAATCATTTTACCAGGAGGGTTGTGTTCATTTTGCTTCTGATGTCTCTATTCAACTCATCGAGACTCTAGCTCCTGTTTGATAGTTATTTTGGATGGTTAATTTAGTGTGCTTTAGCTTGTTTTCTGTATGGCTCATGAAATTTAAACTAATGCCTTTCAGATTCAATCACATTTTCATGTGCATATGGACGATAGCTTGTTTTCTGTTTGATAGCTATTTTGGATGGTTAATTCAGTCACATTTAAACTAATGCCTTTCAGATTCAGTCACATTTTCTTGTCATTGCATAATACAATTGGTATTAGGTGTTGTAATCTCACTCATGTTGCTCTTGCGGTTAATATAATATCTTATTTGGTTTAAAAAATATTCCCTACAAAATAGTCGAAAAAAATATGATACCTTATCTAGAACATCTGCTTAATTTGTAGTTTGCAGAACACAGTAGATTCCTTATCAGGGAAGCATGCAATATTATGCAGTTTTTTATGGTTTTGCTTCGTTACAAATTGTATAAATACTCTCATAAAAGTTACAAATCCGTTCGTGATTTACAAATTGAATTGTTCTCGAGCAAGTTATACGTGTCTCATTGTTGGTTGCTAATGTGTTTTCGGCATACAAATTATGTATATTTATAAATTGGCATTGTTACTCTTACAAACAATGAATATTTAGATTTAACACTCATACTTTGTTTATCTATGTATTGGTGTATGTTTCTTCTGCTTTACAGGATCATGTCTCGTTTGCCATATCCCGGAGATGATGGAGATGATGATGGATATTCTGATGGAGATCATGGCGCATATGATCATGGTGAATATGATCGACAGCATCCTGATGACTTGAGAGAGTGTGACACTAATGCTCCCACCACCACTAGCAGCTCCGGGGAGAAGCTCACTCGGGGTATAATCACCATGTCATCTATTAAGAGAGCTCGTAGCAAGGGGAAAACACTTCAGGTAATTTTATTACAATTGAACAGTTTGAAATCGATAAATATATTGATTGATCGTTGAACCTAATTAAATACTATGTTATTGCAGTTATCGCTCAATGAGTTTGGACAGGCAATAGGAAAGTGAGTGAGTCGTTGTCCTTCTACATTGGAGCTGCAGTCAGGAGCGTGATCCCTATCGTGTTTGCCGCCAAACAAGAGATCGAGTAAAATTTCCAAACCCTCGCTTTGAAGGAAAGATTATGGGACGAGCTTACGGTATGTTAATTATATATTTATTGAAAGTTGTAGTATGACCCTTAAATTTACTAAATTGTTATGTTATATGCAGATAGACTACATTCGAGGTCTTGACCACACAAAGAAGAAGCAAATATTGTCGCAAAGTTTGAGTAATGGCCAAAAATTTCCGGACTTGGTTGAGAAGTAACACACGAGATCCGGAAACTAGTCTTTACTCGGCTAGTCTGCCTCCGACGTATCAGAATAGCCCTATGGTGGCTCCATAATTGGGAGGAGTTGTGAGCGAGAGCTATGGAGGATGATTTCGTGTAAAATTGATCAATGTCATTTCAATTTCTAATGTCTTAAGTTTTTCGTGTTTATCATATTTCTATTATAACAGAGAATCGAAGTAATAAAAATCGCGATCAAGCCAAGTCGATGGAGGCGCGATATCGTGGATCGAACAAAGGTTATGCACCTAATAATAAGAGAAAATATGGTGAGATCAAAATCCTAACTTTTAATTTTTTTATATATTCACTTTTAATATATCTAATAAAGGGACACGCTCATCACTATCGTAGAAAGAAAGAAGAAAAAGAAGAAAAAAGTTGGAGAGAGTGAGCCTATTGTTACCCGTTTTTGACTTATTTCAGACTACCGTAAAGGGTCGAGACGGGAATATTCACGATCCCAAAGGTGCAACGCATCATCGGGTTAAGTGGTAATCTATCCATTAATTTATCTTTCAATTACAAACTATTATTTATAAACAAATAATTAAATAAAAATCTTTTGTTTTTGTGATTCGGTGAGGCGTCTATCTCGCACCATGACGCCCGATGACATTCGCATGTTCGCCCTCGATGATCTGTTTGGATTCGCTATGGGTCGCCAGAGCATCCCTACCGCCACGGAGTGTCGGATATGGCGTGATTTAAGATATCTTTAAAGAATGGCACCGGTCTTCAAGCCATGAATATGGTGGGTATACTAACGAAAACAAGTTGCCAAGTTGTCTAAAGATGTGGAAAGTTTGAGGTCCGAGAGAAGAACGAGCCACGGAATGTCGCCGAAAGTGGAGCAAGTTGTGAACATAGTGTCGCTAATGTTATGTTTTCAAATTAACCCTAGGGACGACTTTATTGAGGCACTTCAAAACGTCTCTCGTGTATCGAGATATGCATGTCTCACATTTGTTTTAATTAAAGACTAGTGTATTAAAATTTTCTAACTAAATATCTTATTCAAATGTACCAACGACATTTTGCTACCTTTATTTGGAGGATCCCGACGGTTGGTGGCCACAGAACGTTACCAGACTCCCATGGAATGATTCATGGTCATCCCATCACTCCCGGTTTCGTGAGGGTCACACTCGATGTACCCGTAATCGGACAAGAGGATTCAATGGTGCAAAACCAATCGATGAAGCCGTCACGATCGAATAAATGGGTCGGGCACTTCATCGAATGGCCGAGCAACTTGGTCTCTAAAGACCACGAGGGTAAAATATATGTTATTAAAGTTCATTATCTTATTTGTGGTTCTAAATAATATTGCAAATTAATTGTAGAATCTGCCGACACCACAAATGCCTCTAAGAAATCACCACAAAAGGCTAAAGAGAAATCGGCGGGTGTCGTAGACAAATGAGGAGAACGAGGGACTCCATCAAGGCTCGAACTTGGTTATCCCATGACCGGAGACTTAGATCACGATGATCATGTACAGTCTAGGGTGCACCGGATGGTATCGTCTAATGCTTTCGAGATCGTCCACGCTTCCATGCTTGCTCACTTTCATCGAATACTTTCCAAGAATTCGCCGATGAGGAACATGTCTTGTAAGTCTTGAATGACGAGTGGTTGAGTGCAACCACCATAGCCCTTTTACCTCGGTATGTGTTTACTAATTCTCAATATTCACTTTCTGTATAGTTTAATTTTCTTTTTAAATATTAATTAGAGTATATGTGTTGGTTAAAGATATTTGGGTGAGGTATATCTCTCCAGAGATAACCGAGCAAGTGGAATGTACTCCTTCGTCTCCCCCCAAGTGTCTTGCATAATGGGTGATAAGTACGTAACATGGATGAAAGTTAGTTAATCATATCTTTGAATCAAACCGAACGATCATCTCATTTTTTGGCCAACAAATGTGGAGTGAGTGATAAACATTTCGTTAAAATTTGTATTCATGTTTATAATATTTGCACATATATATGCTAAATTTGCAGTTAATTTTAATATTCTCAATATAATATAGGAATCATTGGGTGTTGGTCGCCATACACATGAATACATTAAGTGTGTATTTTATGGACCCAGCTCAGGATGGAGTTTATTCAAATCGCCCTGATCTCGTTTCATATATGGAAGCGTAAGTTCATTTTTAATATTCTATACAATGATTTGTTTTACTTTTAAAATTATGCATATTTAATCTATTTTTATTTTTTAATTATAATAATAATAGTGTGATGACGATGTATCGAAGTCGCCTTCAAAGTCAAGGTTCAAGATCTAAGTTAAATAAAGTGAACTGGATTAACATTAAGGTAAATTTAGTTTAATAAATTATCAAACTAATAGAAAGAAATCATAATTGTAATACGTGATTATAATTGTTAATCAACAGGTTCCGAGGCAACGAGATAATGACCATTGTGGACATTTTGTGTGTTGCTTTATTGAAGATATAATCCGCGCTTCTCTAACGAACATTCCTCTCAATGTAAGTCAATTTATCGATTTATTTAAATTATTATTGATTGAATAAAAATTCATACTATATTGATTGATTCGTTGTTTGCAGTTTGTCTATGAACGTGAGCTCAAGTCTTACTCTAAGAAAAGACTGGAGAAATGGAAAAACGATTGGGAGGGGTACCTTTTACAATCGATTCTTATATTCATACGATATTGAGTGAATGTTGTTTGAAATATTGGTAGCATGTAATTAAATTATATATTTGTGATGATATATATTTCATGTTTTTGGTGTATTGGACGTATGTTTATGATTGTATGTTTATTTATTTCATGATGTGTATGTTTATTAATTTATTTGATGTTTTGGTATATATATATATATATATATATATATATATATATATATATATATATATATATATATGGTTTTATGGTTTTATTATAGGATTTTTGGTTTATGGTATATGGTATTGGACGTATATATAAGTTTTGGTTTATAGTTTTGTTATAGGATTTTTAAAATATAAATTAATAATTAAAAAAAGATATTGGACAGCGGTTAATAACCGCTGTCTACGTAACTTAATAAACGAAATTTTAAAAAATAAATTAACTTAGACTGCGGTTATCAATCGTTGTCCAAGGACAATCTTGCAAAGCGGTTGAAAACCGTTGTCCAAGTTCGATTTCTTTCACAGCTGTCCAAGCCCAAATGTGTATTAGTGAATGAGTGAAAATTTTTGGCTAAGATGATGGAGTTTGGGCCGGCGGGTCATGTATAGGAGGTTGACTGCACCAGGCTAGGCCATTTCAGTCCAGGCCCATTTTCAAATGGGACAGGCCTTATTTAATTTCATTGTTCCAAAGAGTGGCTCCAACCTAAATTATATATCTAGTAAATGGACTCATAAATCCAAAGAGTGATCTCACTTTTTTTATAAAGAAAAGGTCTATTCCTTTTACAAATAAGATAATAAGATACGTTACTATTATCATATTCTATTTCTAATTATTTCTAAATGTTTGCCAAATCTTCAAGAAAAAACCACCCTAAAAGCTTGAATCTGTCACATTCAGCTATGCCCTTTCTATAGCTCATACCAAGGTAATTAAACCTTCAAATAAATTTGGAGATAGTCGTGTTTTATTCAAATAAATATTCGTTTTTTTTTTTATCAAATGTAGTCTATGTTATTATGATCAAAGCAAATTGCTGTATGTTGAAGTTTGTTAATTATCCTGATCCAGTTACTATAAAGTTAGAACCAAGCGACGACCTCACAAATTTACTTGCAATATCTTCTTGGAAGATTCCCTTTTGAATTTATTTTTTCCGGTCATGACTAGAAGCCAACTTTTCAACAATTGAAGACGATAAACTGACTTGGCCTTGTGTGGTGGCATCGCCTAAGAAAATAAAATACTCACTGAATAAATTAATTCAACTCCAGATCCAACAAATTGGTGTTGACTTAATTATGTTGTGGGATGGAGTCAATTAAAACATTAAATGAAATTAAAATCACTAAAATTAATAAGGGTTAATTCTAAATAAATGCACGACATTTTAGTCAAATATCAATTTAATCACGACCTTCAAGATTTTTGTATTAAAGCTCAACCTTTAATATTGTTGCAAATTGATACACGTTTTTTTTTACTTCGGCCGCGAAGAGGTGACATGGCTCAGCGAAGCATGTGTATTCTTGCCAGTTATAATGATACATATTAAATAATATTTTTTAAATTATTCCACATAATGTTACACATTTTTTAAATAAATTAAAACAAAAAATAATAATTAAAAGAAGTTAAAATCTTAAAAAAAATTAAAATATAAATAAAAAATAAAATTATATCCATTTCATAAAATTGATCGAATCTAAATAAATAATTCACAATTTTAGTTTAAGGACGTCGACTGCAATAAGAACAACAAGTGAGGGGTTGAGGGAGTGACAATAGACAATGGGTAGATTGAATTGGGGGAAGAGAAACTAAGGGATTACATTTAATTTTGGAACATGGGAATATATTTAATTTTGAAACATTGATGACGAGAATTAGTTTTTAAGGTTTGGAATTTAGACTTCAATAATTTATTTTATTTTTTTAGATTTTTTTTTATTTTGTTTTAATTCACTTTTTAAATATTTTTTTATATTTATTATTTAAACATTTCATCCTACGTGTAGTATGATATAATAAAAATAATAATTTCGGCGAGTCACATCGTCTTTTCATGGTCGATGAAAGAAAAACGCGTATTAATTTGCAACAACATCAAAAGTGGGGCTTTTATACAATAATTTTGAGGTTTTTGATTAAATTAGTATTTTGACTAAAGATCGTGTATTTATTTAGAATTAACCCAATTAATAAATAGGTAAAAAAATAAATTTATACCATACTTTTAACCATTTATATATGACATATATTAGTCACTTCTTAAAAAAGTGAACTTAAATGCATGGATTTGAGTATCAACGGTGATCATCCATAAAGTTATTTAAACATGGAATGGATAAATATTGATGTTTAAAATTATTATAATCACTTTTAAATTGGAGAGAGAATGTCATCATCAGAATATATGAATTGGAAGGATAATATATTTTTGACAGAAAAATGGATAGGAGAGAGATAGAGGTGGAATCATAAAAAGTATATTTGTATATGAATTGATGAATCATTGTAAGAGTGTGTTTAAACAATTGAGTATTTAAAAATAAGTGATGTGAAGAAGTGAGATGATGAAAAATTCATTCATTCATTGTGGATCCTCTTATATATACGACACGAGGCATTGCCACTAACGCAAACACTGACACGTGAGGCCACTATTTGATCGGTTTGATTCCCCTATTTCACTCATCATATTTCATTGGTATTTAACCCTGCTCGATTTTTAACACATAGATCCAGAATATGGTGTTTAGATATTTTTTATTATTCTACAAAGTGGAACACCAATCACCAATAATGAATCAGGTGATCTCGTTCCCTATTTGACACCAGGTACTGAGGTTATTTTTATTTAAAATGCTAAAAGTAATATACTCCCATTGTTCCATAGATGATTGAATATTTAAATATTCTTTACACACGAGTTTTAAGAAAATAGTTTATTATTATTATTAAAAGGGTTAAAAAAAATTAAGAGGGTTAAATAGTAAAGTAGTGACATTTGTTCGCACTTAAATAAAATAAAATTAACTTTAACGTTGAAAAATAATGGCATTGTGTGTAATATCGAGGTGTTTAAGTGGTACATATAAAAAAGAAAAAATATTTTATTATTATTTATAAAAAAATGTTCAATTGAATTTGGAATAGATCTTTTTTACAAATGTTCAATTGAATTTGAAATTGAGGGAATATAAGTTATTAACTCGTAAACATGCTATAAATTTAAAAATTGACTAAATAAATTAAAATAAAGTATTATGCGCCCCACTCTTCCCATTTCTCGTGTAGGAGGAGGCAAAGAATATTATAGAGGAGAGAGGGAGAAACTTCACCGAATTTGAATGTTGGCTTCCACGGAAAAGAATAGTCAAAGTGTTCTATATTCAAAGAACGTACACCACAGAAAATTTAGCCGTGTCATACTTTTCTACTTAAAACACCATACGCATATTCCTATTCCTATTCCTATTCCTATTCCTATTCCTAGCGAAGAAACTAACTATATTAGCACATAGAAATTAACCCTTAGCAATTCCAAAATGAATCAAGAATTTTTCACAAACCTACCACCCGAAAACATCATCGATATCCTCTCAAGACTCCCTATTCGAACCATTATACAATGCAAATGCGTTTGCAAGTCATGGCTCGATTTACTCGAGTCCCATCTTTCTAAATCCTCTCCGGGCTTGGCCGTCTTTCAGAGTGAAATATCCGCCGATTTGTACAAAATTTATGAATTCCAAGATGAGCTCGATCTTGAGCACCACGAGCTTCATTACAATCCAATCACCACTTTCAATCTCCCTTATCATGGATTGCTACAAGGTTCAGCTAATGGTTTGCTTTTCTTGCGTGATCTGCATCCCTCGCCAAATGGTCTTTACGTATGCAATCCAATCACTCGTGAATATATTGAACTTCAGTGTCCTCAAGATTTTGTCTACTCGTACCCTCAAGTAGTCAGTTACGGATTTGGAGCGAGCAAAACAACTAGCCAATATAAGGTTGTTAGGGTTTTCCATGAGATACGTGACAAGAATACACATCAACTGCTGAGTGTTCCTTATAAATACGAGTGTCAAGTATACACACTCGGAATCATGGAGAAGAATTGAGCCAAGTGCCACACATGAATACTCTTGTCGTACTATTGGCGCATTTTTCAATGGAAAACTTCATTGGTTGGTATATGATTTCGAGGGCTCCCCCTTAGTTTCTTGTTTTGATCTTGAAACGGAACTTTTTAGCACCTTTAATCTTCCCTCTTTTCCCAAACATCATAGATCTCTCTTAGGCCTATTTGCTTTGGGGGATTGTTTATGTTTATCCGATAATTCATCTGACGACGAAATTATTATCTGGTTGATGAAGGAATATGGAGTCGAGAAATCTTGGACGAAGGAATTTGTCATCAGCAAAAGCCCTGATCTTCTCGGAGAATATTATGAAGTTGTTTGCCCGATCAAAGTTTTCAAAGACGGTGACATCTTGATGGCATGGCAAGATTTCTTACTCTTCTACTATTCGGACAAGACTAAAACTATTACAAAAATTGATATGTTTGAGTTGCGTAGCCCTGGCGCCATTGACTCGATCCTTCACACCTCGAGCTTTCTTTCACTCTCAAGTTTTGCCATGGAGAATGTCATATCATTTTGATTTCATTCAGTATATCTTTGTACTTTGTTTCTATTCTTTGACTCATATATTTGCCTCACTTGATTGTATCAACTAATACTAAGAAGCCTTAACACTGTTTTGAAATAGAGGAGATGACTGTAATTTTGAAACCTCAGTGCAATACATAATTTTTTTTTCAATTGGCTCCATCCATGTTCGTATATTGAAATCAAAGAGAAATTAATCTCATTTTACAATTGTATTTTGCCCACTAGCCTAAATATAAAATTTAAACTCTCATCATCAACGACATACTTCTTTATGTGCACGCAATTGCACATGTATATACAGAGCACACTTACGTGTCAAATTGTGTTTATTTGAAGCAAATTGCTTCATCTTAAAGTCAATTTGCTGATCTTGATAAAGCTACTAATGTTACAAGCAAGCAACAAAAACTCTCATCTAACCCCCTTTTTTTCTTCACAGAGGATAAATCTTTCACAAAAAATCACATGAGCCTCTCCAAATTACTCCCAAAAAGGTCGAATTCGAGTCAAGAAGCTAGAAAAAGATTGGACATTAATAATGGGTTCGTGATGAATCTTCCATCCCAAGTCCATCATCAAATGCAAATGCGTTTGCAAGAAATGGTTCAACTTGATCACCTATCCTTACTTCTTTCGTCTGCATTTCACACGATCAAAACCCAGATTTGTGATCCGTCAATGCGAGATGTTCAAGAAATACTTCAAGATTGTTGAATTTAAAGAAGAATCAAGTGATCAGAGTCTCAAGTTTACAAACTTGGGACAGGGGAATGGAGGACCGTCGCCCCTTTCTCCTATGATAGCCGTTGGATCGCCTTGTTTTTTATAGGCAATTAATCTTCACTGGTTAATTCAAAATTTGGAGGGGTGTGGATTGATTTCTTGTTTTGATCTCGAAAACAAAGTGTTTCTACCTGTCCCCCTCCATTTCCAGGGGAAGCTTCAGGGGAGCTTAGGAGTTTTGAAGGGATGTTTGTAATTAAGTAATAATACTTCAGACTTCGATATTGATATCTGGTTGATGAAGGAATATGGAGTCGATAAATCTTGGACGGATCCGAAAAATGCCTCAACTGGCTGGATTAACATTCGAAATAGTTCATGGTCTCAGAGTTTTCAGAGATGGTAATGTGTTATTTATATGGGGGGATTGTTGCATGCTTTATTATTATGGTAAAAACATAGTTACTGAAGAAGCAGGCATGAATCAAGCAAGAGGGCCTAATTTCATTAGTTTTGTCAATCTTAGAAGCTTTGTAATGGAGAAAGTGATCTTGTTTTAGCTGCTAAACAAGTTAAGAGTAAATAAATTAATTACATGAGACGTAATTCTTTCATCATCCCAAGTAGTTCAATTGAGTGATTATACAAGAAGCTGTAACCATTGAAAATACAAATGACTTGAAAGTCAGAGACCTTGCTGTAGCTCTCCAATGTGAGTTTCATAGATATACTTGTTGCTTTGATGCTCATAACCTGTAACAAAGCAGTAAATTGACATCCATCATGCCAACACAACAAAGTAACACTTTTCTATTAACAATACTTAGCTCATTTATTAATGTACACTTCTAATAATTAAGCATGCACATCTCTAGCAGCGTGTAAAAAGTCTCTGAAGTTGTCTAGAACATTGTGGAAGTGTATGGAGGCATAAAGAGATTTATGGAAGTTTCTAAATAAATCTCATTACAATTTTATCAAAATGAACTCCGTCATCCATTATAGAGGGAGGTTACTTTAAATTTATCGGTTTTTTATGATCACTCCATTAAATCTGTTTAAATTTACTTTAAAACTACTGATAAATTTCTTCAAAACCACTATTGATAACCGACTAAAATGATTTCATACTTAATCTATCATGATTAAAAAAGTTGATACTTACAGTTATTTGAGAATCATATTGTTCTTTTTTATATTATATATACAAAAATGATTTCTTTATTGAATGAATAATATAAAATTGAGTATAATTACAATATATATATATATATATATATATATATTTTGTTGTACACAAGAGATATATTAGAAATATTATGGTTTTGTCTAAAGTTGATACGCATTTTCCATTTTCTAAAACTAAATTACTGGTAAAGAAAACAGTAAACACCAATCAAATACATAAAATCACTAGTGAAGGAGATGGTGGATTAAAATTAATTTCTACGAAATAACACGCCAAAGAATCATGCGAATCGAGCTTAATTGATTAGGTATATGCAAAGATAAAGTGTTTAATTGATTAGTGTATTGTGTTCTCTCGAAATTTTCTACAGAATTTTGTATTTTATATCTTGTGTTCTCTCTCGAAAATTTCTGCAGAATTTGTATTTCGTGTGTGGAGGATGAATGGGTGCAGATACTTGCTGGTTGATAACCCAGCAGCCCATGTTGGGCACTAAAACGTCGTCGTTTTTTGTATATTTAATTTTTTTTAAAAAATATATTCAAATAAAGTTAAGGCTGAAGTTTTTTTTTAAAAAAAAATAGAATATTATCAAGCTTTGAACTTCATATTGAAATTAATTTAGTAATTGATTGAGACGAGTTCGAGTAGCTTTAATCAAGTCGAGCTCGAGATTTTTTTTATTTTTTATTATTGATCTTCTATTATATTATGTATATGTAATGGGAGAATTACTTAAAATTTATTTGAAGACTATGTATAAAACAAAGTTCATAAGACGGGTACAATCTAGCATAAATTAAACATTAACTCCTTTCAAAATGTTAAAACGAAAATGTCTAAAATATGTCCCGTCTCACTCTTACCGTAAAACCGTTTCATACGAAATAAAAGAATCGAAACTCCGGCTAAAAAAGGTGATATAGGAAAAAGATTTTTTTTTAATTAAAGATACAGAAAAGTTGCGACATTTGAATTACTAAATAAATAAAATAAAAAGAGGGTTACTGAAAAGAGGTACGGAAATCTCGCTTCAAAAAAACAAGTGAAATAAAAAAAATACAATTTAAATTAAGGATATATAAACGGCATCGTTTTAGTGCGCAGCATGGGATCCCAGCAGGATCCACACCCAATAATGAATATATAGAGATTTAAGATCACAATCTTATAAAAAAAAATTCTTCCATAAATGTCTAAATCTTAAAAATTTCAAAAATATTTTATTATTAGATATATCTAATCTCATAATTTTAATTAGTAAATGATGCTAAAATGTTTTGTATATATAAATATGTTAAACAAGAAAATTTTGATGTTAGTAACTGCACCCAAAGCAAGTATTAGAAAAGAAAAAACAAATTGATTTGACTCGATATTTATATTCAACTACAAAACAATTTTTTATTTAAAAGTATATATTTAAATTCAAGTGCAAATATAAGTAAAATAAGTGATTTCATTATCGGACAGACAATCAAACTGAACTGAGCATCGGTTGGTGGTTCAACCAGTAAGACCAACGGTTCAATCGTTAAAATGATCCCTAATAATTTTTTTAAATATTAATTATATTACATTAAAAAATAAATGTTCACTTATAAAATTTAAACCTATAACTTATAAGTTTCATATTGAAATAAATACAATAGAATCAAAGACAACACAACACAACAACTTTAAAATATAAAATTTTAAATAAGGAAAAAAAAAAGGTTCAACCGATTTTACTGGTTTTCCAACTTTGACCGATTTTTCCGGTTCAGGCGGATTTTTTCCAGTTCAACTGTAAAAATGATTTTTTAGGTAATCAGGTCAGTTCCATGGTTTTTTCCCGATTCAACCGATTTTTAAAAACACTTAGTAAAATTGAATAGGTATTTATGAACATTTAATTAGTAGTAATATATTTATTTTTAACTCAATAATAATTAATAAGTATATTATATTAATTTAATGAATAATTATTTTATATATTATAAATTAGTGAGCAATGAATAATATATATATTATTTAATAAAACTTCATTTTTGAATAATAAATAAAAAATATGTAATTTTGAAAAAATCGAATTTTAAAAATATACATACATAAATTTCTAAAAAAATATTTTAGTAAAAAAATTTAATTGAATACATATCCAATAATTTAAATACTACTTTTGAACTGAAAAAACATTATATTTAAAATAGTACTCCCTCTGTCCCGCAATAACGTGCACAATTTTTTTTTTGGTCCGTCCCACAATAACATGCACATTTTTTAAAATGACAAAACACTCACAATATCATTATAATTGATTTAAATAATATCAATAAAACAAATTTTCTTAGTTTCTGTGTCTGGATAGGGGTGCACGTTATCCCGGGATGGAGGGAGTATTTTTAAACAAATAACACGAATATTTTATAAATTGAATATCTTAATATAAAAATTTGTGTGAACCCGAGTTCACCGTGAACTCGATTTTTTTAGTATCATTGTTATGTACAAAAACTCTCACTGTTATGTATAAAAACTATCACTGTTATGCACAAAAACAATCGTTGTTTATAAAATACTTTATATTTTTAAACAGTGAAATTTTTTGTGCATAACAATGATAGAGTTCATACATAAATCTGATTCACATTAGTGTTATTCCTATCTTTATACTTACCTCGATCAATTTTACATCTTTATGTTGAGGAGTAAGAAACAAATCAGGAGGTTTCTGGTCATGTAAATTCATAAAGCTAAGCCAATTTATTGTTTTTCATCAAACTATGACCTCCAATCTCAATACTATTATATTCATATCAAACTTCAATAACATAAAAACATCTTTAATGAATTGTCAAAAAAGGGCATTGTGAAACAATAAATATATTATTTAAGGGCTTATTAAAATAAATATATAATTTAAGTATTTTATAAAACAAAATTATATAATTTTAAAGACTTTTAAAACAAAAAATAATTACGAAATCTTTCAAAATAAAAGTTAATAATTCAGGCTCTTTTGATCCATCATGCTTTTATCAATTCACATCTTCAAAATTTAAAACTATACTATGTGATTTTATTTACATATCATTATTCATTTAAAAACTTTAATAGAAACATACTACTGTATTTTTAAATGGACTTAAAAAAAATTAATCCAACTCATTTAATAAATAGACCAAACTGCCTATACCAAGCAAACCCTAGGTTTTGTTATCATTTCTCATCTCGCCGTCGCTCTCTGCACGCACACACCAGAGAGAGCTGCTGCAATGGCGCCGAAAAAATTGAAGACCCGTAATCCGGAACTCATTCCCGGAGTTCGAAAGCACTCTCGCTCTCAGATGTACCACAAGCGTGGTCTGTGGGCAATCAAGGCCAAAAATGGTGGAAAATTCCCCACCCATGAGAAGGCCGCCGCCGCCGCTCCGGTGGCCGAGAAACCCCCCAAGTTTTACCCGGCCGATGATGTTAAGAAGCCGCTCTCCAACACGCGGAAGCACAAGCCCACTAAGCTCAGGTTAATTTTTCGAAATTTTGATCTGTTTTGTTAGGGTTATGGTGGTTTTTTTTATTTCCGTTGATTTAGGGTTTTTTAAAAATTTTGTATTGGACTTCGATTGCAGGGCTAGTATTACCCCTGGTACAGTGCAGATCATTTTGACCGGGAGGTTTAAGGGGAAGAGAGTTGTCTTCTTGAAGCAGCTTAAATCTGGATTGCTTCTTGTAACTGGTGAGATGTTTGTCTCTTTATATGTATCTTCGTTTGTGGCTTCTATATGTTTCGATTGTTCTTTTGGATCTGTTGAATCGATGATACGTATGAGCTTAGCTGAATGTCATTTGCACAATTTCGTTGTCTAATGTTTGAATTGTTTTTGCAATGTGCTGGTTATGTTCATCTGAGCTAATTTTCAGTAGCTGGATTATTATTCTGTTGTTTTTCATAGAAAATCTTTTAACAGGTGAAGGTGCTGATGTGATTTAGGTTGATTGCATTAGTAAATTTGAGTAAATACTATGTAGAGATTATGTCCATATGAAGCTTTTTTTATTGGATTTAATATGCAATACATCTAATCATCTATACCACATTAATTTTCAACTGATTGATGAAAATTTGTGTTTCATTGTAATCCTTTTCTCTTCCTTGTTTTCTGACGATTACATTTTGGGGCGAGGTAGTTAAATTCTCGTATTGTCCAAACTGATTATCAAATCGTCAAATAGAAAGCCTCTTCTGTTGATGCTGTGGTGAGTCATTCTCTTTGGCTGACTCCCACATTTCCGGAAAGGGGTGTTCTCATATCCTATTGCCTTGTGGAGTGGGTTGCTGCAATTACCTCTTGGGAATTGCCATGAGAAATACATACATTGTTATTCTGCAATTACCTGGTAGAAGTAATATCTTGCGTCAGCCTTTTAAATTATTTTGTTGTATGAACAATGCAAATGTTGTTGCTTTTCACCTGCTGCCAAGTTGTCAGCTAATAATTTTTAAAGTACATCTGATCCATCTTATGTTTTAATTTCTCTGCTAATGTCATTGTTGTATTAGTACCATACTGGATACTAAATTGGCTAATTCTCCAATTCGCTAATTTATTTTCTATTTCACTTCTGTTGCAGGTCCATACAAGATCAATGGTGTTCCTCTAAGGCGTGTGAACCAGGCCTATGTTGTTGGAACGTCCACAAAGGTTGACATTTCTGGAGTTAACTTGGAAAAGTTTGATGATAAGTACTTTGCCAAGAAGGTTGAGAAGAAGAAGCAAAAGGGAGAAAGTGAATTCTTTGAGGCTGAGAAACAGGTAACTTTTGTATTGTTGGAAATCTTTGATTTTGTTTTTTTATTCTATTCTAATGGTTTATGGTCTACGTTTAGGAGAAAAATGTGCTCCCAGCAGAGAAAAAAGACGACCAGAAAACTGTTGATGTGGCTTTGGTTAAAGCTATCGAGTCTGTCCCTGAATTGAAGTCTTATTTGGGAGCAAGGTTCTCACTCAAGGCTGGAATGAAGCCCCATGAGTTGGTATTTTAGAAGAAGAGCTTTTGAAATTTTTAGTTTCTATTTTCTTATGATTTTACTTGCTTTGTTTGTGACCTTTGGACCTGATGTTTAGAGGTTGTATAGAGAAGAGATATTTTCCTTGGCATAAACATATGGAAGTTTTGATTGTCATCTTTGTGGAACTTAGTAGCTTAATTTTTTTTCCCCTGAAGTTATAAATTTCCCCCCATCATTTCAATGACTTTGTTGGTGCTCATGATTTGACCCTATTACATGGAAGGTGTCCATTTTTAAGTGTGTAATGTGCAGCAAACCCATTATATGATTCAATTTTTCTTCGGAGGCGACTATGAACATCCATCAAAATTGCTTAATACACTCACTTTTTAGATACTGGTATCTTTAAACACAGCTATAGAGGGGTTTGTAAAATGATTATGTGTGAGATTTGTAAAACCTAAGGGAGCAATGTTGACAAACCAATAAGTTGTTGACAATCTTAACCAACATGTTTCTACTAACTTTACCCGAAACATGATTCTAAAACCCCTAAATAGAACAACTCCATCATTATCCTCTGATATATAACCATCACTTTTTTAGTAAAAACAACTAAATATTTTTCAAAAAAGTACACGAGTTGTGCGTGTTCGGTTCACCTGGTTTACAAATTTTGTCCAACATCTATCAGTGGACACTAAATCACAAAAAATAATATTATTGTTTCTAACACGTGGCAAGCGTCTATTGACCCAAATATTGCAATAACAATGCTTGCGGCCAAACCGACTTGCAATGAAAATGGAAATTAACCATTGAAAACACCTTTTTAACACGTGACTCATCAAAATAGTTTTACACAAACTTTGGCTTGAAGAAATTTGAGGATATGACGTGCTCTTTACTTCACTTGAAATGATCTTGACGAATAAATGCTACGAATTCTTCATCGTTATCTCTCTGTTTCCATATCTCGCCATTTGCGTGTACGACCCATGATATTTGAGGAAGTGCAGAGTAATCTGCAAAATATTGACACGGTTAAAAATGTTGTTCTGTAGAGGCTTAAGCTTTGATTCAACAACCATAAAAAAAGAATGGGTTTGGTTTTCTTAATACTAGGGCAGTGAATGAGTTTGTATCAAAACTGTGATGGTCTGATAAGCCACGAATGCAAAATATAGATAAACGAGCGAATTCTTTTCCTGTATGAATACTTCATGAGGGTTCAGGGTACAATAGAGTCAAATAATCGAACATATAGTTTAATTCAGTTTTCTGTGCAGTTAGTAAGTTCCAGGTTCCTAACGGATCTTGATTTTATAATATGTTCAAGATGATAACTTTGAATAAAGATGACACAATTAATTGATCCAACTTTGGGCTAGGTGTGTCTCTTTCCTTTAATCAAAACTGCATGTCACCCCACATGATAAAGAACAGATGCTCTGTTCACTCATTCATTAGGGAAGATACTGCCAAATAATAGACCATTCAAAGTAGTTCTAAAATTAACATAAGCATTTATAACAACTAGAAATCAAGGCCTTTGAGTCTTTCGTCAACTTAGCTAAACCAAAGAAAAGTAAAGGGTAAAAACAGAGAAAGGCTTGGTTTCTGTTAAAGCAAGTTAGGGTGTGAAACAACATTATTTTGATGGTAAATGCTCGTATGGATGGCAGGGGCTAGAAGGGTAATTATGTCCAACTGGTAAAAGGTCGTACCTGCAGATGGCAGCTGGTCAGGCTCTTTTGTACCATGCAAAACCATTGTACCTGAAAGCACGGTGATAAATCCACAGAGTAAAGATACGATGTTGCTAGCACTCTCACCCGCCCACTCCTGGAGTAGTAGACAACTAATTAGTATCACTACCAACCTAAAATCAACAATGAAACAATACCACAGGGAAGAACTAAATACCTTATACATTATGGCACTCGCAAATATTGTAAGGGATGTGAACATGGCATAGTAAATAGGAGTAACTACGGCCGTGTTAAATGTGTCCAAAGCCTGGAAAAATACATGACTGTCTATAAAGCTTAATCCTTATTGAAAGAGAGAGAAGAAACAATCCAACGAGGTATTGGATATCACATATATGGAGATTAAAAAAAAAAAGGATTTTCATTGGGATAATATCATTTTTGGTGCCTAGAGTTTATGTTGTTCCAGTTTTGGTCCCCCCCACACTGACTATCAAATTTGGTCCTGAAATTACACTTTTACTCCCACATTTGGTCCCATTGTTAGTTGAAAGTTGGCTGACGCAACCAACTATTTGGATGTGCTAAATATAATTTTGTTAAAGTTTTTTGAAATTATTTATATTCTTTTATAACTACATGTAAGTAAAAAACTTTTAAATAATTACATTTAGCACCTCCAGCTAGTTGATTCTGTCAGTCAACGGACGGTTAAGTAACGGTGGCAGAGTAAAACTGTAGTTCCAGGACCAAATTTTATAGCAAGTGAAAGAGAGGGACCAAAACTGGAAAAATGTAAACTTCGGGGACAAATTTCCATTTTCATTGTCGATAATGGGGTTACATAGAAAAGTTATGGACTATAACCAAAGTAGAAGGGAACCAACCTTGTTTAAGTAATTCAATTGAGTGATTATACAAGAAGTTGCAACCATGGCAAATACCCAGCACTTGAAGTGAGAGACCTTGCTATAGTTCTCCAATGTGAGTTCCATAGCTATACCTATTGCTTTAATGCTCATAACCTGCAGTAAATTGGTGCCCATCATGCCAACACAGAAGATACACTTATATATTAATGATACTTGTTTCATTTATTGTTGAGCACATAATTATCTAACAGTATATTTAAGTAGTAATGAAAGACAGACAGAGTATTACTTACAGTTATGGATCCAGCAATAGAGCAAACACCAATATACACCATTATGTTTGTCTTCCCGTAGCGTGGCTCTAAATACAAAACAAGAACCAACACCACTGCTACTGCTGAAGCTATGTACAAAAGAACAGCTGTGCCAAGAAAAATAGGATAAGTATATCCCTAATTAAAATAAAGAAATGAAGAAAGAAAGAAAAATTCAATACAACAGGTAAAAAGTATTTATACGCACCTGGCTGCATTGCTAATTCCCATATTTCTTCAACTGAATTAATACTATGCTCACGCGGTGCATGAAGCACTAAGACAATGGAACCCATTACACACATAATGCATCCCAATATTCCTAACTTCTGCAGTTTCTCTTTAAGGAAGAAATTACCTAAAATAGCACTGCCAATTATAAAAAAATAGCGGTTTAGTTTACAAGATACAGCTCATTACTAGTACAGTATAAGAATCACACAGAAAATATAGTATCAGAATGACACTGAAGCCCACATTTACCTTACTATTATACTTAATACACCAAGTGGTGTCACAAGGACAGCAGGAGCACATATGTAAGCTAAGAAATTGGCAAACTCTCCAATACTCACTGTTAAATGCACCAAACACAAAAGGTGATTACGTGGATATCCATAAAAGAGAAAACAGTAAAAGAGTCTACAAGAGAAGCAAGACTTACTAGTAAGCATGCCGATCCACCAAAGGGGTTCTTGCAGATATCCATATCCTCCAGAACCTTCACTTTATAGTATCCAACATCAGCAACAATTCCATAACATCGCTATCATAATTGCACCTTCTAAAACAATATAGAAACTACTCCCCACAATAAATTTAGGCTGTCAACCACTTTCTTATCATGTAGGTTAAATGTTAAAATTTTAAATGATACGTGTTAAATTAATTCATGAGAGATGTGATATACATGTTAAATGTTTCTTTATCTATATAAATACTTAATGCAATCCAGATAATCACTCAAACAAAAAAAAATCTTTTTCAGAGTAGTGATTGTTAATTTAGGTGTAGTTGTTATTTGCAACATAACATTTCTCATGTTACTATGTTCATAGTAGTTGTGACTGCTATACAGTGTACATGTTCTTCAAATTCTATTCATCTTATTGCTTAAGCCACGATCCTTTTTTATGACAAGTTTTTAAGTTTTTATCCAAGAGCATAGAATATATTAAGATGCAATATTCCTTTTTCAATCAGTGCAAATCGAAGCAACTAGTAATTTCCGCTTACAACCACTCAGAGTCAGAGGCTAACAAAATGAATTCTTATTTTCCCAAACATGTTTTTAAGAGAATCAAATCCTATGCATATACTCTAAATGTGGAACAAATAAAACGAAAATTCCACAATATTTCCAAAAAGTTCAAGAGTCCAATATCCAATAGTCGCTACTACAGATAAGACTCAAGAACTAAACAGCTTAACAACTCCAAGCTTCAAAACTTTACAAACGAAGACTGTTAAACCAACTTCAACATCCAAATCCAACAAAAAGTCAGAGAGAGAAACGTACTGGCACGAGAACCGTAGGCTACGGCTCTCTGCAACCCCTTCTTCTTGATGATGAAGCTCGAGCCAATAAACGCGCTCGACCCCACCGCCAACACGAACCCGATTACGTTTGCACTGAGCATGGCCAGACCCGGTGATGCAGCCTCTTAATCGATGCGCTCACTAATTTATTTCTCATCCGTTGCACAATTTTCACCGATTTTCAATTTTTCAGGGAGATGGAATGATGATGAGTTTTGAAATTGAGGTCGATTTGGGGAGGATTTCTAGGTTTAGATGTTGTCAGTATATGCTTAAACAGTTCAACTACCAGTCCAAGTGCAAGGTTAGTATTGGTTGAACAGAGTGTATTTATTTATTTGGGGTCTAGGTCAGGGATTTGGAATTGGAGGAAATGTTGCTCTTCATATTTAATTTCTTTTTAGGTCTATTTTTTCAAAAATGATCGAGTCACTCTCCTGTCTCGTTTTTCACTAAAATGCGACTTAATAAGTGGGCTTCGCTTCTTTTATTTCTGCTTTGGGTTTTCATCGTATGAGTTAATTGGGCTGAGTATATTTTCGGCCCAATGTGAATAAATCCTGGAACGTATCTCGTCCTTCCACCTGTATCCGATCCCACGGCCATTGTGAGTGAATCTCTGTCATTGTAACTGAATTCCGGTGTGATGCATATTATGGCGAATAATCAGAATGGAGGAGGTCGTCGTTGAGTGAGGTATTTCCTCGTGCTATCATCTTTTTCGTTACAACCTTACCCACGTATTAATTCTTACGCATTCCATGAATTATACCATACTATGCAAATCACTGGAATGGAATCCTATATCGAGTGTTAATGTGAGTCTCCCCATAAATTACACCCCAAATCACTCCAATATACGTTACTTATCCTCTCCCTTCTTCAGGTGTTCGTGAATTGGAAACTTACTCCTGGACAAGAGCGGTTCTCAGTCGATATTTGTTATTTTCTGTGTATTTAGTTATTTCCAGTAACTAATACTTTAGTCATTTAGAAGTAATACTGTTGAACTTTGCGAGTGATACTGTTGAGCATTGCTAGTATCTCTCTGTTATTGGGTAATATTGAGAACGGGACATTACATCTCCTATGCACCCCATGCATCAATAAAAAATGGTGCACTCTAAACCTTAACCCCTAAATAGTGAACCCTAAATCATATTTGAATCATTTGGGCCGGGTGAACCATGAATCACTTGGGCCGAGTGAACCATGAACTACTCGTGCCGGGTTTGGGGTCGGGTCGGGTAGGGTATTAAAAATTTAAAAAAAAAACATCTAAAATTGAAATTAAAGTTAAAAGAAAACCGAAATTGAAAAAAGAAAAAAAAGTTAAAACTAAAAAAAATTAGAAAAAGAGTTTTAAAATTAAATTGCATCAATTTTATTGGTGCATGTAGTGCACAGGAAAATTTGTCAAAATTATTTTGTCTTCCACCTGTCTCTAACAAAAACTTATATAGTTGGAAATTCAGTTGATAAGTTTAAATTCTCAGATTTAAAGTAGATCTAAATTTGATCTAATTTGCCTTTCAATTTTTTATTTTTTTTTATCTAATTCAGCACTTTGAACTATTTAAAAGAAAAGAAAAAAAAAACCTTACCCAAATATCTTTTACTCCATAAGACTTACCATTAAATTCCCTTGAAATTGAAATTATTCATTAAAGAAATATGATAACATATTTTAAGGCTACATCTTGTATAAATACACATGATGTAACGTGCACTTCATAATATATTTTAAAATCATACAATTTATTACATTAAAATATATAAATAAATTACATATTTTAATATAACAAATTATATAATTCAAAATACAACGTGAAGTGTACACTGTCTGCACCTAATATTTCGTTTTATATAAGGGATTTAAATCGATTCAAGACTCAAACGGACCCAACTTTTTGGGCTGGATAGGATACCGCATAGGCCCACTCCTTATTGGGCCTGAATAGCTTAGTCCATAAATATTCAGAATGTTGGAGGGGAGCCCAAATTCAGTGACATGATAAGAAATTTTCACACATTTTTATGACAATATTATAAATTTTTGGCAAAATGCATCTTCATGTTTCTAAACTATTATTTTTTATTTTGAAAGATTCTTAAATTATTTTTTTATTTTAACAATTTCCTAAACTATTAAATTTTTATTTCGAAAGGTCCCTAAACTATTATTTTATTTAATGAAGTCCATAAAATATTAATTTTTGTTTCAAGCAGTCATTCTTGACAAAATTTTCTAACTAATCTAATGAAATCATTAAGTAAAACAATAGTCAATATTGACAATTTTGAGAATGATGATGTGTGTATTTATTTAACGATTCGTTAGATAATTAAAAAAAATAGTTAAGAAGGACTACGTGAAATAAAAATCAATATTTTAGAAATTTTATTAAATGAAAAAATACTTTAAGAACATTTCGAAATAAAAGTTAATAGTTCATGAGCTTCTTAAAACAACAAAATAGTTTATAAACTTTTCGAAATAAAAAGTAATAATTTAGAAAATTAAAAATGTATTTTGTCTAAAATTTTCAACTAAAACTAACCTTAAGTCTTGAAATAAATTAGTTCACGAGAGATGGGATTTTTTATTTTATTTTTTTTAACAGAAAGATTTTTTTTAAATACAAAAAATTAAAATTGTTTTCAAAACTGATTTCTGAGATTCGTCCCTTTTTAAAAGGTCAAAACACGCCTAAATTGTTTATGATTTCTGAGATTCGTCCCTGGGTCAAAACGTGATTTTTGTCCTTTAGAATTCAGAGCTCCTCCATCGAGGCAAAGAGATGTTTGGTATAGGGATGTGCAATCAGTGTCGGATCAAATAAAGAGATGAAGTGAAATAAAGAGATTAGATTGTATATTTATATGTTGCAGTGATCTTCAAAATTGCATGCAAGATGACTAGTCTTATTCTTCCACGGAATAGCCGATTACAATATTAGATCACTAGTCACACGCGTGAAATAAGAAATTATATAGACATTAACGTTTTAATATTTAAAAGTAAAATGAATGTTGATTTGTATTAATTTGTATTTCGTTTTATATGAATTTTTATCTATTTTGGTTGGAGCTCCACAAAATAAGGCATGTAATTAAAAAGGTCTTGCACATTAACAAAACGTATCTATTTAAAAAAAATAAAGTCTAGTATGAAAATTTTCATACATGAAATTTTTTTAATTTACAACTAAATTTTGTAATCGGTGAAGGTAAGATAAAATTGAGTGGTTCATGGTTCACTCGGCCAAAGTAATTCATGATTCACCCGGCCTGAATAGGTCATAATTTAGGATTCATTATTTAGTATTTAGGGTGTAAATGACTGATTTAGTGCAATTATATAAATTTCATACATGAAAATTTTCACACTGGACATACTCATTTAAAAAACTTTGAAAGTAGAAATATCATTTATGATGAATTAATTAATGACAGTGATACTTTTTAAGTTAAAATAATATTATGCTGTTGAAAATTACAAGACTTTCCCTTAAAATAAAAACTTGCACTAACACAAATATGTAAAGTTGCATGACATAGGTTAAAGATGCCATTCTTTCCTAAAGAATGCTTTTATGTGTCATTCAAATTATTTATGTATGGGCCATGCTTTCTTTGGGGGGTCTTTTAATATTAGATTTGGTCCTTCAACTACACAATTAGCCAATTAGGATATATAAAGTTTGTAGCCGTTCATGAACTAACTAGCTCTCTATCATATCTAATAAATTAATTAATTAGTTAATTAGCATATGTTCCATCCTATACCTAACTAGCTAGAATTCATTCTCTGGTGAGGTTATGACTGTAAAGCAATAAAATAATTTCATCTTTACTTTTATATAATATTAAAATGTGCATCTTTACTTTTATATATAACAATTCACATGTGTAGACTATATGTAAAGGCATATATATGTTGTTGTTATTTATGCTATTCGAATTAAATTTGCAGTTGACAACATATACATAAGGGCCAGTTTGATATGCCTGACTAGGGAGTTATCGAACCTTTACCGTGAGTCTTTTTGGAGTTTGGTGGATGTGTTTAAATATCATAAATGCCCAAGATATTTTCAAAGTCCGCATCAATACACTGTTTCTCTTCAGTGGAGTTATCTTATCAAAATAGGTGTGACTTGCAATTGTTAGTGAACAATAACAGGGGCATTTATGTGATGTTTCGAAAATACCCCCGCATATATATAATAATACGGCAATTTAAAACCAAATTTGTCTCTAAAAATATCGCTTCAGATCCACTCTAATTGTCACTGGAATCGTTCAAGGAATCGCAACAAACGAACCGTAACCTAGTATTATCTTCACTTTTTCACTCTATTGTATGCGATTATGATGGTTTTGATATGGGTTTTACAATTTTTACGGATTACATAATATTTCTTGATGAAAATGGGCGTTACCCAGTGGGTACTAAAAAAAATGACTTATTCTTTGTTGATAATTTTGTATTGGTTTTTCTAATGAGTTGGGTTTTTTTCTCTTTTGGGTTGTTTTTCTCAAGATGATCAATTCTTTCTTTATAATTTGGTATGTATGTGAAAAAGATGATTGATGTTTATTGATGGTAGATTTTTATTTGGAACTCGGTGATTTCTACAATTATCTAGATTTTCCACATAAATTATGGAACTCATACACCCAATGGCATATCCGTTACCTCGAAACATTTGTGCGAAAGCTACAATGGGTTGAAAAATTAGTATAAACAACGACATAAAATATACCTACACGAAGGGAAAACAATGATTCAGTCGTTATCGAGAATGTATGAAAAGTCGCAGCGTATCGCCACCTGAAATCTTTCCGACGAAGAAGACGAGACTGTGCAAATTGATTTTGTGTTTGACATAATAGTGTGTATATGTTAGTAATTTATCAAATAAGGCAAGGGAATGACAATCAATTCAATTAAAATGTAATGACGACTACTGTGCGAGACGTGGGATCCAACTTTCCCCTACCAAATACCCGCATAATTGTCGGTAACTAATTAAATTTGGGTCCACCTCGCTATCGCCAAATCGGAAGGATTAATACACATGACTATCAAACGGGGCCTAAGTTTACACTCTCAATTCATCATACGTCTCATGAGTGTGTTCTAAGTAAATCTTGGATAAGATCGATACAATATTTTTACAATTTTTTTATAATATTACTGATATTTTGAAATTTTCATAAACACTTTTGTTTGATTATGGATGATGATGGATGAAATGGAGGTGGAAAAATATGGGTAGGGTAATCTAGTTAATAGGAAGCATGTGTTTAGTTAAAGATGAAGAAATAGAGGTGAGTTTAATTTTATGTCAAATCAAAAGTGATGTATATTTTATTATTATTTTCAGTGTCCCATACTAGATTTTTCATTTTTCATAACCATACTAGATTTTTTATACCAAAAAAAAAAAAAAAAAACTCCATGTCTTTTTCAACTATCTCCTCTCGGCATTTCAAAGTTATATTGTTGGGGTTATACGTGAAAGTATGTTTTTACTTTGTATAACCTATGTATTAAACACTTATTTACTGAAATAAATTATTTATCACTGTTGCTTTAAATATGATTGAATGTTACATATATTTATTGCAAACCGTTCATATAATAATACGTGTTACATTGTAGTTAACGTGGTGATACTAAATCACAGAAGATCACGTTAACAGTGCCTTGTAAATGAGTGCGTGTTTCACAACTTAGATAGATCCGAACAATCTATTGGTAGAAGTTGATGTGTAAGGCTCATATTGACTTGTCTTGGCCAAGAGATTACACTAGTGCATTCGATCTTGTTTGAAAGCGGACTGCGAGAGGGATAAACTCATTCGCACTGACTTAAGGGATGAAGAGTTAGACCTCAGTGATTGTTGATTTCTTAATCTCTGTCACTTAATAAGGATTGTGTGTGATTAATATTTATTGCTTTGACTTATAAATGGGAAGAGAATCATTGCGAGTTCGATACCCTATATCTTGGGCAATAATATTAATTGCACGACAATTGCTAAATTAATACAGAGAATCGTGTGCTTGCAATGTCTTACGTGATTGGTCCCCTTGGTGGGCCCGGAACCTTTATCATACCAAATCTTGAAAGTGGAATTAATTTTTCGGTATTGATAATAAAGTTGGGTTGTCTTTACTCCAAGGATAAAAATATTAATTAATATAAAACTTTTCAGTGGCTTAATTAATTAATTGACTAAATAATCTTAAACACATGAAATAATAATCATGAGTCATATTACCGTAATATGGGTTAAGTTAGATAGTGCAATATTAATTATATAGTGATATTAATTAATATTAATGAGCTGAATTATATTGTGGCTCAATATTGAAATCCAGTAGCCCATTGGAAAATCCATCTTAATTCTCCTAAAGGCCCCTCAAGTAGCCAAAATTAAAGTTCATTAAATAAAAGATGCTTAAAATAAATTAAATTATTGTTGCTTATATTTTTCTTGTTTTTTCGAAAATATTGAAGAAAAAGAGGGAAAAGAATTTTATTGAAAAGATCTTTATGGAAAGGAGATACATATTCTTGGAATACAAGATTATCCCATAAATTCAAGAAATCTCCCACCTTGTTTCTTTAATTGAAATTTTTGAAAATTATGGAGGAATAATAGAAAGAAGGATTTTCTTGATTTTCTTGAAAAGATCTTATGGAAAAATATATCTATTTTAGGAATACAAGAGTATCTCATAAATTCAAGAAAGATCAAATCTTGAAATATTCCCTATTATTTTCCAAATATTAGGCTAAATAAGGGTATGAGATTTTTGTGGAAAAATACACATGAAAAGAAGAATATATGAGGTATATTCAAGATTTCTTTGAGATCAAGAAAAGATCTTTCCTAACCCTATTTTGGCTCAAAATTTCGTCCAAACCCCTCTATATAAATAAGGGGATGAATCTTTTTCATCCCCTACAGTTCCATGTGTTGAAAATATTAGAAATCCACAAAAGTGGTGCAATAATTATTTAATTTTCCTTTGTTTATAAATTGTTCACTGGAGAACCTTCCATCTTCCATCGGGGTTATTGAACGAGGACTTGGGAATACTTGAGAATGACTTTTAGTGGGTATCCAAATACTTGATTCTGTCTGTCTCAGACCGTCTCTCCAACGGGTACGTTTGCGTAAACTCCTAGAAATTCCGCATGCTAGGATCTTTTACGTGAAATATTATTTGCATGTCGTTGTTGGGTTAATTATTATTTGAATTCACTTAGGTTAATTCATGTTAGTAATAATTGTTAATTTAAATTTATGTTTATGAGGTCATCCTGATAGATCCTGACATATTTTATCCGAACATCTTTATCCTTCAAATTCTAAAAATCACTGCATCCCTTCTAGAAATGACTAAGATACTCTCAATCACTGCATCCACATGGAACCATCCATAACTAAACGTGTTTTTACAAGTTTTTGTAATATTACTTAATTTTTTGAAAATATCACGAGAGCCTACAAAAGCATGATTACAATTTTTTGTGTATACTCCCTCCAACTCAAAATATTTTTTTTAAAAGATAAATTTCTTACACTAGTATGTAAGGGCATGTTTGTTTTGAGACTATTTCGAACGGACTTTGAACTTTACAATTCCATATACTCATTTAATACAATACTAAAATCAGGATTTTAAAATTCAATTTAAAACCTAACATAAACCCTATATCTGCACTTATTCACATTAATAATAATATTATCACTTTTACACAATTTTCAACACAATACTCAATCATTCAATCATTACTATAATAATATAATAATACAAATCAATCAATTTTTTTACAATCCTATATAATCATACCCTATAAAATCTCAAAATAAACATACAATTTTACTATTCATTAGGATTTTAAAATCCTAGATTTCAAAGTTCAGAATTTCTCCCACCCACTATAAGCCCAAAACAAACACACCCTAAAAGTTAACTATCTTATTTCAATTTTACTCTCCTACTTTTTTTTTCGATGGCTAATTAAATGAATGTATTAATATTAATAAAGTAAATAAGATGATAAAGACCTCACATTTTATTATGTAATATGTTTTCCATTTGCGTGAAATATTTAAACAACAAATATTTTATTTTTGGGGTGGAGAAGAGTTCACCACTGTATCTCTGTCACTCATTTTTGTTTTAGCGGTTTCTCATAGTCATAGCTTCAGGTTACAGAGCCCCACCAAAGCACATAGTCAAGTCACAGTCGCCGCCATAACCAAAAGTCGTACACTTTTTTGGCCTTTATAAAACCAAAAATTCTTTTCCCAGATCAAAGACTACTCCTTTGTAGGCCATAAACAATGATTTACATTACTATAAACAATTTATCCACTCTGAGAACAGACGTCCCGCTGCTTATTAATAGTATTCGAATTCCACGTATAAGTAGTTGCTAGAAATTCATTAATTCTCCAACAATCTTCAACTCCAGAACCAGATTTCAGGTGGGTTTCTGAAGAAACCGTCGTATTTCACTTTTCTTGTTGTATTTCACAACAAATCAAGAACCCGTTTCTCCAATTACTCCAAATTCTCAGAAATGGCGGAAAATATCCCGGATTTCTACTCCCACAAATCCCCTTCATCTTCCCAGGTAATACTCCAATCAAATTCACATCTGAGTTTCTCTCGTGTATAATAATTTTACCTTGTACCCATTTTGCAACTGATACTTTATAGTAAAACAACTAATACCTTTTAATAAAACAAGTAATACCTTTTGACGAACCTACTAATGCTCTGTATCTATCTATCTATCTATCTATCTATTCTTCAATGCTTTTGCAAATTTCAAATCTGGGTTTCCGTTTTGCAACTAATACTTTATAGTGAAACAACTAATACCTTTTAAAGAAACAACTTATACCTTTTATCAAATCAACTAATACACTGTACCTACTGCAAAGGTGGTAGAAGAAATCAAAGAGCTATGGTCAATGGCGCTCCCAATTTCCGCAATGAACTTTCTAGTCTACATTCGAGCGGTGGTTTCCGTACTGTTCTTGGGTCGGCTCGGCAGCCTCGAATTAGCCGGCGGCGCGTTGTCGATCGGCTTCACAAACATCACCGGCTACTCTGTTTTAGTCGGCTTATCATCAGGGCTCGAGCCGGTTTGCAGCCAAGCGTACGGAGCCAGGAATTGGGACCTCCTATCCCTCTCTCTCAACCGCATGATCTTCATACTTTTTATTGCAATCATCCCCATTGGTACCCTTTGGGTCAATCTTGAACCAATCATGGTTTTCGTGGGGCAGGATAGAGAAATCACATCAATGGCTGCAACATACTGCTTGTATTCTCTCCCGGACCTTTTAACAAACACATTGTTGCAGCCATTGAGGGTTTATTTGAGGTCACAGGGGGTGACTAAACCGCAAATGTGGTGCACTTTGATGGCAGTTGTGTTTCATGTGCCTTTGAATTATGTTCTTGTGGTTGGTATGGGGTGGGGGGTTCGTGGGGTGGCCGTGGCGTCGGTTTTGACGAATTTGCATATGTTGGTGCTGTTGATGGGGTATGTATTTGTGTATGGGAGGTGGGAGTGGAGGTGGGGGGGTTTTAGTGGTGGCGATGGTGGTGGCATTGGCCATCTTTTGAACTTGGCGGTGCCGAGCTGTGTGGGAATATGTTTGGAGTGGTGGTGGTACGAGATTGTCACGGTGTTGGCTGGTTATTTGCCTGATCCGAAGCTGGCGGTGGGGGCCACCGGGATCATGATTCAGACGACTAGTCTTATGTACACCGTTCCGATGGCTTTGGCTGGTTGTGTATCGGCGAGGGTAAGTTGTGTGATTTTAAATGGTATTAGTTGTTATATTGAAGAGTATTAGTTGGTTCATTCAAAAGTATTAGTTAGTAATACTATAAAGTGATAGTTGTGTATCAGTTTTGCAGTGAAGTTGTTTTATATAAGTCGAACTGAAGATGCATATATGATGATTGATGCATTTGAAGCAAGTTGGATTTGTTAAAATGGGTGCTATTAGTCATTTTGTTGATATGTTAATTGCATCATATGATTCATATCTCATACTTACTTTATTGATCATATTAGTAAATTTGGTTGGATAAAGTTGCATTATCCATTATTCTAGTTGATGATTATTTGATTCCTACTTTTGTGGCAAATATTAGTGTTCTAAGTTCCATTCATGGCCCCTTTATGGCATATTCCCTTAAAAAGGAACCTGGAAAGATGATGATAGTTACTCCTCATTAATCATTGTGGAATAAATTCCTGAATCTTGCATTGTTCAATTCGATCCTCGTTGCAGGTAGGCAATGAGGTGGGAGCCGGGCATCCATACAGAGCCAAGCTAGCTGCAATCGTGGCATTAGTCTCTGCATTCGTAATCGGATTCATCAATGTGATCTGGACCGTTGTTTTCAGATATCAATGGGGCGGGCTATTCACAGACGACGAAATGCTCAAAGCTCTCGTTGCATCTGTTCTACCGATAATCGGGCTTTGTGAGCTCGGAAACTGTCCACAGACCACCGGGTGTGGGATCCTGCGAGGCACAGCCCGGCCCGTTGTGGCTGCTCGTATCAATCTTGGCTCGTTTTACTTCGTGGGAACTCCTGTGGCCGTCGGTCTGGCCTTCTGGCTTTGCGTCGGGTTTTCCGGGCTGTGGCTCGGCCTGCTCTCTGCCCAAGCTGCATGTGCTGTCTCAGTGCTTTATGTTGTGTTGTATTGCATAGATTGGGAAGATGAAGCTTTGAAAGCTTCCAAACATGCAAGTTTGGAAATGAGAAATATTGATAGTGATGAAGAGAAAACAGGACTGTTGGATTTAGGGAATCAAAAGATTGGTGTTGTTTAGTGGGATGTAAGGCATGCACTTGGAATGGAATGGAATGGGAATGGAATGTTGTTGATATTGAGATTTTCTGCGGTTATGAGTTCTTTTTTTTTTTTTAATATTCGAAAATGAATATGCTGTATATCTGTTTTCAATGCGATACATGATTAGTATATTAACAATTATTTTATGTGAAAAAATATAAATTCAAATACGTAACAAATACTTCAAATTATGATAAATTTAAAATTTATTTTCATACATGTAAATGTTTAAGTGAAAACATGCCATGAAAATAATTTGCATGTTTTAAAAATGCATTTGAGTTTTTTTAAGTGCAAAAGGAATCTAACTATCAATATCATTTGTATTAACCTAACAATATTAATTGTTTGTATTGAATAATATTAATTATATATCAATTCACAATATAATTGGTGTACCTAGTGTTATTCAAATATATATTAAATGAAATAGAGGAAGAAGTTAATGTTTTAAATAAGGAAACTGCTCTATACCTTGACGCAAATCAGTGTGCAACCAAAACAGAAAATTTTCGTTATCAGATATTGTTAAAAAAAAAACAACAGTAATTTGTACTCCAATCGTATTTTTTAAATAAAAATTCTAGATGTTCGTAAAAGGAAAAAACAAGAAAGGTCCATTTTAGCAGTGTTTTCATAACCGAACCGGCGATCAAACCGGTCTGAGCATTGTTTGCCGGTCCAACAGGTTGGACCGGTTGAACCACCGATTCAACCGTTAAATTAATTTATACAAATTTATTTTATATTTTGTATGTTGCATTAAAAAATAAATATTTATTCATAAAAAAATAAAATTATACTAATTTATAACTTTTAAGTATTATATTAAAATAAATACAATAGAGTTTGGAGACTCGAGATGATGGCGTTGTCGATTAATTCCACACAGTACGTGATAGTGGTAAAGAGATTAAATGAAATTGATGACTTATGAATGAATTTATGAGAGAGAAAATGATATTGAGATAAAAATAATAACATTATATAGAGAGATTTAGAAAAAAATAATAAAAATATAAAAAAAAGTGATTTAATAAATAATAAAAATAATGAAACCGAATTAACCATTTTTAAGGAGTAATTGAACCGGCGACATTAGCTGTTCACGGTTCGACCGGTTCAATCCGGCGGTGCAACTGATTTTTAAAAATACTGCATTTTAGTGAAACAGAGAAAGTAAAAAAAAAAGAAAAAAACGTGGTTATCCAAGTAGCAAAGGTGTCAAATGTAGAATAATTATGTTGGTTTCTGGAGAAGTGGGATTCTAAAGACAAGTGGCCATATATATATTTGATATTTCATTACATTATTATTAGAGAATATATATAAAGTAGTGGATGGGGGGTACCCAATGCCTTGGATTTGAATCATTTCAGTATAATGTGACTACGCATTTCATCTTTTAACTTGACCCCACACCACATACCCTTCTGTATCATCCTAATTTGTCCAACCTAATTTTGAGAGTTGATCGAATCAACCTTTTTAGGTTCAATCAAACAGCTGGCTTTCGTCCAGTCATGTTCTATGCACATTAAAAAAAACAGAATGAAAAGTATTACTGGATATAAGTAAAAGTATTATTTCAATCACCACCGTTGATCAAAGCAAACTCGGGAAGCTGTATTAAAGCTTTTTTTTTTTGAAACAATAGCAACTTTTTTACACAAAATTTCTACTATTATGGCTCATTTATACCTATACACTATTCAAGAATTTACATCAATATAAAAATTTAACTTATTTATACCCTAAATCAACTTTATTAGATAAATAAATTAGAAATAAAATTTAGAGTGAGTCTCATTCTCATGTAAGATCAAGAAGTCTTGTTTCATAAGACATTTTAGAACAACACACACTTGTTATCTTTGAAATATACAAACATTTTATCTTGAACCGCCAGTAATTATTAATATTAAAAAATAATTGCATGTTTCAATATAAATAAATCATATATTTTCAGTATAACAAGTTGTATAGTTCTAAAATACACTAGAGTGCACGGTGCAATTGGAGATATGATATGGAATATCCAATTTTAGGATAGAAGTTTTAACTAAAGATCACTCTGACAAGCCTAACATCTGTTTATTAGGTCATCAACGCACTTAATTCCATTTCTAAAAAGGCATTGTGACAATAAAAAACATAAGAAACAAAGAATAATGACAATTATCTACTCTCCGTTGGTATCATCTTTATGGAAGCAAACAAATTAAGCCGTCAGTAGCATTCCCCAGTATGCCTTTTGGATGGCCAAATGGGAAAGGAGTGGGTAATCTCGAGCATGCCTAAAACTCACAAATACATATAAAATATCAAATACTAGGAGTATATGTTAAATAAAACACTAAAGTCCAAAACAAAAGTTGGATTTACATTCCAATCCTTCACATATCACCAATAAAATCGTCTTTTTGTTCGAATAATATTTGGCAATTAAAGATTACATGCTTCTACTTTATTGATATGATGACATCACGTAGGTAATACTATAGTCTTGTCTCTCCTTTCCAACTTATTAAAATGGCCAACATTACTGCTCGAAAGGGCCTGTTAATAATAAGGAAATAACCAAAACAAACTAAATATGTATAAAACTTTAGAAGAAAATTGACCTCTAATGACAAAATTTTTGTTCCTATTAATAAAAAGAATCTGAACAGTTGGTTCGAACCGTATCTGATATGATAACCCTAACCTGAAAACATGAACTGTCCATTAGGTTACGGTTCCATCCCCAAAGGTTCTAAACCGTCGAACAACTTCAGTCCCGTCTCGTTGTCATCCACACGATACAATAGAGAGCCCACCAAGTGCAGATCCACAATCCGAATAAACTGTGAGCAAATCGAAGCTTGGCCACGTTACTAACTGATCACTATTGACAAAAAAGGAAGAGCAAAGAATATTAGTGAGTGCTGGGTGAGCAAGACACCTATTAAAACAAGAAGAAGTGGCTCAAAATTGCCTGCAAAGAATATGTGACTTCACATGCATGTGGGACTCTACATCAAACTCCACTTGCTAAATGCTAACTACTTTATTTCGACAGAAAAGCCAATCACTCAAAAATCCTTTCACTTGCAGATTTTTTTTGTTCCATGATACATATATGCCATTTTAGACGTTCCACCTCATCGGCTTCTTCAGTAGCCCGTGTCATCATCCAACGTGCACATTATAATGCCGAAATTCAAAATGGTAGTGCAATTAATTAAGGACTGTGTGGCAAATCTGACCGACATATGATTCACCAATGCTAACAATGTCCTCGACTTCTTATCCTAATAGACTTCAATTTGTCGTTGACATAAATATAACAAGGAGACAGTGTATGCAAAAACAATTCTCTGAGCATAAAGGGTGTGTTTGCAAACTCTACTAGTATGTTTTCAAACTCTACAAATAGCTTCCGAATCACTTTTTCTTTCAAAAGTTGTGATGGGTAGCTTAAAGAAAAATTGATTTTGTCTCACTATGTAGAGTTTGCAAACACCACAGTAAGTTTTTGTGATTGTCGAACATTCAAACTTCTGCCAGCAATTCCTGTACAGAGATTCAATTGAGCAAGACTACTAGCAGATCCATTATACACAATAAGCAAATAAACGGGGTGTTCCAAAAAAAAAAGTCAGCAACTAAAGCCTTACATGTTGTAGAGATTTGTTTGTGGTCATGCAATTGAATGATAATAAAGACTCCTTTCATGTCAGCGGAATCCAAGCGTCAAAGTTGATTTGTCATCTGCCGGAAAGAGCCAAGAAACTACAGCAAAGGACGAAGATTTAGAAGGACACAAGTTTTAGGTAATGTAACACAGTAGCAAGCTCCAAACAAACAAACAAAAAAACGTATAATTAATTGAAGGCATAATTAAAGAATTCAAATTGATCAGACTTGAGCCGAGAACACACGAGGAGGAAAAGTTACAAGGTCATGCTCGCTGCAACAGATAACTTCATTCCCTGATCAGTCTCAGAGCCCAGAGGGTGTTTGACTGAGCTTATAAGCTCTTGAAGCAGCTTATAAGATGATTAAAATGAGTTTAGACAAACGGGCACTCATCCCCAGTTGAAAAAAGGTAGAGATGGTCAATTGACAAGGGCATTCTTATGAAGTTTTACCAATCGAACTTCAATTGCATTCTCAGATACAAGTTCTATCAATGATATTAACTCATGGTGTAAAGACAAAATTGTAATTCATCCAGAAGCATGATGCAGATCATCTTTAAACTTCAGGACAATTTAGCAAATATTCAGCTCTGGAGATTCAGTCCATTAAGTAAACCTTTTGTTACAAAACATTTAATATGAATCAACCAACAAGGTCATCATCAGAGGCAAAATCAGGCTTTCTAGTTCCATTAGCATAAAATCCTCAAGTGGAACAATTGCGTCTATTATTTAAACATTCACAACCAAGCAATTATGCGTACACGGCAAGAAAAAAAAAGAGCAACCGATTCCATGCATTCAAAGCAGGATAAAAAAAATGGTTCTAAATTCATTAGAATCCATACAAATGAGTAAAACTACGCAGCACATTATGACAGAGGAATAACCACATGACATGATAATTCTGTTGGTAGCTACAACAATAATTAAGAAAAATAACATAATGAAACAAACCTAATCCATGAAGTTGCTAGTCAAGCAGCTAAATTTCTACTCCATGGGAGTCTTTCTTGTGTTAGACCTAGTCCTATTTCCAGAAAAAATTGACTTCTTTTCAGTTCTTCTAGTGAAATTCGAATCACCATCTCGATTATTTGTTCTCCTAGGAAACCTTGATGAACTTTCAAACGTGTTCCCTTCAGCCCCTCTTCCATTAGTCCTCCTTCCTGCATTCCTTTCTTCAAATCCCGCACCTTTCCTTTTGAACATCCCTCTTTTAGTTTCGTTTTCACCCCGAAAATTCTTCATGCGATTATCGCTTACATAATTTCCTGTTCTAGACCTAGAACCATTACCAGAGAAATCAGATTTATATCCTGTTCTTCTAGGGGAGTCCCTATCACCACCTTCAAAATTTGTTCTACTTGATGAATATTTAAATGAGTTTTCTTCTCTTCCTCTTCCATTTGTCCTATTATTCCCATAGGAATCTGAATTCCTTGTGTTTCTTCTAGGGAAATTTGAATCACCACCTTGAGAATTCGTTCTCCCAGAAAACCTTGATGAACTTCTAGACACATTTTCTTCGCCTCTTCCATATGGTCTCCTTGTCTCACTTCTTCTGCCATTCCTATCTTCAAATTCTTCACCTTTCCTTTGGAATCTCCCTCTTTTAGCCCCATTTTCCCTCTGAAGAACCTCCATCTGATCATCAGACGAGTCGGACATTTCATCATCATCTTCCTCATTTGTTCTTCCTCTTTGATTTGTCCTATTCCTAGAGAAATCTGACTTCTCTGTGGTTAATTGAATATTCGAATCACCACCTTCACCATTCGTTCTCCTAGAAAACCTTGATGAACTTTTAGACACACTTCTAATTTTCCTCCCTTCAAATCTCCCTCTTTTAGTCCCACTTTCACCCTCAATAGCCCCCGTCTGATCATCATCCTCATCTTCATCAGACGAGTTATACATTTCATCATCGTCTTCCTCCCCACCCTCAACATCTTCCACTTCCCCTCCTTCACTTTTCATCACAACAATGCCAGTCTTTTTTGGCTTCCCTGGTTTTGCATTCTCCTCACCCTTCTCTACATTCATCAGCTTAATATACTTAGACCTCATATCCATCAATGGATGCCTATTGATCATCATCCCTCTCTTATATGCCTCCTTCAGAACCACCGTACGTGCCCCAATCTTACTCGACACATAGAAAATCCCTGGATGCTGCAAAAATGACAGTTTAAACCTCGATCTCAAACCCAAATGCTCTCCAAAAAACAGAAGGCTCTCCCTATCCGCCCTCTTTCCAACAAAAAGATTAAGAACCTCATGCAACACTGAAACCGACCACTTATCCGATTCATCAGATTTTGATGATAAATGCATTGCGTTTTCATAAGGTGAAACATATGGCAACTTTTGCCACTCATCCAGCCACTTCTTATACTTCTTATCCATCTCAAAATCTTTCGAAAAATGTAAAGAAAACTCACATTTCCCATCCTTTGCCCCCTTTTTTCCCATCTCAGAAACTGCGAATTCATCACTCCAGCAAACTAACTCAAGCACCTTCCCATTTTCACTAATAACCCTAAAATAGTCAGGAAATTCAGGAATTATATCTCTCTCGTAATCCTGAGGCAGACCTAATTCCCATTTCAACCTCTCCAACAACAAAATCGGAATTTTATTAACTCTACTAATCATCAACAGCTTCAAAAGGCGGCCCGCGATGTCCTGCTTATAATTCACACTCTGGTAGAGCAAATCCTCCTCAGAGTTCAAGGAAACAATCTCGGGGCTGAGTTTTATGTAGGGGTGGATCTTGAGGGACCCCGGGTGAAGTTCTTCAAAAATAGAAGGGTATTTTCGAATGAAATCAATCGGTCGAAATGGGATTCCTAGAGCTTCCTTTGAATCTGAAAGTAGGGAAAGTGGGATGGATTTTGATGGCTCGGAAATGATGAGGTTTTTGAGCTTGAGGAGGGGTTTGAGGTGCTTGTCGCGCTCGACGGCGTGGTCGAGGCCGCGGTCGCGGGGACATTGCAGGGAGGCTACGCCGTCGTACAGAGTGCGAATTTGGTGGCGGAGACGGCGGAGGAACGGCGAGTGGGAGCTGAGAAGAAAATTCATCACAAGGTTTTAGTAGGGTTTAACTTTTTTTTAGGTTGAAATTAATGTTTTATGCAGTGTATGAAATCTATTTTCTTTTTTCATTAAACTTTCTTCAAATATGTAAATACCTAAAAAAATTGTAAAAACCATTATAATATCTGAAAACATACATTTCGGTTAATAAAATTCGAGTTTTTAAAAGATCAACAACTTGTTTTCAAAAAAAATAAAAAACTACTACTATAATTAAACTTTCCTTTATGAAGAAGCTAATCCGAATATAAATCATTTCCATTCAACAGTACTATAGCTTACATTTCTAAGTTAAAACAAAATCTCAAATCTCATCCATACAAATGAAACGGTAATAATTTGTGGACGTGTGAGATGGTACAGGTTTAAGGCAAAAAAAATTATGTAAACCTTAGATTACATGATTTTTTTTAAGTATCATTATTATTATATAAAATTATTATTATCTGTTTATAAATTGAGTGACTTTTATTTGCATCATGTGTATATGCATTTTATAATATATTTTAAAATTTTTTTAATTAATGATTGCGATTTTTTACATTGAAACATGTAATATATATTTATAAAATATAGTTATATATTTTAATATAATAAATTATAAATTTTTTAAATACATTATAAAGTGCACGGTAATAATAATATTTTTTAAAAATAAATTAAGTAATCTTTTTTTTTAATAATAATATTTTTTATGCACCAACCTTTTGAAAAAAAGAAAAGAAAAAAGTTTACGATGAATTCGATTGATCTCTACCTACCGAACTCAATCTCAAGACCCCATCCAAAAAAAAAAAATCTCAAATCTCAAGTATACTCCAATTTTTTTAATATGTAGTCAAGTCTACAACTGCAATAATTAGTTGGCAATTTCCGATCTGTTACTTGAATGATTGAATCTCAATTTCAATATTTCTGTTAGCTCTGAATATAAGAGAGAGTTGTTGCCGTGGTCCGTGGTCGGCGATGGCTAATACTAATGGAAGGCCGTTTTGCGCCTCTGCTGCCGCCGCCGCCGCATTAGCCTCACCGGAAGCCCCCAAATCTTTTGATTCCTCCTCCGTTTTGACGCCACAAATTCGCCGTTTGTCGGAGAATGAGCTCCGCCACTGTTCCGAAGCTATCAAATTCTTCCACAAAAAATTGAAGTCTATACAGACAATCCATCACGAGTTTCAAATGTTAGAGGTATTTCAAAAAATCGTTTTTGAAATGTATATTTGCTGCCACTTTAAGAATTCAGGCTTTTTCCCCCTAATTATTTGCTGCTGTGTAATGGTAACCTCTATGCAGAAAATAGTGTTGTTTGTAATTTCGGATTTCTGCTGTTGAATTACAATAGGATTTGATACTAGTTGTGAAGGATATCAGAACTGAAATTGGGGGGTGTTTGGTTTAAATTCTGCAATGTGAATCATCAGATAGTGAAGAACAATGAGAATAATGGTAAATTATCAGTGTACTCTAACATTGGAATAAACTGAAATTAAAAAAATGATTGTTGGTTGAATAATAGTTGAATTAGTAGTTAATCAAAATGGGGGTAATGATTAACTTATTTTGAGCTCATTACCTCATACGAAGTATGATGAAGGCGAATTGGTAATTTTTATTCTCATTAACCACCACAAGTTACCTCATTTTCATTCTATTACCATTCCCATTGAAAAATTATGAACCAAGTGTTCCTCAGTTATTGTCACTTCTCTCTCTCTCTCCAGCTGGTAGGTGAAACTTGAAATGTATTAGAAAGAGAACTAATGGTAGCACTCAAAATATTATCGTGTTCACCGTAGAGGCGTAAACAATGCGGTAAAGTTTGCTTTTTAGTTTGTAGTTTGTACATGTGTCGTAGCATTAACAGATTTTAAGGATTTAAAGGCAGCTTGAGCTCTGAGTACAATTCAATCAGATTGCATTATTGACATCTTTTGAATTATATGATTAATGTATGCTTGAAAATGTTGCGGGATTCTAGTTGTCAGGTGTTACTTTTTCCGGTTATGGATCAGTTAATAACCACGGATATCATGTGTGAAACGCGTGCTTAATGGGCACATTAACTTGATACGGTTCTTGATTTGATGAAATAGAACTTGGTTCCTTTTATTCCAACATGTCTTAGTTTAACAACTATAAAAATGCAAAACCAGATGGTGCTTTTGGAACAAAGATTTCCACCTCGTTCTATTCTCATGTTAGTGTACGAGCTTCTGATATGCCGATTTTCTTCACATCTTAGTACGGACTTGAAAAATATGCTCGCTCACTGGGTTGACTTGAATTATGCAGTTTAGGATGTGTTGCAATTTCTTTCCTTCATCGTGACAATGTAGAATCTGATTTCTATATTACAGGAACATAGGATGAAGTCTTTGGACATGAAGAATAGATGTTCTATTGCGTTGGACTCGATAAATTCCAGCAAGAATCGCTATACTAACATCTTGCCGTGTATGCCAATCTGCAATATATCTATATGCCCCTGTTACTTGAATTTATTTGTTCAACATTCATGAATATATAGTAACCATTTTCTAAATTCTTTAATCCAGTCAACGATAACAGGGTTATGTTGAATCAACATAGAAAGTACAGACCTTCGCCTACAGGATATATCAATGCAAGCTTTGTTATGGTTTGGTTCTCTATCCTTAATTGAGTTTATAAATATGCCATTTTTATACCATACTATTGTAAACAAGCTTGTGTTCAATATATTGTTCTTTCCATCCAAAATTGGCTGTAGACTTCTGAAAGTGTGACGCGGTTCATTGCAACTCAAGGTCCGCTACCTCAAACTGCTGAAGATTTCTGGGAAATGATAGTTCAGTATCGCTGCCCTGCCATTATTATGCTCACTGGGCTTGTTGATGATAACAATGTAAGTTATCTCATCTTTGTGAATTTATAGCAAAAGGTCTATAAACTATTTCTCTGTGTTGTGTTTATCTTTCATTCGCTTCTTCGGATGTTAATTGTTTGAGAAAATAGATTTTTTTTTGTCCTTTAAGTTACCCCAACGTCAGTTTCAATCCTGCCGATTTTTACAAATTGAGAATAGTCTTGTAGGACGTAACCAGCTGTAGTACGTAACCAGCTGTAGTACGTAAAACATTCAATTGACCAATCAGACTCAGCCACGTATGCATATCAGATCCTGCCACATCAGCGTCAAGCCGTCAATCAGATGTTCCACCTCTTACAGCCGGTTACCGAACTAAAATAAGAACTATTAAAAATTACTGCACTTTTTTCAATTCTTGAAAGTTGACAGGACTGAAATCGAAATAGGGGTAACTTACAGGACTTGAAAAACTATATTTCCTAATTGTTTTTTTGTTTCTTGGTTTTGTTTTTAACTTTCTTCTGCTTGTATAAGATTGACCAACAAATTATTATTCGACGCAAAATGGAATAGTATGCACATGCAATTCTTGGTCTGCACAATTTTGTCAATGCTACTTTCGCTTACTATTTGTAATGAAAATATACGCAGACAGTTAAGTGTGGAGATTATTTCCAAGCAGACAATGGCCCTAGAGAGTTTGGCGAGATACGTGTCACCCAAAAATGGACACAAACAACAGATACTTCATTAATCTTGCGATGCTTAGAGGTTAAAAACAAAGAGGTGATTTGATTATCTTAACTCACAAATAGAGAACTAACACTTAAGATACTTATTGACTTGTTAATCACATATGCAATTCTCCCTTACTTTCAGTCAGAACTGACACCTATATCCGTTCTACACGTTCTTTATCCTGATTGGCCTGATTATGGAGTTCCAAACGACACTGCTGCTGTTCGTGAAATCTTCCAACGAGTATCTGCTATTCCAACCAGCCTTGGCCCAATTGTTGTGCACTGCAGGTTTGCCCGAATAACTTTATATACTCATATGCTTGTAAAAAAAAACACAGGTAATATTTCGTGGGGGTTAATTATAGCCAGACCCTTGTTGAAAATAATTTATGTTGTCTTACGGTTATTGATTTAACAGTGCAGGTATAGGTAGAACTGGAACATACTGTGTAATCCACAATACGATCCAAAGAGTTCGTAATGGAGATATGACTGCTTTGGATCTTGTTAAAACTGTGTCCACGTTCAGGTCACAAAGAATCGGAATGGTTCAGACACTGGTATGGTTTCTTAATACTTTAAGGATGTCGAAAGTAACAATGCATTGCTTAAATATCAGTTGAACCCAAACATGATGAGAGATTGTAAATATTTGATTTTTTTTTTTTTGCAGGAGCAATATGTGTTCTGCTATAGGGCGATTCTTGATGAACTGGAAAACCTCGTATTTAGAATATAGAAACGAATTATGTCGGTGATTGATTTGAGACTTCGCTTCAGCAAGTAATCCTCGTTATTCCTTCACTTGAACCTTTCATTTTATTTTGAATTTCGTCGTCGTGCAATAGCCAGCAAAGTTAACAGCAAGTCAGTAACATGAGCAAACACTAATCGTTCTGCATGATGATTTAGAACTTGACAGATACATTCATCAATATGAAGTTGGAAAATTATGTTATTTATAAATTTTTTTTCTACTGTTGATGATTTAGAATTCTCAATGATATACTATCATTTTCTTGATTTTAGACTTTTAGTAGGGCGGGATTAGTTAAGTAGGAAAGGACTGGGTCAAACAGAAAGAATTCAAAGAAAGAAAAATGGAAAGGGAAAAAGAAAAAGAAGATGACTGATCTTTAGTTGTAGGCCACTGGTTTGATGGTTTGATTCTCGTGGGCCCATTTGGCTGGAGTTATGGCCAAGTAGTAAGAAACAGCCAATGATACGATTTCATAAATTTAATCATTACTTTAATTTTAAAGATCATGTCAAAATATTTTTTCAAAATAAAATGATTGTTTACTACTACTACTTTTATGGCTTGTGTTTGGTATCGTTATAGGGTGCCTGTTTTAGAATTTTAAAAAAATGCTTCAAAAGCATGTATTTTTATAAAAAAATAAGTGTTTCTACTTTTTTTTATTTGATTTTCAAAACAGGCACAAATTCCAGCTTGGGATGTTGGTTACATAAATTTATCTTCGATATTTCCTTCTGAAACCATTGAAAGAATGATTAAAAAGATTGTTTTTAGTTGTTATTCCAATGTCTTAATAACATAAAATTTCTCAAGTTTTGTGAAGTGGGATGTCTGATGCTCCCTATTTTGCTGGACGCCGTGCTTAAAAGATGGTACTAACATTGAAAATATCAGCATCACTTGGAGTTGTTCCAACTTCATATGAAAAGATTTGTGTTGTTAAAAGTAAGAGTTTTTGAATGTTTATATTCAAGATTGTCCCGGTTTCTAGGCAAATCTTTTTGTCCTAATAAAAACGGAACTCGTACGCGTAAAAATAATTCTCTCCTCAATTGAAAATAGACTTATTTAATATGTACTGTATTTAATTGATGGTTCAAGAAAAAATTGAGAAAAAAAAGCACATATATCCACCGTTCTGAAAATGAAATAGTTGTATGTTTATACCTCAACCAAACAAAATGTTGTCAGATCAAAAGAAAATTTGATCAAGTTCTTCATTTTTTATACATTTTTCATTCCTTCCAAGTTTACCATGTACCATCCGAGTGATTGATTATAAGTAATTTGAAAATTGAGAAATGATATCATCTTTTGAGATGTGGAGCTCTATCAAGAAAAAGTTAAAGATGAACTTAAAGTTAAATTATGGAGTTAGTTTGTCATAAAGAATCAGGAATTTTCAAATTTTAATTTCAACGATTGACTTGTCAATTCTAAAATGATATTAAGTTGCTAGTAAAATTATATTGATACTTTTTGGGCAGGGTATATCTTACTCCCCTACCCCTTTGCTTTTTCAATCAAATTTGTGTTGTCTGACAAAAAAAAAAAAAAAAAAAACTATAAATAAATATGATTATGTATATTACTATATTTTAGCATTCCATTCAAGAATTTAATCAATCTAGCAAGGTTGTTACTTGTCGCTTTTCAAATTTGGAAAAAGAATGAACATGTCTTGGTTAAATAGTGCTTGGACATTGACCAGAAGTCACTCTGAAAATGAAAAAATCGTATGTCTATACCAAGCAAAATGTTGAGAGACCAACAAAAAAATGTGTTTATGCTCACTATAAACTGCAATTCAAATTTGAGAGTCCATTAATTATCATAAGTTTCCATTAGTGATTGGCTACAAGCCTACAACTAAAATGAACATGACTATGTAATTTACATACAGTATTTTAGCATTCAATTCAATAGTTTAATCAATTTATAACAAGGTTGTTTTACTTCTCACTTGTCAAAATTTGGAAATAAAGAAAATTTCTTAATTAAATAGTACCCAATATTGACTCAAAGTTTATGAATTTTGGAATAAAAAACAGTCTCCTTTATCTTTCAGAAAAATATCATCCTTAGTTTCTTTTTAAATGTTATATATTGATCGAGCACGTAGTTGCACCACATTTAACAAGGTTGTTATAATTCTCACTTTTCAAATTTTGGAAACAATGAAAATTTCTTAATTAAATAGTACTAAAATATCAACTCAAAGTTTATGAATTTTGAAAAAGAGAAACACTCTCCTTTACATTTTAGAAAAATATCATCGTTATTTTTTAAAAATTGTTCGAGCACATAGTTGCTCCACTCATTGTGCAACCATGAGTAACATTTCACCAAAAAATATTGGCATGTTTTAAAATTAAACATGTTCGAATGATATTTTAAAATGTACCTTGTTTAAAAAAAAAATGAAAACGGATCCACATGTCATATTCTATTTTATAAATAAAATAAAAAAAACACAAGCCACGTCAAATATAATAATTATAATTTTTTCTCCCCAACTGTACTCTTTATCTTTTATACATACAAGACAATCATCTTTTTCCCATTTTAAAATTGTCCTAAATTGTGAAGTAAATATTTGTATTTGAATTAAATGAAGGATGACGATCCTCGTTTAGAATTAGCTGGACATTATTTCTTATCTTTTGTTGGACAGAAGTTGGACATAAATATGTAATCCGTTGTTTCTTTTTTTTATCTGATTTTCATATATTTTATATGAAATATATATATTCATGAACATATTCATTTATTAAATACTTTTACATTTAATCATGTAGAAATTAAACGAAATGTAACATTCAAATCATCTCATCTCTTCTCTCACGTGACCGTCCCTAATTTAATATGACCAATTCCTCTCTCATTTCAATCATCTCATCTCTCAATGCCGCCAAGTCAAAATGCCTCTAGATCACGTGGTTGCCCCCCGATGGAGGAGTTGGCCACTTCAATGACGATAGGTGGTGGATGCCTCTAGATCTACGTGGTTGCCCCCTGATGGAGGAGACGATCAACTTCAATGACGATATTCTATGGAACTATCCTCCTCTTTTTATAAACTATCATTATCTTAAACTATCACTATCACGTTATTAAAACTATCAAACTATTTTATAAAAACTATCAACTATTATTCTAAAAAAACTCTCACTATCATGTTATTAAAGTAAACTCTCACTCTATAAAACTATCACTATCATGTTATTAAACTATCACTGTTATTTTATAAAACTCTCACTATTACGTTATAAAACTATCACTCTATAAAACTATCACTATCATGTTATTAAACTATCACTGTTATTTTATAAAACTCTCACCGTTACGCTATAAAACTATCACTCTATAAAACTCCCACTATCATGTTATTAAACTCTCACTGTTATTCAGAAAAACTCTCACTGATACGCTATAAAACTATCACCGTTTATGATATAAAACTATCACTACTACGTCTTCTTGGGACGTTGAGTCCGAACTCCTCCAAGTCGTCGGTGCAATCGGAAAGCGTGATCGCAGAGAGGTGAAATTTAAGCGCAGATGAGGGGCGTTCTTCACGAATTCAAGGCATTGCTGCAGGTTATCGATTATGTTCTCCAAATCCTCATGGCACGTCCCCGTAATCGACTGCTTCGACACCGTCTTCAGATTACGTGGCAACCATGAACGATGGATGAATTCCAATTATTAACTTTTGAAAAGAGAAAAAAATGGTGCATCTCATGTTTGCATCCTTTGTGAGTATATATATCTGACCCATTTATTATATATGGGTTATGTTTGACCCGAGTTCATAACATGAACCAGGTCTATACACGTTTTTATCAAATTCAACCCTTATTAACAAAAGTATTACATAAAGTTTTGGCAAAATATTGTGTGCACCGTGCAATTCAAGTATACATTTTATATATACAATTTATTTATATTGTAATAGGAATTTGTTTTTGGTATGTTTAAAAAATACAAGGCTACCCTAAAGTTTATAGTATAGTTTGTCTTTCCAATATTAATTTCTTAAGTAGATCTCCCGTGAAATTTTACTTACTGTGAAACTGGTTTTATATTTATAGATATAATTTTTAAATTATCACGATTAATATCCTTTTGTAATATAAATCGCACCCTTAAATTATTATTGCTAATACCCCTGTTGTAATATAAGTCACATCATTTAATGTTAATATCCTTTATGTAATAAAACAATATAGACTTTAATAATATAAGTCACATTCTTTAATCAATTTTACAAAATTTTGTGTGAAACTTGTTCTCTTTATACTTTGCCTAATTTCTTATTTTGCATATAAAATTGCATTAAAATAATTTGTATACAAAATAAAAAATGAAATATTTATTTATGTAGGGAAAAACGTGTAAGATAACAATAGTTTTCTTTTTCCTCGATGAAAAATGTGTTTGGGGCTTTGAGTTATGACCGGAGAAATAGAGGTGGGAGAGAGAGAAAGAAAGAAAGAGAGTGGCTTCTCTACTCCCTGACCTAGTTTACTTCTTCAATCTTGATTTTAGAGTCAATTTTGTGACCATACACAGAGAGAAAGACAGACAGCAACAATCAGCATCACTACTTGCACCATTAACAAGTGTAGTAGTGTATTAGTGAAGAATTTTCTTTCAAGGTTTGGGACAAGAAAACCTGCTCTCATTTCTACTTTCTTGAATCTTGATTTTCTTCATTTTGGGCCTTTTAATTCTCTTTTTTAATACTCATTCTACAGAAAGACAAACAATTGCAGTAATCTGGAGAGATCCCTTTTCTTTTCAGTCATCATCATTGCAACCTTTCTCTTTCACTGACTTACTTGTGAGTGTATTTATTATTGTGAAATATTAAAGAGACGCTGCCTGGAATCTTTTCTCTCTTCTGTAGATCCAAGTCATCATCTTTATCTTCTTTTTGTCTCTTTTGATACTTACCCTCTGTGTGTGCAAGTGGGAAAAAACAATTTCTTGAAAACAAAAATTATCCTGTAGGGTTTTGGAAGTTCAATTTGACGAATTATACCTTTATTTGTTCTGTATCCCGATTGTGAAGTTCGAATTTTTATCTGTTATGTCAGTAGATATCCCGATTGGAAGTTTGATCCTTCATTTGGTATGTCTGTAGATTGTACTTTTGGTTTTAGGTAAAAAAATTTTCTCCTTTTAGGTGCTGAATATGCTAATGATTTGGTGCTACTTGTTTGACTTATTGTGGGGTGATCTCTTTCTTGTTCAAAGTTTATATTCATTTGCTCTTAATTCTGCGCATTGCCCGAGTAGTTTAGCTTAATCTCCCAAAGCTGAGTGTTCTGTTCTTCAAATTGTGATCTTTTGCTTGCACTCCCTTTCTTGATTTGCAGTTTGATGCTTGAATTTTGGAGGCAAATCCAGTTCAGAATCAGATTTGTGATTTCACTATTCCATTGCTTAGTAACTAAAGTCTCAAAGGAGCTCTTGAAAGAAGTATCTGTTCACATTTTGTTGGAGGATTTTTTTAGATGATTAGTATCGAATAAAACCGTTAAACTTTATAGTCACAATGGGTGGGCTTTGTTCAAGAAGGTCCACTGACGAGGCTGCATTAGCTGGTGCAATTCCACATGTCAACGGTCACTTTAATTATGGCCGTGGAATAGTTTATCAATCTCATGGATTGGATATTCGAGAAGATAATATTACGACAGATGCGGAAATTACGGAAAAGCCACAGAGAGAACCGTTTTCGTTCCCAGAATTGAGCCCTGCTCCTCATGGGACGCATAATGATGACATTCATGATGGAATACCTCGTCTGTCTAGGGCGTTATCTGATAAATATAGATCAACGAGATCAAAACAAGTTGCAATTGCAAAGGTATGTGTAGGATGGGTGTAATTAATGGCCAAATATGTTTATTCTGTCAAATATTTTGTCGTGGTATGTGTTATATGTGCCAAAGGACTTAATTGGATTTTGAATGTTGGTCGAAAGCTAAAATTATCGTTGTCAGTATTTATTTCGAAGCATGATATGTTTTGGCTGTTAGCGTGTCGGAAGAACTATGATTGAATTGAACTATATGTTTTTGGCGTTTGGCTGTTATTCATTGGGACATAATTAGCCAATTAGGTTTCTTCTTCCTTTGAATATTATCACTATTGTACACCTAGGGTATGTTTGATTTGGAATATAGTGGAATGTGAAATCTGATTTTCAAAATCCTGATAAATAGTTATGTGTTTGTTTTAAATTTAAGGTAAAATTAACTTTTATGTAACATCGACGTGTAAGAGTGTGTTATGTTGTATTATTATATTTTTGCTGATTGTAATTGTATTGATTGAATGATTGTGTAATATTTAGTGTGTTTTTATTGGAAGTTGCAAAAGCGAGAATAAAAGATGCAAAAAATGATAACTAAAATAAGAGTAGATAAAAAATAATTAATGGTTGGCATTCATGAATCATTGGAGAGAGTTTGGTGGAGAAAATATGGTAGTTGTACGGTTTATTGGTATTTGTAGGGGGTGGATGTATCGGGTTCTTAAAAACCCAATTCTAGAACCCCAAAATAGAGCCGGATTCAGATTTTGAAATCCCAGATCTGGTTCACTAATCCCAAATCAAACGCAGCCTTAATGTTCAGATGCTATCATTCCCTTCTACCTACTATATTCCTTTACTTGTGATTATGTACCAACTATTTCCTATTTTGCAGAATGTCCTGAATTGTATTTGTAACTACACTTGATTTTTTATGTACGAATGTTTTGTGTGCTACTTCTATTGTGTTCATTCGCTTAAGAACATGGAACTATAACTGTAAATTTTCCTATTTTAAATCTTAGGTATCGGAAATGAGTTCACTTTTGGGAAGAGCAGGCACAGTTGGCCTCGAGAAAGCTGTTGATGTGTTGGATACCCTTGGTAGTAGCATGACTAATTTGAATCTCAGCAGTGGTTTTGCATCAGGGATTGCTACAAAAGGAATCAAAATTTCGATTTTGGCTTTCGAAGTGGCAAACACAGTAGTCAAAGGTGCCAATTTGATGAATTCCCTTTCGCAAGAAAATATTAGACATTTAAAGGAGGTGGTACTCCCTTCCGAAGGTGTACAACGTTTAATATCACGGGATTTGGATGAACTCCTGAGCATTGCAGCTTCAGACAAGAGGTTTCAATATTTGAAATAGTTGCACAGTTTATGGTAGGAATAATATCATTTTTGGTCCCTACAGTTTACCTTTTTCCAGTTTTGGCCCCCCCTCTTTCACTCACTGTCCCGAAAGTACACTTTTACTCCCATATTTAGTCCCATCGTTAGTTGACCAACATTATCAACTATTTTGGAGGTGCTAAATGTAATATTTAAAAAAATTGAATTTTCTTTATAATTACATTTGAGTGCAAAACTTTTGAATAAATTACATTTAGAACCCTCGGAATAGTTGGTTTCATCAGTCAATGGACGCTCAACTAAAAATGGGATCAAATGTGAGAATAAAAGTGTACTTCTAGGACCAAATTTGATAGTGAGTGAAGGAGGGGGGACCAAAACTGGAAAAAAGTAACTTTAGGGACCAAAAATGATATTAATTCTTTATGATACTCATTAATCATCTCCATGTTATCTGATGTCCTTTCCTAGTATATGAACTCATTTTCTCTGCATCTTTATCAGGGATGAATTGAAGGTTTTCTCTGGAGAAGTCATTCGCTTTGGGAATCGTTGTAAAGATCCTCAGTGGCACAATTTGGACCGTTACTTTGAAAAGTAACTGCAGTTATACTCTCTCAGTTTGTACTTAATATGGTTGTTAATAAATAGACTAAGTTGCCAATGTAATATTCAGTTCTTTTCCACAAAATTAGGTTGGAGACGGAGCTCACACCGCACAAACAATTGAAAGACGAAGCAGAAACCGTAATGTATCAATTGATGGTGTTGGTTCAATATACTGCGGTAACTTATCTCATCGTCTCTTTGCTTACCTTCTTTCTTTAACAGATCGATAATTGATTGACGTAGAGAAGAACGAGTGAAAGATATTTTAGTGGCTTGAGTTTTTGAAGGATTTCAATGGATCTCATTGTTTATAGTGAAGCAGTTATCATTTCTCAAAGAAGAACTGCCACGTGCAGTTTTAGAAGTGTTTTACTTTTAATCTGTATAAAAAACGCTTTAAAAAAACTGTACTCTAAAACTCTGTTGTACTTTATTTTGGTGTTCATGAAATTTGAGAAGGATATATTACATGGGTTTCGCAGGAACTTTACCATGAACTGCATGCACTGGATAGATTTGAACAAGATTGTCGCCGTAAGGGTCAGGAAGATGATAGCTCGAATGGCGCACACAGGGGTATTTATTTTCGTATTATCTAAATTGTTTTATTATTAGAATCTTATTTTTGTGTTTTGAACTATCAAAATCTTATGTCTTTTAATTATCCAAAGCTATATGGAATATGTGAAAATGCCAAAAAGAATTATAAGTAATAATTGAGCAAAATTTATAGAAAGATACTTTATTATATGGTGATAGAAATTGTTCTGATTTTAGTTGGCCTGGTTTGTTTGCTTAAATGAAGTGGTTTCAAACTTTCAATACAAAGCTTCATGTTCATGTACTTCATGGTCATAGATACCTTGATTGTTGTTCAATTCTCTAGAGATGCATAAAATAATTATGATTTTAAGGCATATTTGAAAAGAAGCATGTTGTACTTAAATTATGAAAAGTGCATAGAGAAAAATTAGATCTTAATTTTTTAGAGAGTTGAAAGTTTTAAAAATTTAATGTAGACTTAAGACTTTACACAAATCACATGATTATGACTCAAATACGTAGTTGTTTATTGATGGGAGGGGAAAGGAGGAGGGTGGGGGTGGGGGGTGGGGGGGGGCGTGGACCTAGTTAGGTAGCTGTTGGAATCAATCTTTTGTCGTCTCTTATTAAAATTTGTATGAAATCTTATTTCTGCTTTTATCGATATGTTCATATATTGTTTTCCTGGAGCCTTCAATGTTATTCTTTTAGCTATAACCTACTTGTGACAGCTTTTATTAACGAATATTTTAGCTTATTTTTACATTTATCTATTTCTATTTTAAAGTTTTCTTTTCTTTCCTCGAAGGAGACAGCCTCGCAATTTTACGAGCAGAGCTGAAGAGTCAAAAGAAACATGTAAAGAATCTGAAAAAGAAGTCCTTGTGGTCTAAAATATTGGAAGAGGTAGCAATTTTGGTCTTTCTTTTTATATGGGTTCTTATTGTACACTACTTAAGAGTATGAATCTCTCTGTTTTTATTTTACAACTGTATCTAGAATTATTTCTAGCAGGCTGCATATTACATATTCAATACTGTGGTTGTTTTTTGCTATCAAGATGTTTCCTCATTATGTTCTATAATTTGATATGTTAAGGTGATGGAGAAGCTTGTCGACATTGTGCATTTTCTACATCTGGAGATCCATTCCGCATTTGGTAGCAGTGGTAATGCATTCACAAACTTCAAAATTATGCCATAGTTTTCTTCTTTAGTTGCTTATTACTATTCTTTAAATCACGTAATGGGAAAATCATGCAGTTTGTGTTTTTATTTTTCATTTTTGTATATTTTTTGAAGTTTGTTCTTCGATCTTCCTGCTATGTGTATCATAGATACAATTTTAATGTTTTGCCTTTATGATGGAATTTCTGTTAAAGATGGAACCGAACCAGTAAAGAATCAGCATCAGAAGTTGGGATCTGCTGGACTTGCCCTGCATTATGCAAATATAATTTCCCAGATTGATACACTTGTGAGTTCGTCATCCTTATTTTGTTGATGAAGTTCATTTGTAGTATTATACTTATGATTTTCTCTTTCTTAATCCATTATCAGACGCAAGATAGTTTATCTCTTCCTTTTTTTAAGTTAATTCTATTCTGAACTTAATCCATTACCAAAAGATTGATGTTAAATGTTCTCCCAAGTTTGTGGAACCTTTGAGGATATAGACAATGATTTATGCTTTTATAAACATAATTTCCTATATTCTGAACTAGGCAAAGTCTTATGTAAACCAGTTTCCCCGTGCAACTGGATTGCATTTTGTGTGTATTTTTAGTTATGTTAATACGTAGTAGTTGTTTCATTCAAAAGTATTAGTTATTATAATGTAAAGTTATTGTTGCGAACTAGCTGTCCAATAAAATTACTTCACATAAAACCAACAGTCTGAACTATGGCTGCATTTCTAATCAGGTGACACGATCAAGTTCAGTGCCGCCAAGTACAAGAGATGCTCTATACCAGGGATTACCGCCAAGTATAAAGTCAGCTCTGCGCACCAGATTGCAATCTTTTCAACTCAAAGAAGATGTTCTCTCTCTCTCTCTCTCTTCCCCCCTCGTTGTGCTTGTCTTTGTAGAAAATGATTATTTCAGTGCCTGATTCACTAAATGTGATTATTCTTTTCTGCAGTTTACCGTCCCACAAATCAAGGCAGAAATGGAGAAAACACTCCAGTGGCTGGTCCCTATGGCAACCAACACAACAAAGTAAAACTGCTAACGCTGTTATACAGTTACCCGCTATATATATTCATTGTTAATTAATGACATTCTTAATCCAAGTAGTTTTAATGGCCATAACCTAACACTTGATCAAGCGTAACTTTATCTATACATTTCTTGCATTCACTTTATTGAGTTCCGTATGTTCTCTGATGTGAACTTTTCAAAATACACACATTGACTATGCGGCATGATTGGAAACAGGGCTCATCACGGCTTTGGTTGGGTTGGAGAATGGGCAAACACCGGGTAAGCTCATTCATCCTGGTGATTATTGTGAAGATGAAAATTTTACTATATCTCCCCTTGAAGTTTTGCTTAATTACAGAAACATCCAATGACAGTTTTTCTTACAAACACCCTGTTGGGGGGTTGTTGCATCTGGCCCTTTGTGGTTTGTGTTTTTCTTACAAATCAAAACACACTTCTCAATTGGTGAATTTTGAGGAAACAAGCTTTCGTGGGTGTTTTGTAATTAGACTAAACGTCAAGTGTAAGACAAAAACTTGTATACACCAAGTGCACTGTGTAACTCAAGTGTATTATTAAATGGTGTTAGTTGTTTTACTAAAAAGTATTAGTTATTTCACTTTAGTTGTGCACAGTTGCACATGTACAACTGGTGTACAAGAGTGTTACTCCAAGTGTAATTTTTGTAATCATCCCTTTGAAGAAGTAACTGCTTTTGTTATGTTTGACTGGATACTGCGTTTCCCATAGGTCCGAGATGAACCGTAAACCTGCTGGCCAGATCGATCTGCTGCGTATAGAAACACTTTATCACGCAGACAAGGAAAAAACGGAAGCCCACATCCTCGATTTGGTGGTTTGGCTTCATCATCTTATCAGCCAATCTCGGGCTGCAAATGGTGGGATTAGATCTCCTGTAAAATCCCCGATCAGGTCCCCGAACCAGAGGATGCTTCAGTTATCGGGCCAGAAACCAAGCTCGACATTGTCGGTTGAGGACCAGGAGATGCTCAGAGAAGTCAGTAAACGAAAGCTTACACTGGGTATAAGCAAGAGTCAAGAATTTAATACATCAAGATCCGCGTTGTACAAACACCACAGATTGACTAAGAGCAGCAGCCAGTCTCCAACTAGAGAAATGAAGCGGGACCCGTTTCCTATTCGGAGGCCATCCTCTGTCCCAATCATCAACTTTGATATTGACCGAATCAAAGCGTTGGATGTGATTGATAGAGTCGACTCAATTTGAAAACAAAAGGCTTCATGATGTTGACGATGAATATAAGCATCGTTTTTCATGTTGAACGTGGAAAGTCGGAGCTCTATTTTCTCTGTGAAATCGAGAAAATGGGTATGAGCGAGGACGATCACACGGCTGTGGGGATTTGTGTTTGTCCAGAAAAGTGTGCTTAAAAGGGATATACAGTTTTCATCAGTATGTGTACAGAATGAGGTATACTTGTTTATGTGAATTATTTCGTGAGTCCTTTTTTAATGACAGATCCATTCTGCCTTTCTGAATTGCATTTTGTATGATAAATGGAGTAATATTAAGTCAGTGCCTTTTCTTTGGCTTCTATTGTGTTACTTTGGGGATGGAGTGATATCACCAGTGTCACTTTCAGTGCTCCAGTCTGGATTTAGGACACGTGGATGGTTTAAAAAAAAAAAGAAAATAGCGGGCTGCATATCACATTGACACTTGTTAATGATCCAGTCTCCAGAAAGTGGAACGTATAATGAAATGTGAAAAAGTGGCACATGGAAATCGAATTCCTCGTGATGCTCTACTCTTTAATTCTGTGAAATACGTTTGATGCAATATCCTTTGACAAAAACTTGTGTGAACCCAAGTTCACTGTGAACTCTATTTTTTAATATTAATATTATGTATAAAAATTATCACTATAATGCATAACACATAACTATCACTATTAAAAATGTATTATATTTTTAAACAATGAATTTTTGTGTATAATAGTGATATTTTTTAATTTTTAAACATAATATTAATAGAGTTTATTTATAGATCTGTTTTACATAATTGTTACTCATATCCTTTATGTTCCACAATCTGAATGCATGGCAATGTGGGTGAGTGTATTTTTGTTTGTGTTGTTGAATAATGGATAATATTTGGTGTAGCATATGAAACTCCATTGTTTTCAGCAGATAAAAATTATTAGAAAAATAGAATTTAGAAATTGTTCGAGTCTATGACTACTATCACTTTCTGTTTGCTGCATTTTGTTTTTTTAAATTATATGAAAAAATATATTTCTGGAGGGTTATTTTGTTTGCAATATTATATCCTATGCTACATCAATAAAATTGGATGGTTATTGCATAATTTTAATTAATTCAATACTGTGCTTTTTAAAGTTTGATCATTTTTCCGAATGCAATAAATTATGAGTTTGACTAAAAAATTAAAAAGGGAAAAGTAGTTTAATAAAGAATATGACGTGTAGCAATCTCTTTAAATATTCAAGATCAATATATGTATGTTGAATCTAGAAACATAAGCTGTAATGTAATGAAATAGTATAAAAAATTAATTTGATTAAAAATAGTAGTAATAATATTGGTGACAGAATATGAGAAAATACATTTTTAGTTCTATAATTTTGAGTATGGTAACTTTTTACCTTTTTAATTTTAATCCTGAATATGTCAATTTCAATTCTTTTTTATCGAAAATTTTAGAAATTTGAGGGAATAAGTATGTGCATCACACGTGACACTTCAACTTGATTTTCTTTTTTTTTTAATTTTCCGATAAACTACGTAAGTGGATTGTCATATAACAGAAAAAAAATTCAATTTTGAAGTATCACATGAGGTGCACATGCTTATTTCGACGAGATTGTGACGATATTTTAAATTTTTTGATAAAAAATTGACTGAAATTAACACATTTAAAATTGAAAAAAAAAAAATTACTCCCTCAGTTCCAATCTTAACTGCATTCTTTCTATTTAAGGCGTCTCAATCTTGATTGCACATTTCCTTAAATATAAATACTCACTTTATTACTTTATCACATATAATACTAATAAACAACTCTTTCTACCCCCAACTACCCATCATTTTATCACTTTATCATATAAAATACTAATAAATAACTCTTTCTATTCTAACACTTTATCACTTTTTTTTAAACTCCGAGCATACAATAAACCACCGATTAAAATTGAAATGGAGGGAGTATAGAACCAAAAATAGAATTATACGAATTTAACGAACTAAAAATGATATTTTCCGTCAGATATATACATGTAGGGATAAGATGCTCTGATTCAGACGGTAAATGGTAAACTAAAAATTTTATCTATTGAAAATAAACAGTTAGTTGGTAAAATTTAGGTAGTCAATTGTCAGATCTAAAGTAGTGCCAGTTTTTGAAATGCTCAAATTTAAACTGGACATGCATTTATATTTTGCAGGCACCATAAATTCCGATGAACAAAGATTATGTTATTTTATGTTGTGGAAGTTTATATTTCATTGGGAATTGCAATTTATTCAAGATTCGTACAAGTTCAGATGAATTTCATAGTTGGGAGATTTAAATTACTAAATGAACACGTGGTTTGGATGAATATTCTAGTGAATTCACATTGTTTGTCCCATAATTATTTGCCCATCTACTTTATTACAATACCTCTCATAATTATTTACACATATAAAAAAAAATCTTAAATTCTGCTAATGTGACGGAAACGTAATCTCATTTACGGATTAAATCACAGCTTTCTTTTTGTCTTTTTATCTAATTATTTCACGACTTTCTTAGATAGTGGTGTATAATTAATGCAGATTTTGGTCGTTAAATTAGAAATTTTATATTGTTGTCTTAGCTTTCCCTATAAATAAGCTTCTCCTATTATATTGTAAGACTAATTATTTTGATACTAAGAAAGATTATGAAAATTTCCTAACCACTGTGTTCTTACATTCCGTCTGCATCAAAATATCATTGTTTTTTAGGTTCCACTCAATCCAATTTTTTATTTTATTTTTATACATAAAATTTAAAAAATACCCCTTAAAATTCTATTATATTAGTTGCGTTTTTCTTTTTAAAAATGTGCCAATTTTTGGGTGAAAACAATTGTGAACGGAGGAAATAATTCGAATAAATTTCATTATTTCAGGAATGACAAAGTCTATATAAAAATTTACATACATGAAAAAACTTTTATTTACAAACAAATTATGTATATGGTGAAGGTAAGACAAAGTAGAGTGGTTCATGGTTCACTCCGCCCTAGTAGTTCATGGTTCACCAGGCCCGAATAAGTCATGATTTAGGGTTTATTATTTAGTGTTTAGGGTATAGATGGTTCACCCGGTTCGAATAGGTCATAATTTAGGACGATTTTATAATTTTTCATACATGAAATTTTTCACACTAACACGGGTTTGTTTTGTAAATTAGACAATTTGAGAGAGTACTTGTAATTTACTCAACCCACGAAGCTCATTTGGTAATTCGAGCAATACTTTTTTTTTGAAAGCGTAATTTGGTTTAAGGAAATTCGTAATTACAGATTGAACACAAGATTAGCTAAGAATAAGGATGTTGAAGTGTTGATTTGTGCTTAAATTCAATTGTTTAATGATTATTATTTAAAATATTAAATTCATGTCCGTTTGATTTCCTCATTCACTTTTCTTATTTCATTGGTGTTTTTCTCTGTTGAATTTTTAACATATGAACCCAAAATATGACAATTCATTGGATATTTATTACTCCTTCCGTCTCAATCTTTATGGTAAAATACCCACTTTTTTTTTCTCCAATCTTTATGGTAAAATTACTTACACACTTTATTACTTTATCACTTTATCACATAAAATATTAATAAACAATACTTTCTACCCTCAATTACTCATCACTTTATCATATAAAATACTAATAAACAACTCTTCCTACCCATCCACTTTATCACTATTACACTAAATGCTTATAAACAGTCACAATCCCACGAAGATTGGGACGGAGGGAGTATATTTCACGTGTCTTCTATTCATATTATGGAATATAAAGTGAAACATCAATTATGGAACATGTGGTCTCATTCCTATTCATGTGATGTTATTAAAACAATAATTTCGTTATAAGTATTCATGTAAAACACTTTCGGTTTAAATTATATACTTTTTAATTGGTGGAATATTAAATTCCGATTGATTTTTGGGAAAAAAAATTCGATTGATTGATGTTCCACAATGAATCTCGTTCTTTCTACCGTTTTTTTAATCGATGACTCATAACTATTACCCAAACACCAAATATTAAAAGTACAATACAATATACACTTTAGTTGTCCTAGCTAGTTCGATGTCATAAATATATTAATTTTTTTCTCACTAACTAAATATTTAAATTTGTAAATTAAATATTCCATGTTTAATTTCATACATCGTATTTCTTTCTTCGGAATTCTCTCAACAAGATGAATTTAGGTTTGGTAATGAGGCAGGAGATTCTCCGCAAGTTTTGCCCCTATTACCAGAATTCTATATTATTTTCTGCTATGGGTCCGAAGATCATATCTCGGACCCACTAAATAATTAATTATTAATTTTTTTTTATTTTTAATTATTTTTATATATTACACAATTATATACATATATATTTAAATTATTTAATGATCGATGAAAATATCGTTTGTGTACAAACTCGCATCCGTTATGAGCAAGGGGGGCCATGGCGCTCCCCCCACCCCCCTAAAACCCCTGTCTTTCCTCTATGGATATATATGTTATTCGCTTTCATGTTTAGGCTCAAGAGTTCAAATATAAAAAAATGTTTGGACTTAAGATTGTTCCAGTGGTCCACTGTTGTGGATGAAATTCATATTTTTGTAAAACGTAATATTTATTGAACAGTCTCTCGTAATTTAGTTACAAGAGACTGTTAATTTAATCTTCTGTGATCTGATATCACTAAATTAACTACAATGTAACACGTACTATTTATTGAACAGTTATGCAGTAAATATATGTAACATTCAATGATATTTAAAGCATCAGTGAAAAATAATTTATTTCAGTAAATAAGACAGAAATTCAGTTTGATTATACAAAGTAAAAACATACTTTCCAGTATAACCCCAACAATTTGGGCCACCTCTGACTAAATCCACTGTCGTTTACAAATTTTATTTCGCCTCGTTGCCGCCATCGTTGACTACTCCACCACCGTCGCTATCGTCGCTAGCGGGGGCTGAGTTTAGTGTCTGGGAGGGTGGCACCGCCGTCTGCAAGTGGGAGCGTGTGTGTGGTGTGGGTGGTGACGGACATCGGCGGTGGCGGCGACTTTTTTTTCTTAAGATAGGCCGCCACTTTTTTATTATTTTTGTTGGGATAACATATGTCAGGATCTATCGGGATAACCTCATAAACACAAATTTAAATTAACAATTATAACTAGCATGAATTAACCTAAGTTAATTCAAATAATAATTCATCCAACAACATCATGCAAATAATATTTCACGTAAAAGGATCCTAGCATGTGGAATTTCTAGGAGTTTACGTAAACGTGCACATTGGAGAGACAACCGTTGAGACGGACATGATCGATTAACTGACTACCAACCAAAAGTCCTTCTCAAGTATTCCCAAGTCCTCGTTCAATAACCCTGTGGAAGGTTCTCCAATGAACAATTATAAAACAAAGGAAAATTAAATTATTTGTTGCACTACCATTGTGGATTTCTAATATTTTCAACTCATGGAATTGTGCGGGATGAAAAATTCATCCCCTATTTATAATAATAGGGTTGGACGAAAATATGGGGTAGAAAAGGGTTAGGAAAGATTTTTTCTTGATCTCCAAGAAATCTTGAATATATCCTATATACTATTCTTTCCATGTGTATTTTTTCATAAAAATCTCACACCCTATTTTGGCCCTAATTTTTGAAAAATAAGAAGGAAGATTTCAAGATTGGATCTTTCTTGAATTTATGAGATATTCTTGTATTCCAAGAATACATATCTTTTTCCATAAAATCTTTTCAAGAAAATCAATAAAATCTTTTATTCCTTCTCATCCCCTAATTTTCGAAAAATCCAACTAAAGAGGCCAAGTGAGAGATTTCTTGAATTTATGGGATAATCTTGTATTTCAAGAATACTTATTTCCTTTCCATAAAACATTTTCAAGAAAATTCTTCTCCCTCTTTTCTTTAATTATTTTCGAAAATATATATAAGGAAAAAATATGCAACAAATATTTAATTTATTTTAAGCACCTTTTATTTAATGGACTTTAATTAGGCTACTTGAGGGGCCTTTATGAGAATTAAGATGGATCTTCCAATGGGCTATTGAATTCCAATATTGAGCCACAATATAATTCAGCCCATTAATATTAATTAATTTCATTATATAATTAATATTGCACTGTCCAACTTAACCCACATTACGGTAATATGACTCCCGGTTATTATTTCCCGTATTTAAGATTATTTAGTCCATTAATTAACTAAGCCACTGAAAAGCTTTATATTAATTAATATTTTTATCCTTGTAGTAAGAACAACTCAGCTTTATTATCCATACCGGAAAATTAATTCCACTTGCAAGATTTTGTATGATAAAGGTTCCCCCACCAAGGGGACCAATCATGCAAGACATTGCAAGCACACAATTCTCTGTTTTAATTTAGCAACTGTCATGTAATTAATATTATTGCCCAAGATATAGGGTATCGAAGTCTCAGTGATTCTCTTCCATTATAAGTCAAAACAATAATTACTAATCACACACAATCCTTATTAAGTGACAAGAGATTAAGAAATCAACAACCACTGAGGTCTAACTCTTCATCCCTTAAGTCAGTGCGAATGAGTTTATCCTCTATGTAGATCCGCTTCAGATCATCAAATGCATGAGTTTATCCTCTATGTAGATCCGCTTCAGATCATCAAATGCACTAGTGTAATCTATTGGTTAAGACAAGTCGATCTGAGCCTTACACATCAACTTCTACCAATAGATTGTTCAGATCTATCTAAATTGTGAAACACACACTTGTTTACAAAGACCTGTTAACGTGATCTTCTGTGATCTGGTATCACCACGTTAACTACAGTGTAACACGTGCTATTTCATGAACGGTTTGCAATAAATATATGTCACATCCCGATTTTTCAAAGGCTTTTGAATACTTCTTTAAATAGCAATTTAATCAAATACTTCAAAATTGACTAAGCGGTCATACTTAAATTTAAATATGGCAACGGAAATAATTAATTTAACTCAAAAACCTATTTAAAGATTTTCAAAGACTTCTAACGAAAAGTATAGGTGAGCAGGTTTGCACAACAACTTAAAAAATCCTTTAAGACAAGTAAATCAATAATATTAATATGTATAAAAACTTACAGCGAATTACTAAAAGAACTAGCCATTTCAAAACTTAAACTCTAAACCTCTAAAATAACATAGATTAATTTCAAAGGTAAAACATAATTTTATTAAACAAAAGAGATGTGACTCTAAATAATAATACTTCCCTTCTCAAAAGCTATTTATTAAAAACATAAACTTACAATGACTCAATATTCAAAATAAAATCAACTGTTGTAATAGTAAAATTTAAATAACCACTTGAGGCAATCCACCTCCCCCTCCACCGTGCTCCTTAGTCTGTAAAATGTTAATGAGATTGGGATGAACAAAACAACTAGCTCAGTGAGATTCCCTCACAATGTTATAATCAAATATAACACATAAATAAAATCACCAACTCACATAACATGCATCATAATCATAATAACGAGTCAATGATCTTTTCCATCCTGAGTCGTATTGGCCAATCTGTATACGGTGGAGTTGCGTCCAAGGATCTTTTCCATCCTGGACCGAAGTTCCCGCAAGTTACAACGATCTTTTCCATCGAGTAACCAAATAATTCAATATAACATTTCCACGTAAATCATGTAGCAATCAACAATTAAATTCACATGAATATTCAAAGATAACAAAGCAAGTAAAATTCCCACCTCAAGTCTTGATTAACCTCGTAAATACGCAAATTGGCTTAAGGCGTAAAATCCTCGACACCTAAACATAATTAAATAATAAAATTTTAAAATTATGAATATTCAATATTTTAATAGTAAATTAAGGTCCAATGGTATATACCTATTCGTATATATATATATATACTGGACAAATTTTGGAAAATAATAAGAATCAGAACTTTGGAACTACAACTTAGCTTCGGTCATTTTAAAAAATAAAACATTGGCGTGACACTTATATTAATACTTCAAAATGGTAAAAAAAATAGAATGAAAAATAAAACAAAGATTTGGGTGGCAATAATGTCTAGGCCAGCAGTATTAATAAAAAAAGAACCAGGCAAATGAAGTTTATATTTTAAAAATTCATGGCTATTCATTAAAAATTTGGACTTAAAAGGAAATAAATTAAGCATTATGCATGGATTTTAGTAATTGACACGGCAACGGAAACTTTTAAAATATTTAGAATAAAAAGCATTGACAACAGGTATAGACAATGGTGTTTATGCGAAGATCAAGATTTATATATGCTAACAAAATACCTTTGCTACACAGAGTTACGGATCCATTTCAAAAACCAAATTTTCAGAACTCAAATATTTTAACTTTGTGCATTAAAACGATGGCTTACAGTTTTTTGTGAAAATTTCAAGCCCAAAAGGCAACCGAATATGGCGAACGAAGTAAATATACAGACTACTGAAAGAAAATTAATTAAAAAAGGGCAGAAGAGGATACCGATTGATTAAGAGTAGAAGAAGTAATTTCACCAATTGATGACCACAAAAAAAAACGTTTGTTAGCCGGCCTCTCACGGAAGAAGAATTTTCTGAGATAAAGTTTTCTGTGATTTTCTTTTGCGGAAAGGACCGAGATAAAATAGGATGAGGGAGTAAAAATCAATTGAGATAATTGTGGAATCTTAAATTGGTTTCTCACATATATAGAGACTTGAGAAATTAGAACTTATCCACACCAATATATATCTTATAGCTTATAATTATATAAAATAAAATCCTTTAAAATAATATCTTATAGTAGTATAAATATATAACTTTATAAACCCAATAATAAAGATCAAGTAAAAAAAACTCATCTTCTTTCTTTCTTTTATTTCCTGCCGTGCACACACCTATATATATATATATATTTTAATTATTTAATCACCCTTTTAATAAAATACATATACCTTTTATAACTTATAGTGATTGAAATCTTGGGTGTTACAATATATATAACATTCAATCATATTTAAAGCAACAGTGGTAAATAATTTATTTCAGTAAATAAGTGTTTAATACATAGGTTATACAAAGTAAAAACATACTTTCACGTATAACTCCAACAATCTCCCACTTATACTTAAAGTCTGCTTTTAAGTATACTACAACTGTTGGGGAATAAGTTGCACAGATCTATTCGGGATGGGTATTTAAATACAAATTTAATTCTTATAATTATTACTAGCATGAATTAATCCTATATTAATTCAAATAATAATCCAACAACAAATCATGCATATAATTAATTCACGTAAATCCTACGCATGCGGAATTCTACAAATTTACGTGAACGTACCTCTTGGGATGACAATGACTTGGTTGATTAGATTCACCAAAAGAACTTCCCAAGTATTCCCTTAATCCTTGCTCGACTATCCGGTGGTAGGATGCTTGCGAACAATTAACAAAAGAAAAATAAATTATGTTGCACCACCTTTGTGGATTTACTAATTTTTCCAGCACATGGAATTGTTCTTGGGAATGAAAGAGTCATCCCCTATTTATAGAGCATAGGTGGTCGAAAATTTTGGGCAAAAAATAATGTGGGAAAATTTTTTCTTGATCTCCAAGAAATCTTGAATATATCTCCTATATTCTTTTTCCCATAATTATAATATTCCACAAAATCCCACCTACTCTTTGTTATGGGATATTTTCGAAATTATAGGCAAGAATCCAAGATTTTGATCTTCTTGAATTTATGAGATATTCTTGTATTTCAAGAAATACATATCTTCCATAATATATTTTCAAAAAAATCAAGAAAATCTTTCTTGCCCTTTATATTTCAAAACTTTCGAAATTTTCTTCATGAATAACCAAGTGGGAGATTTCTTGAATTTAATGAGATAATCTTGTATTCCAAGAATACATATCTTCATTCCATAACAAAATTCAAAGAAAATCTTTCTCCCATTTTTATCCATAAATTTCAAAAATAATGGAAAAAATAAGCAACAATATTTATTTTATTTTAAACACCTTTTTCAGTTATTGGACTATATGTTGGGCTACTTAGGGGGCCTTTAGGAGAATTAAGATTGAACCTTCCAATGGATCTTGAATTATCAATATTGAGCCACAATATTATTCAAGCCCATAAATATTAATTAATCCCAGTACATAATTAATATTGCACTATCCATCTTAACCCATATTACAGTCAATATGGCTCCCGGTTATTATTTTTCGTGTTTAAGATTATCTAGCCCATTAATTAATTCAAGCCACTGAAATAGCTTTCCATTAATTAATATATTTTATCCTTGGTCAAGGAACGGTTCAACATTATTATCCATACCGGAAACTAATTTCACTTGCAAGATTTGGTATGATAAAGCTTATGAACCTCCCAAGGGGCAAATCGAACAAAGCGTGCTTTCGCACACGATTCTCCTCAGTATTAAATCTTAGCAATCACATGTGACCAATAATATTGCCCAAGATAAAAAGTATTGAATCTCGTTGATTCTCTACCCATGATAAGTCAAAGCAATAGTTACCAACCACACGTGATCCTATTTAAGGAACGAAGATTAAGAAATAACGAACCACTGAGGTCTAATTCTTCCTTGTTCAGTTTTGAAGAATTTGTCCTCCTGTAGGTCCTATTCAGTGCATCAGTCATGCACTAGTGTAATCTCTTGGTCAAGACAAGCCAATCCGAGCCTTACACTTCAACCTTTCACGATGGATTGTTCATTTCCATCTAGGTCGTGAATGGCGTACTTTTAGTTACAAGGGACTGTTAATTTAATCTTCTGTGATCTGGAATCACTAAATTAACTACAATGTAACACGTACTATTTATTGAACAGTTATGCAGTAAATATATGTAACATTCGATGATATTTAAAGCATCAGTGATAAACAATTTATTTAAGTAAATAAGTTCGAAATTCAGTTTTGATTATACAAAGTAAAAGCATACTTTCTAGTATAATCCCAACAACAACACATCTAATGTATTATACGGTGACATCTAATGTCACCTACATCAACCTAATAACATTTCTCCCACTTATACTCAAAGCAGACTGACAACGCTTTTGACACCCATTCCTTCCACATGTCTCTCGAATGTTAACTGAGGCAGACCCTTTGTGAATGGATCGGCTAGGTTGTCTTTCGACGCGATCTTAGCCACCTCTATATCTCCTCTCTCAATGATTTCTCGTATAAGATGATATTTCCTTTCAATGTGTTTGCTGGCCTTGTGGGCTCTCGGTTCCCTTGAATTTGCAACTGCTCCGGCATTATCACAGAAAACCGTGATGGTGCTGGGCAAATTCGGAACAACGTCCAGTTCCACTAAGAAGTTCTTGAACCACACCGCTTCTTTCGCTGCTTCACAAGCAACTACATATTCGGCTTCCATGGTAGAATCGGCCATGCATTTCTGCTTAACGCTTCTCCATGTTATAACTCCTCCTCCCAGACAAAACACACTACCTGAGGTAGATTTTCTGGAATCTATGTCCGATTGGAAATCCGAGTCTATGTATCCCACTGGAAATAAATTGTCTGGCTGATAAACCAGCATTCTATCCCGAGTTCTTTATAGATACTTTAGAATGTTCTTAACAACAGTCCAGTGTTGATTTATGGGGTTACTTTGATATCTTGCTACATGCCTACGGCATAGCAGATATCCAGTCTCGTGCACAACATTGCATACATGAGACTTCCCACTGCCGACGCATAAGAAATGCCTCTCATGTCATCTATCCCCCTTTGTGTCTTAGGGCACATGTCTTTCGATAGATGGATTCCGTGCCTGAAAGGTACAAAGTCCTTCTTGGAATCTTGCATGCTGAAATGCTTCAAAACAATGTCTATGTATAAAGCTTGCGATAAGCCAATCATTCTTTTCTTTTGATCTCGAGTGATCTTGATTCCAAGAATTTGATCGGCTTCCCCTAAGTCCTTCATATCAAACTGTTTTTACAGCCATACCCTTACGTCTGATAAAACTTTTACATCGTTTTCGATGAGCAGAATATCGTCTACGTATAGTACTAGGAATACCAAGGTAGTTCCGTCACACTTCCTATACATACAACTCTCGAAATCATTTTGATCAAACCCATAAGATTTGATTTCCTGATCAAAACATTGGTTCCAAGCCCGAGATGCTTGCTTCAGTCCATAAATGGACTTCCTTAGCTTGCAAACAAGGTTTTGTTGGCCTTTTGCGATAAAACCTTCGGGCTGTTGCATATAGATTTCCTCTTCAAGACTCCCGTTAAGGAAAGCTTGTTAGTGTTAGTGTTAGTGTCCTAGAGACAATCTATTGTAAGGACATAATACTCGATGATATTCAATTTGATTTAATATTATAGTTCATCTAATATTAATGTATAACAATACACTTGTTTGAATATTATGTTTGATTGTTTGCATTTATTCATGCAAGTGTTCCTATGAGTAATTGCTGTCATTGAGGTTGTGATAACTCAAATGACTTAAGCATGATTCTCAAATGGCCCCGATCAAGGATCATCATGTTGGGATAACTTATGCCAGGATTGTTGGGATTATACTGGAAAGTATGCTTTTACTTTGTATAATCAGACTAACTGAATTTCAGACTTATTTACTGAAATAAATTATTTATCACTGATGCTTTAAATATGATTGAATGTTACATATATTTACAAACATAATTGTTCATTAAATAAAGACGTGTTACATTGTAGTTAATTTAGTGATACCAAGATCACGAAAGATTAAATTAAGTTCCTTGTAACTAAAAGTACACCATTCACGACCTAGATGGAAATGAACAATCCATCATGAAAGGTTGTAGTGTAAGACTCAGATTGGTTTGTCTTTACCAAGAGATTACACTAGTGCATGACCGATGCATTGAAGAGGACCTCACGGGAGGATAGATTCTTCGTAAATCTAACTAGGAAGAATTAGACCTCGGTGGTTAGTTATTTCTTAATCTTCGCCCTTAAATAGGATTGTGTGTGGTTAGTAACTATTGCTTTGACTTATTATGGGAAGAGAATCAATGAGATTCAATACCCTATATCTTGGGCAATATTATTGGTCACATGCGATTGCTAATATTTAATACGGAGAATCGCCGCAAGCACGCTTGTTCGATTTGTTCTTGGGAGGTTCATAAGGTTTATCATACCAAATCTTGCAAGTGGAACTAGTTTCCGGTATGGATAATAATGTTGAACCGTTCCTTTACCAAGGATAAAAGATATTAATTAATAGAAAACTATTTCAGTGGCTTGAATTAATTAATGGGCTAGATAATCTTAAACACGAGAAATAATAACCGGGAGCCATATTAACTGTAATATGGGTTAAGATGAATAGTGCAATATTAATTATGTAGTGGGATTAATTAATATTTTATGGGCTTGAATAATATTTTGGCTCAATATTGATAATTCAAGATCCATTTGAAGATCCAATCTTAATTCTCCTAAAGGCCCCCCAAGTAGCCCAACATAAAGTTCAATAACTGAAAAAAGTGTTTAAAAATAAAATAAATTCTTGTTGCATTATTTTCCTTGAATTTTGAAATTATTAAAGAAAAAGAGGGAGAAGAATTTTCTTGAAAAGATTTTATGGAAAGGAGATAAGTATTATTGGAATACAAGATTATCCCATAAATTCAACAAATCTCCCACTTGATTTCTTTAATTGTAATTTTCGAAATATATAGAGTAATAATAGGAAGAAGGATTTTCTTGATTTTTTTGAAAAGATTTTATGGAAAAAGATATGTATTCTTGGAATACAAGAATATCTCATAAATTCAAGAAAGATCCAATCTTGAAAAGTCTCCTATTAATTTAAAAAAAAATGGGTTAAATAAGGGTGTGAGATTTTTGTGGAAAAATACACATGGAAAGAAGAATATATGGGATATATTTAAGATTTCTTGGAGATCAAGAAAAGATCTTTCCTAACCCTATTTTGAGCCCTAAGTTTCGTCCCCCTCTCTATTATAAATAGGGGATGAATGTTTCATCCCCAGTGAACACGAAAATTGGTTTTTTGGAAAAATATCAGCGCCGATAAAATATCAAATATTTTGAAACGTCGATGATTGTGTATTTTCAAAAAACGCCAATTGTGAGTGTACAATTCCATGTCTTTGAAAAATTAGTAAATCCACAAAAGTTGGTGCAACAAAGTTTATTTTTCCTTTTGTTAATTGTTCATGCGAGTATCCTTCCACTACGGATTGTCGAAAGGGGACGGGAATACTTGGAAAGGACTTTTGGTGTGTTTTCATATACAAAACCATTGTCATTCCAAGAGGTAAGTTCACGTAAACTCGTAATATTTCCGCATGCGTAGGATTTACGTGAATTGTTTATATGCATGATTTGTTGTTGAAATTATTATTTGAATTAATATGGGTTAATTCATGGTAGTAATAATTGTTATAATTAAATTTGTATTTAAATATTCATCCCGAATAGATCCGGGTAAATTAATTCCCCAACAACTGGTATCAGAGCCTCGGTTTCGGGCTCTGAATTTTAAATTGTAATTTAATTCGCTGTCATTAAATTTTGAAATTGGATAGTAGAATTGCTAGATCTTTTTTGCAGGTATCCAATTGTCATGGAATTTAATGTGTTTATTTATGCATGCATATAAATTGTGTTTTTTTTTAAATTCGATTAGTTCGGATTCGTTTTGCCTCGTGAGAAAATCCACGAGTAGATTAGAATTTATTTGATTTGATCAATGTAATAGACTAGTCTAGATCTAAGTTTATTTATTTTTGTAAAATAAATTGTAACCGATCTCAAAATGGCGCGAGACGGCGAATTAAAAGACGGATCTCAAGATCAAGACATGACAAAATTAACCATGACAATTGGATAAATGTGCCCAATATGTTTAATTTTTGTCTTGACGCTTATGCATTATTTATGCTTATTTAAATTGTGTTTAAATTTATGGCGCATGAGAAAATATTTTGAAAAAAATCTCACTTTCGAAAATTACTAAGTTGTTTAAACAATTAATTGACAATTTTATTCCTGATAATAAAATTGAATTAATTATCGACCTCATGATTTATTTATTTGTGAATTCTTTTGGAGAAATTCCCTCACAGGACGGTCAAAAGATAGCTTTCACATGAATAAATTCCAAACCGGATGATTGTGGATTATTACTAAATAAGATTTATGACCCTCGAGGCCCGATCAAAGCGAAATAATAATTTCAGATTTAATCATGGTTATTACTTAGGTATAAAATTGATATGCATATACTTCCCGTTCCCTCCGCAATTTTATATTGGTCAAGAGCCAACTATTAACTGGATATTAAAGGTTTGTAATTGTTCTTGTTTGTAACCTCGCTTGAATGTGTTTAAATAATGACCCACCCCACGCCAACTTATTTAAACTATTTTGTGATGTGGGCTGATGCATATTCAAATTTTTTGGAGATTTTAATATGAAACATGTGATCGAATCTTGTAATATACTTGTGCTTATGATATAGTTGTTTATTTCTGATCCGCATGTCAGAACCTTTTAATCCATTGTTAATATACTTAAAGTCAATACAATATGTATGGAAACTATATTGATTGAAACGAAAAAATTATAATTGTCCTAATCGCACAAAAACACAAAAGGATTCTTGACACACCAAAATCGGATGAGCCAACCGATAAGTCAAAATGCGGGACTCGTCGATCACCTTCTGCGAGAGATGTCGCCGCCGAAAATGGTGGAGGACAAACCCGTAAGGGATTACGCCCTCGAAATGATGGCCCATCCGAACAAACTTGAGGTTCTGAAAAGCAGATTATAATATGGGGACTCGGATGAATTTGGTACTTCACTCTACCCAAAAAGTTTCGAGAGCATTTTGGCCTCGCTTAGCCGATTTGTTGCAAGTTTTGGTCTCGGCAGAGATGTTGAAGTGGCACCAAACTCAAGCTTTGACCGGCAAATGGTCCGTCTTCATTTTCTAGGCCAAGGATGGCAAGAAGAAGAAGGTGATCAAAAGCCGTAAGCAATCGACCTCAACCGTTGCCATGGGAAATGGTAAGATGAGGAATGCTTGTGGTGTCAAGGAAAAATCCAAAGAGGAAGTGCTTAAGCTCATGTGAAAGAGGACAATGGAGGTTTGCTTGTTCCAACCCCAAAAGGGACGGAAAGAAAGGTAATTCTCACGCACTAGTTGTTGAAACTTGTTTAGCGGCGATACTTCTCGTTAAATGGTGGTTGATACGAGATCCACTAATCATGTTTGCTTCACGTTCAAACCGATCCGCAACTTAGTGGGAGTAAGATCCTCATCACACTAGGCGATGTTAAAGAAATGGTAATGGTTATTGCAATGCTACGAAAGGCGATATTGCAATGCTACGATAGTAACGGTTATTGCAATGCTACATAAGTAGAAAGATATTGCAAAATAAGCTACATGAGTAGTGGTTAAAGCAACGGGAGAAGTGAACCCGCTTTTTAAAGATAAAGTTTTTTAGATTATCTTTATGTTCCCCTAAAGCTTTTAGAAAAGAATTCACCTTCGCTTTCTAAAAATTCTATTAATCTGGATACTTAGTTTCTTCTAATAAGAATGACATCATTTCCTCAAATGATGAAAGCGATATCTGATATGACATTGGTCAAGTAATCCCTATACAATTAACTCGGCACACCACTCACAATAAACGATCCTATAACACACAAGATCTCGATTTTAAATCAAACGGATGTCAAGACAAATTTTTCCTTAACTAAGTTTTGATTTAGGAAATCTATATGCAACAACCCCAAGGTTTATTGAAAAGGCCAAGAACATCTAGTTTGTAGCTCATGAAGTCCATTTACTGACCAAACAAATAGCATCCAGAAGCTTCCGGGAACCAATGTTTTGAATTACGTTATAAAGTCTTACTTGCCTGATCAAAACGAGTCTGAGAGTTGTGTGTATAAAAAGCCGCGGTTGGAAACGAGACTGCATTCTTAGTACCAATGAGATAACATTCTTCCTCATCGGAACGATGTAGCATCATGGCTGGGATTATAATCGAAAGCATGCTTTTACTTCAGATAACCAAATCCATCCACTTTCAAGGAGAAAACCAATAACCATCGGATTCAAGATTTATAATTGAGAATCCAATCAAGGAAGAATTAGACCAAATGTTCGTTATTCTTAATCTTCGGCCCTAAATAACTATTGCTTGATTTATCATGCAGAACTTTCATCCAGATTCAGAATCATAAACCTCATCCAGTGACAAATTATTAATTAATAAGATCAGGTTTAAACGTGGTTCATAGGATTTTGATAAGTAATATTGAGAAAGGAGCTGATTTAATGGAAGGGCCTTCAATATGATAATTCAAGATAACTGTTAAAACAAAATGATTATTTTTCATTTTTTCAACTTATCAGTGTTTTGTTGTTTCTGAATCGTTATGGAATGGAAGGAGGGTGTTTGATCGTCTCTGCCAGCCCCACTGCTGTCCACAGAGATGGATTTTTGAGGCACTGGTGGTTAAGATTTTCGATTTTCTTGAAAGAGTAGCTACAGGAAATAGTATTTTTGAAAACACAATCTGATTCCCAAAAATATCCCATGCAATGAAGAAAGTGTGATTACAATGATGAGACAGAGAGGAGGATTCTACCCATAAAACAGCAATTTATTCTTCATTCTGCAAGACAATTCCACGTATCGAAAAAATTAGTAAATCCACAAAGAGGAAAGTAAATAAAATTTCATTTCTTTTGTTAATTGTTCGCAAAGGTCCTACCAACGACAATGAACAAGGATTAAGGGAATACTGGGGAAGTTCTTTTATGGTCTAATCAACAAAACTACTGCCATCCCAAGAGGGTACGCTCTTCACGTAAACTCGTGAGAAATTTCCCTGCATGTAGGATTTACGCGGATCTAATTATATGCATGATTTGTTGTTGAATTATTATTCTAATTAATATAGATTAATTCATGTAATAATTATCGTAATTAAATTTGTATTACTTAAATATTTATCCCAACATCCGCGGCAACTTATTCCCCAACAATCGACGAAGTACCGGCCAAAAATACTTTGATACGGTTAGGACTTAGTACATCCTGGATCAGATCCAAAGATAGGCGTTTCTGGATAGATATCTTTGAAATAATTTCCACGAACTTGATAACCACAAATCAAGCAAAAATAAGGATGATATGTACCTTGATATTTATGCAATCGATGATATCGCTGCTGCCATAAGTGGTGGAAAGATTTATCGATTACGAAAAACAATCAAGATCCGAATTGATGGATTGTTTTGACGATCTATCAATCCCAAACCATGAATGAAACGATTTGAAGAAACGGATCTATTAAAGAAACCACTGCTCGATCTTCATGGACTTTTACTGAATCCTGACTGAATGAATCTGAGTCCACTAAAACATATTGGTAAGAGATGAGAAGAACTCATTGATCCATTCATCCGTCATCATGATTCCAGATAATTAACCTGTTTATATGTTGAAGTGGGTATTACGAGAGCATCATGTATGGTTTTAAAGGATTTTTGTTCATTTCAAAATGTCATCACATCTACCAAATGGATCATTCCACAACGTCATCAAATAATCAGAGTCAGAACTCCAAGATTAAATAATACCTTTGTAATCATCCAACTGATTAAATTTGAACAATCCTGATTAATTGAATCAGATTTTATATAACCATGGTCATGACGAGATAAACTTTCTGAACCAATCCAGTTTCATCCTCAGAATCCATGAGATCATGATATTGGTCATATTATCAAATAAGGATTTGATGAGGAATCGCATATACGCTGTTCATTTTGTTCTAAGGTTTATTCATCTTATGTCAATTAGCTTTGATGATGGATGGCTAAAGAATCTGTTTCCTTTACCAAGATAAAAGAGAGTTACTGATTATAAAGTTTCAAGTTTCAAATAATTAAATTAGCCAGACAATCTTAAATGACGAAATATTGAATCTAGACATATTAAATTTATCATAATAAGATTTTATAATAAAATATTAGGGTTAATGACATTTATGCTTTTAAATAATAATCAAGATCCATCTGTAAGTTCAATTCATGCCCCCTCAAAACATAAAATCAATGAATCGAAAAATTATTTAAAAATAAAATGAAGGATTGAATATTATTTTGGTTTCAAATAATAAATAAAGAGGAGAAAGAATCTCTTGTTAGAGGAGCTCTAAACCCACCAGTTTTTAATGTACACTTTATATAGATTTTTTTGAAAGATTCTGATGAAAGATATATTTTGAAGATATCTGATAACCAAGAAAAGATCCAATTCCTTGAAAAGTCCTTGTCAATTTTGGTGTCGAAGAATATATTCAAGATCAGAGATCTTCAACCCTGTCCTCTATATAAATGGTATAATTCAAGGCATGACATTGAGCTTTTGAAATGCCTATATATTAGGAGCTTTTTGAAAATAATCATGGAGAATGTCTGAAAATAGTAATATGATTATCTGTCGTCGTCTGTCCGTCTAAAGTCTACATTTATAGATTAATGTTTAGCAATATGTTGAAAATTATTTTAATAGAATCAACCAGAGAAGAATCAAATAAGAATCCCAAACAATCCCCACGTTGATTCCTTTTCTACTAATTTCAATTTAATAATATTATTAAAGATGAATCAAATATTTAACGGTCCAATGATTTAATATTTACTTGAAGAGTCTCAAAGATAGTCTTCAGGAGCTACAATTGTTCTATTTATAGAGATGATCTCAAGATGTGATAAGATCAAGTGTCTGATATCAAAGTTCCTTTCCTATATCTAAAGTCCTTCCACCAAATTATTTAAAGAAATAAAATATCACCAAATTTTTGTGATTATATGAGCTTTTAATGGATGGAGGTGTATGAAGGACTGATTCTATACATGGTGCCCAAAAATGGGCTGGCAAAAGATTCATATCCTGTTAAGTCCCACACCCAATGAACCCTAAATTTTCAAAGAGAGATCATCAAGATTGAGCATTTTGAATTATGAGATATCTTTGTATTCAAGAATAGATATTTTTCCACAAAATTCCACCCACTTGAAATTTAGTCCTTTCATATTAAAAAGAACGATGGGAATTTCTTGCAATTTAATAATTATTTTAAATTTTTGAAGAACCTTTTATTTATTTTCCAAAATAATCGATGCATCCCGCGGTTTAAGATTATTTAGTCCATTAATTAATTAAGAACCTAAAAGCTTTATATTAATTAATATATTTATCCTCGAGGACAACCCAACTTTTTTATTATCCATACCGAAAATTAATTCCACTTGCAAGATTTGGTATGGTAAAGGTTCCGGCCCACTAAGGGGACCAATCAAGCAAGACGCTGTAAGCACACGATTTCAGATAATTTAGCAACCGCCGTAATTAATATTATTGCCAAGATATAGGGTATCGTCGTAATGATTCTTCTTCCCATTTATAAGTCAAAGAATAACTACTAATCACACACGCTTCTTATTAAGTTGATCGAGATTAAGAAATCAACAACCATCGAGGTCTAACTCTTCATCCCTTAAGTCGCCAGGAATGAGTTTATCCTCTCGCAGTCCGCTTCAACAAGATCGAATGCACTAGTGTAATCTCGTCAAGACAAGCCAATCTGAGCCTTTACACATCAACTTCTACCAATAGATTGTTCAGATCTATCTAAGTTGTGAAACACGACTCGCTTATAAGGCAATCGTTAATCGATCTTCGCGATCTGGTATCACCACGTTAACTACAATGTAACGCGTGCTATGAACGGTTTGCAATAAATATATATAACATTCAATCATATTTAAAGCAAAAGTGATAAAAAATTTATTTCAGTAAATATGTGTTTAATACATAGGTTATACAAAGTAAAAGCATACTTTCACGTATAACCCCAACACATCAAGAATGGGATATTGATGATGCAATTGAGATTGGTGTGCGATCTGCATCATACTCTTATGGTATGTTTGTTTTGAGACTATTCCGGACGGACTTTGGACTTTACAATTCCACATACCCATTTAATACAATACTAAAATCAGGATTTCAAAATCCAATTTAAAACCTAACCTAAACCCTACATCTGCACCTATTCCCATTAATAATAATATTATCACTTTTACACAATTTCCAACACAATACTCAATCATTCAATCATTACTATAATATTATAATAATACAAATCAATCAACTTTTTTACAATCCTATATAATCCTACCCTATAAAATCTCAAAACAAACATACAATTTTACTATTCATTAGAATTTTAAAATCCTAGATTTCAAAGTCCAGGATTTCCTCCGCCCACTATAAGCCCAAAACAAACACACCCTTAGAGAGTGTAGTAAGATCTCACTTATTACGAGATACTAGGTATCTCATGATGGATGCACAGATACCTTAGAGGGTATTGATATACCCATCCGAGAAACCGTTTGATGTAAGTCCACAATATGTGTCTACGGGTGTCTCGGTTAGTGGGAGCGATGTGATACTCCTTTGACTTGAGGTCAATACGCACGACATATGTGGAGTGATGAACTTTGACCATGATCGACGCTTGCACCCTTCCATGTGTAGACATGGCTTGGATTAGGTTCATCACAAAGTGCATGTGCATGGTAGTTGAGCCAAGAATATGATTCATTCCTCAATGTGGATTTAGAGAGAATACTCATCTTCTCATCATAATTGGATCAAAGTCATCGGCCGATGCACGTCAACTTAGACTTTGTGGCTAAGTGTGACATAAATGATCAATTAATGATTATAGATAATATGATTAAGTTATTTGAATAGACACTTCATCATGTTCAAGACTTAATCGAGTATTCACGAATGAAAGAAGGAAATCGTAATAGCCCATGTTTCAGTTACAGGTAGTTGCATATTTCTCGCAACGTACCTCATATATTGAGAATGTCTGATTTATTGTCTAGGGTTCAATTAAGACCGCTAGTTTGACTAATCGCTCGATATATGAGGGCCTATGGGTCACACAACAAGTAGTTCCCTTTTACGGATTATAGTTGGTTGATTAAATATTAAATTGGATTTAATATTTAATTTATGGAGAATTAATTAATAATAGATTAATTTGGAATTAATTATTATTAATGTTTAATTAAATTAGATTTAAATAAATAGGATTCCCAATAATAATATATGGAATATTATTATAGGATTTAATATATATGGAGTCAAATCCGTAGAGATTTGATATACATGAGAATTAAATCCGTAGAGATTTTATATATGGGAAATAAATCTAAGAGATTTATTTTATAAGATTAGGGATTTTATTTCCTAATCAGGTTAGCTTAAAATTTAAGCTGGACCTCTCCCTATATATATGAGCTATTGGAAATTCACAAACAACGTTAATTCATTATTTTCTTCATAAGATCCAGAGTTAGAATTTTCCTAGCAAATTCATCTCGGGATTCAACACTGGAAAATCCGTGCAAGTCCGTGATTGGGGATTACGTGGATACCATCGTAGAGAAATATGCGTATGGTTTACTATAAGGTTTCTCTTTATGTTTATACGTATTCAATTATGCAATTACGTGTTCGTTGTTGGTGAACTGTTTAATTCCGCTGCGCATGTATTACGTGTTTACGTGCCTCTAAATTCCAACAAAGCTGTCTTGACATCCATTTGCCAGATCTCAAAATCTAGATGTACAGCTATTGCCAAGAGAATACGGATGGACTTAAGCATGGCTACAAGCGAAAAGGTTTCTTCATAATCGATACACTCTTTCTGAGTGTATCCCTTTGCCACTAGCCTAGATTTAAAGGTTTCCACCTTCCCGTCCGGTCCTCTTTTCCTCTTGTAGACCCATTTGCATCCAATGGGTTTTACCCCACTGGGTGGTTCAACTAGCTCCCATACTTGATTATGATCCATTGAGCCCATCTCGACTTCCATTGCAGTTTGCCAGGATTCTGAATCCTTATCTTGGACCTCTTCCTTGTAGGACCAGGGCTCTGATTCATTATCCCCGGAGATCAAATCCGAAGATTCTCCTATCCCCATGAATCTCTCAGGTTGTCGGAAAACCCTCCCACTATGACGAGGTTCTGGTTGTGTCGGTGTGACGCTTGGTATATCAACTTGTACATTTGCTATAGGAGTTTGCCCTCTTAATTCATTTAAGGTAATCTCACTTTTGGGCTTTCGATTGTTCATAAAGTCTTTTTCCAAGAATCTAAAGTGCGTACTGATTACCACATTTTGATCTTCGGGACCATAGAACATACACCCCTTCGTTCCCATGGGATATCCTATAAACAGTCTTAGCTCCGAACGTGTGTCCAACTTACCGGCTTCCTTGTCTAGCACGTATGTCAGACACCCCCAGATCCTTAGATGTCTCAGACTGGGCTTTCTCCCGGTCCACAACTCTCTAGGGGTTTTGAGAACCGATTTGGATGGCACTAAGTTCAGAACATAAGCCGTTGTTTCCAAGGCGTGACCCCAAAATGACTTGGGTAGATCTGAATAACTCATCATGGATCTGACTATTTCTAAGAGTGTTCTGTTTCTTCGTTCTGCAACCCCATTTTGTTGAGGGGTTCCGGGTGCAGTCAACTGGGAAACAATACCCTTATCTGACAGGTAGTTCAAAAATTCATCGCTGAGGTATTCTCCTCCACGATCAGATCATCGAAACTTGATACTCTTTTCCCTATGATTTTCCACTTCGGCTTTGAACTCTTTGGATTTATCAAAGGTTTTCGATTTGTGTTTCATGAGGAAAATGTACCCAAACCTTGAGTAATCATCGATAAAAGTCACGAAATACTCATAACCACCTCTAGCTTTGGTTGACATTGGACCACACACGTCAGTGTAAACGATTTGCAACACTTCTGTGGCTCTAGTCTCCTTGGCTCCAAATGCCCTCTTGATCATTTTACCTTCCAAACATGATTCGCATGTTGGAAGTGGTTCAAGCTATAGGTCCGACAGTGAATCATCTTTCACCAACCTTTGGATTCAATTCAGATTAATATGACCTAATCTAAGATGCCAAAGAAGTGTCTCGTTCATGTTTTCTGAACATTTTCTCTTATTGTTCGAAACAGCCGATGTGTTATAAGATGCATTTTGTGAGTGGTGTGCACAGTTAATAGTATAGAGATTGTTCCGTAAAGTTCCATGACAGATAAACACATCGTTACGAAAAACAGTAACTAGTTTAGAAAAACTAACATAATATCCATCATTAAATAGTTTAGAAACTGAAATAAGGTTTTTTTTAACGAAAAATAGGAACGTAAAGAACATCTCTTAAAACTAAAGTCTTGTCTTCAAAAGACAGTTTCACGTCTCCCACTTCTTCAGCTGCTACTCTCGTAGCATCGCCCAGTGTGATGAGGATCTCACTTCCACTAAGTTGTCGGGTCAGCTTGAACCCCTGTAATGTGAAACAGACATGATCAGTGGATCCCGTATCAACCACCCATGAATGGGAAACATACGCCGCTAAACAAGTTTCAACAACTAGTGCATGAGAATTACCTTTCTTCCCAGCCCGCTTGGGCTTGGAACACGCACACCTCCAATGTCCTTTTTCACCGCACTCCAAACATTTCCTCTTACTTAGACTTTCATTTTTGATGGACGTTGAGCCGACTTGGTTAAGCCCCTTTGTCTTCTCATCGTTCTTACCACCAATTGGCCTAGAAGGAAAAGAAGACCCTTTTGCAACCACATTCGTTTTCTTGCGCCCCATTTCCTCTTCGACCAATGTAAGAGCATTTACTAGATCATCCACAGTGAATTCCAGATCGCTCATCAGGTATTCTAGATAGAAGTGATCATATCTCCTTGGCAGAGAATGGAGAATAAAATCAACTTTGGTTTTGAAATCACATTTTTCGCCAAGAATCTCAAGTTCCTCAAAAAGAACCATAACCCTAAGAAAGTGCTCCCTTGCGGCCGTTCCTTCTTCCATTTTTATCTCGGCCATTTCATGCCTTATGTTTCGGATTGCCATATGGGCCGGATGTGCAAACATCGCTTTGAGATTTCGCATAATGTCTGCAACTGATTCAAATCCTTGATGTAGACGTTTTAACAAATCTGACATATGTGCCAGGATTGTGTCCTTCATCAATTCATTGGCCAACTCCCATTCACTATACTCCATCTCGTCCCATATACTAGCATCCTCAGCTGGTTTATCGGGTTTTGGTGTGTCAAGCACCCATTTGGATCCTTGTGCAGTTAGGACAATCATCAGTTTACGTTTCCAATCAACATAATTTTCACCAGATAATTGATGGTCTTTAAGTATAACATACAGTGGATTAAAAGGTTGCGACATGCTGAACTGAAATAAATAACGATTGTATAAGAACAAATTACCACATAATTTTGATCACATTATTCATATCAAAATCTCAAAACAATATGAGTATGCATCAGCCGATATGTCAAAATAATTTAAATAGGTCACGTGGGGTGAACTGTCTATTTAAACATATTCAAGCAGGTTACAAACAAGAACAATTACAAACCTTTAATTCATAATTAATAGTCGGCTCCCACTTGACCAATATAAAATTGACAGGGACTTTGGGGATGTATATGCATATCAATTTTATGCCTAAGTAATAACCATGATTAAATACAGAATTATATCGTTTTGAACGAGCCTCGAGGGGAGGGTCATCGTCGCCACTAATAATAATTCACAATCACCCTTTTGGGAATTTATTCATGTGAAATCTATCTTTTGGCTGTTCCGAGGGGGAAATTTCTCCAAAAGAATTCACAAATAAATAAATCATGGAGGTCAAATTTGACGTGATTTTATTATCCGGAATAAAATTTGTCAATAAAACATACTTAGTAATTTTTTAAAGTGAGATTTTCTTTTTGACAATTCAAAAATCATGCAAACACATTTAACATATAAAATTGCACGAAATTAAAACAAGCATTAAGACAAAATTAAAACAAGTTGGACACATTTATCCAACTGTCATGGTTTAAATTCCAAGCCTCGATCTTGAGAAATTGTCTCTTCTTTTGCCTTCATCGTTCGTCTCGAAAAGCTCCCACTGAATCCGCAATAATTCTTCAAAAAATTGTCCTCCGTTATGGGTTAGGACGACGTCCGAAAATGAGTAGCTCATGGCCCGGAACGCGAGTCTGCGTGCACCTAGGCGCACACCCCGATTCGGGTCGGCCATCCCACCCCGTCGCCCATGGCGATGCGCGCTGGCATCGCCGAACGTCTGGCGGCTCAGGTCCCGCCAGGTTCCCCACATCCGCTTAGCCTTCATGAGAAGGCGCCTTTGCGCCATGACGCCCGATGCCAATCAAATTTATCGCCCTTGCGGCAGCGTTCTTCCTGTTCTTAGCGGCTGATCGTCAGGCGTGCGTAGTTGTGCCAGTTTTCCGGCCTGGCCGCGTGCTCGCTTTTGCTTCCAGACGTCGTCGCACTTGACGTCCGTTTTTAATCTCCGTCGTTTTTCATTCTCGATCTGGTTACAATTTATTTAAGCAAATAAATAAACCTAGATCTAGACTAGTCTATTACATTGATCAAATCAAACAAATTCTAATCTACTCGTGAATTTTCTCACGAGGCAAAATGAATTCGAACGAATCAAATTAAAAAACAATAATTTATTTGCATGTAAATTAGCACATTAAAATGCCATGACAATTGGATACCTGCAAAACAGATCTAACAGTTCTATTATCCAATTTCAGTTTTAATGAACAACAATTTAAATTACAGTTTAAAAGATCAAAGCCCGAACCAGGGCTCTGATACTAGTTGTTGGGATAACATATGTCAGGATCTATCGGGATGACCTCATAAACACAAATTTAAATTAACAATTATTACTAGCATGAATTAACCTAAGTGAATTCAAATAATAATTCATCCAACAACATAGTGCAAATAATATTTCACGTAAAAGGATCCTAGCATGCGGAATTTATAGGAGTTTACGTAAACATACCCGTTGGAGAGACAACCGTTGAGACGGACAGGGTCAAGTAATTGGCTACCAACCAAAAGTCCTTCTCAAGTATTACCAAGTCCTCGTTCAATAACCCGGTGGAAGGTTCTCCAATGAACAATTATAAAACATAGGAAATTTAAATTATTTGTTGCACCACCTTTGTGGATTTCTAATATTTCCAACTCATGAAATTGTGCAGGGGATGAATTTTCATCCCCTATTTATAATAATAGGGTTGGACGAAAATATGGGGTAGAAAAGGGTTAGGAAAGATATTTTCTTGATCTCCAAGAAATCTTGAATATATCCCATATATTCTTCTTTCCATGTGTATTTTTCCATAAAAATCTCACACCTTATTTTGGCCCTAATTTTCGAAAAATAAGAAGGAAGATTTCAAGATTTGATCTTTCTTGAATTTATGAGATATTCTTGTATTTCAAGAATACATATCTTTTTCCATAAAATCTTTTCAAAAAAATCTTTTATTCCTTCTCATCCCCTAATTTTCGAAAAATCCAACTAAAGAGGCCAAGTGGGAGATTTCTTGAATTTATTGGATAATCTTGTATTCCAAGAATACTTATCTCCTTTCCATAAAATCTTTTAAAGAAAATTCTTCTCCCTCTTTTCTTTAATTATTTTCGAAAATATAAGGAAAAAATATGCAACAAATATTTAATTTATTTTAAGCACCTTTTATTTAATGGACTTTAATTATGCTACTTGAGGGGCCTTAAGAAGAATTAAGATGAACCTTTCAATGGGCTATTGAATTCCAATATTGAGCCACAATATAATTCAGTCCATTAATATTAATTAATTCCACTATATAATTAATATTGAACTATCCAACTTAACCCATATTACGGTAATATGGCTCCCGGTTATTATTTCCCGTGTTTAAGATTATTTAGTCCATTAATTAATTATGCCACTGAAAAACTTTATATTAATTAATATCTTTATCCTTGGAGTAAGGACAACTCAACTTTATTATCCATACCGGAAAATTAATTCCACTTGCAAGATTTGATATGATAAAGGTTCCGAGCCCACCAAGGCGACCAATCATGCATGACATTGCTAGCACACATTTCTCTGTATTAATTTAGCAACTGTCATGTAATTAATATTATTGCCCAAGATATAGGGTATCGAAGTCGCGGTGATTCTCTTCCCATTTATAAGTCAAAACAATAATTACTAATCACACACAGTCCTTATTAAGTGACAGAGATTAAGAAATCAACAACCACTGAGGTCTAACTCTTCATCCCTTAAGTCAGTGCGAATGAGTTTATCCTCTCTGTAGGTCCGCTTCAGCGCATCGAATGCACTAGTGTAATACTTGGTCAAGACAAGTCAATCTGAGCCTTACACATCAACTTCTACCAATAGATTGTTCAGATCTATCTAAGTTGTGAAATACACACTTGTTTACAAGGGACTGTTAACGTGATCTTCTGTGATCTGGTATCACCACGTTAACTACAGTGTAGCACGTGCTATTTTATGAACGGTTTGCAATAAATATATATAACATTCAATCATATTTAAAACAACAGTGATAAATAATTTATTTCAATAAATAAGTGTTTAATACATAGATTATATAAAATAAAAACATACTTTCACATATAACCCCAACAATTTTTTAGAGAGAGATAAGAAGTTAGAGATAGAGAGGATGTGGAGAAATGATATAGAGTGGGTGAGATGCGGTTGATATTAGGTATTAGAGTAGGGGGTATTATGAATTTTTCAAGCCTCATTTTGGACCTCCTATTAATTAAAATAATAGTTTGGACCTAGAAGTCTTTAATTCAATTTTAATGGGAGGAAGTAATTTAGAATAAAGAAAATAAATGAAAATATACACAAATAATATCAGAATATAAAAGGTATACTTGTAATTGAATTAATCAAATTAATTAAATATTTAATTTCAAATTAATAATAAAAATATTATTTTAAATCCCGCGTAATACGCGGAGTTATGTGCTAGTAATTTATCATTTGCTTAATATTTGAGAGAGTTGCGATTGAGTTGTCGTTACTGTAATTTTTTGCTCATCTAACCATCTTTTATATAATCTCCTCCCATGATGTTACGATAAAAAAAAAAAAAGATTAATGTGGGATTGGAGAATTCATGCGGCGACAAAAATGAGATATTTTTTCACTTTCATTTCACGGGAAAGGATTAAGAGGATTGTTTTCCGTTCAGCCCGTTCCATTGACATCTCCAAATCAACCAATATATTAAAGTCAATATTAATTGCTTATGCGCCAAGTATAACAAATTAAATTTCAAAAGTAAAATTAATATTCAAATGAAATTAACAGCCGAAAGTATGTTGTAAATCATGAGTAGGATATTTAAATTAGGGAAAAATTCTAATTTGGTCACTAAAGTTTTCTTGCTTTTCTGAATCGCCCAAGTTCTTTCGTTTTCAAATTGGTCACCCCAAGTTCATTTTTACTTTACATTAGGTCTTCTTTAACATCGGTCAACCCGTCTTTGACTAACGGAAACAATTAAAAAAAGCGCGAAATCATTCTTAACACTCCCAAATCGGAATTACAGACTTTTTCCCCTTTTCCTAACACCCCAAAACACATTGTGTGCAACATCTTCACAACACATGAAAAAGGATGGTTTATTAGGGCTTGCAGTTAAGAACGCATTGTGGGAAGCAGCTAGAGCAACAAGGTATGAAGTATTCACTGCTAAAATGCAAGAGATGAAGGATTTAGATGAAAAACATATGATTGCCTTGCAAAGAAAAACCCTTCTCAGTGGTTTAGGGCATACTTCAATCATTTACGCAAGTGTGATATCTTGACAAATAACATGTGTGAGAGCTTTAATTCACTTATTCTTCGTGCAATATACGTTTAAATTGGAAATTAGGGTGTTTGTAAAAGGGGGAAAGAGACTGGAATTTCGATTTGGGGGTGTTAAGAATGATTTCGAGCTTTTTTTAGTTGTTTCCGTCAATCAAAGATGGGTTGACTGACGACATGACCTAATGTGAGAGTAAAAATGAACTTGGGTGACCAATTTTGAAAGTGAATAAACTTGGGTGACCAAAACTGTAAAACGGTAAACTTTAGTGACCAAAATTGGATTTTTCCCTTTAAATTAACCTTAGATAAGAATGAGTTTGAATCACAAATGGTCTCATAACTTAAGTCTCAAATAGAATTAGTCTCATAAGTGTTTTTATCGTCAATTTAGTCTCAATAAATTTGATAATGTCCAATTTTAATCCCAAATCGGCCGAAATCTGAAAACGACGTCGTTTTGCTAGTGATTTCGTGAATGTGTCTTCGATCAAGGCCACGTCAAGATCGCCACGTGTAAATTCAATTTTTTGTTTTACACAATTCGAATTTATTAGGCATACATATTTAAAAAAAATAAAAAATCAAGACCAAAACAAAATGACGTCATAATTGGTCAATGGACTTTGGAATTAAAATCAAAACCAAAATCAAATCCTTTTAGAAATAAATATTATATTGAGTCTTAATTAGTGAATAACACAATTAATTATATTGTACGGGGTGTTTTCCTCCAATGTGTCAAAGATCATATACACTATAAAGTATCACTACATATGCTGTAAAGTATCACCTCATATACTATAGAGTATCACTACAAACAACCAGAAAAAAAAACAGGGTAATATAAGGGGACTATACCTTCTGTCAAAAAAAAAGGGGGGGGGACTATACCTCACTACATATAACTAATTGTATGAATCACTAAACAAATCCATCAAACCCATAATAGACATCCAAATTAATCAATAAATCAAAATATCCAATGTTCAAGAATGACACTCATCAAGACATCCAAATTCAAAACATCCAATTAATTAGTAAATCATCACATGATTTTGCCCCTGGCAAAAAGCAGCCCTAAAATGCTTCAATGTTCAAGAAGCATACAAAATAAGTAGAATCCAATGTTTTCTACAAAAGCAGCCCTAAAATGCTTTAATTGTGTTATTCACGAATTAAGACTCAATATAATATCTATTTATTTATTTGTTTGTGAAATCTGATGAAATATCTAAAAAGATTTTATTTTGGTTTTGATTTTAATTCCAAAGTCCATTGACCAATTCTGCCGTCATCTTGTTTTGGTCTTGATTTTTTTTTAATAAACTTGTATGCCTAATAAATTGCAGCTGTGTAAAAAAAAAAGAATTTACACGTGACAGACGACGTGGCCGCTCAGTCAGCACATTCGCCGGAAATCCCCAACAAAATGATGTCGTTTTCAGATTCCGGCCGATTTGAGACTAAAATTAGACATTATCATCTTTAATATATTCAAATATGATGTCGTTTTATCACAAATAGATTCCATCTTTAATTTATTCTGGCAAATATATTCCATCTGATAGACATTATAATATAAAAGTGTCGTGACCCAAATTGTTTGGCCAAATTATTTGGGCTTATCAAATTGGAATATTATGTACTATCTCACACGTAAATTAATATTAAAATCGATTCTTTACTTCATGCCACCTTGTAGTAATTGAACATGCAATGAATGGAATCCTTTGTTTGATGATCTCATATTATTATTCATTAATTAATTACCATTAAAACGATGACATCATTTGACATGTAATATTGTAATGAACTAAGCAATTAATAAAGAGTACTAAAAGATAGAAACATGTATAGTACGTACGTAAGAAATTAAGGAATCGGACTATATATATTTAAATTTTTATTACCCAATGTATCCAATATGATTCACATTTATCGTTAATTAGATTAGATATTTAAGGTCATGTGTGTAGTGATGCAATCATAAATAAACAAAATATAATAACATGAATTCTTTCATAAATAGGGATGAAGATAGCTACTAGTATATATCAAGTCGTTTCAATATTATATAGTCATGTTGTGTTCATATTTTGTATATAGTAAATTAATTAAAAATTGTATCATGTAGTATGAAATTGTCTCATACAATTTTTGCCTAAATATTTTTGGACTGATCTTAACAAGTTTCAAGTTACATAATTCAGATATTACCCTTTTTAATTAACATCCCTAAGATCAAATTATATATAGTAATGAATAGGGAATTTGGAATTCTGGTAGGCCGTCAGAATATATAAAGAGTTATTCCAAACTTTTAGTTGTAAAATATATAATTATTAGAAAAGAAATAGCAAGCATGTCCGTGGATTAGATAACAAAGTATTTAACACTTTTTATCCCAAAAAATGCTGATTCTGAGTAAATATCGACCGTTCTTTTAATTAGGTTTATAACTGTAGTTTATTCTAGTTTCATTATTCTTTACGCCTACTATAATGAAACAAAAATGTAAGATTATCTAAAAATAATCAAATATATATAAAAATCAAATTTTGTGATATAGTGTATGGGCTCAAAAGATGGGAACGTTGTGACACGATAGTCAAATAGTAGGCAATACCATTCTGTCAGCATATATGTGTACTTCAAACCGCTTTTGAAAATCAATCAAATATATTTTTATTTTTTGACAGGAAAGTAAAAAAAAATAAAAAAAAATCAATCAAATATTAAGTTTATGATGGGCTTCCTCGTCCCATTGTATTTATTCCAATTTTTTATGGACAACCCCCTATAATTGTTTCAGTTCATAAAAGGAAAAAATAACACTCCATTAACTATTATTTTAATATTATTCCCCTCAGTTTTCATCTCAACTACCCCAAATACCTCTCATTTTTTATCCATTAAATACTATAAATGCAACTATCTATTATTAATATTATTCCTTAAACAATTCAACCAAAAGAAGTGAGATAAATACACTGGGACAGAGGGAGTAGTTTTTTTAACTACCATTTTTTTTTTCCGAAACCTTTAACTATGATTTTACGAATTTTGTTATTGTAATATTGATTTTAGTACATTCAGTTCTTATATTTAATGCGTTGGGCAAAAAATTGAAATATAGTCGGTCCTTATGCAATGAGTTACTATATACAAAAGTATAATTAACAGTTAAGACCCGTAGTCTAATTATCATTCAGTTGTCACATACTTATTAATTAATTAATGCCATGTAAATACAATAGACCTTCATTGCGTGCTTCTAATGATCGTTAATATAAAATTATTTCAGACAAAGAAACACATAACGAAGAAAAATAAAAATTTATCGCATCTAAAAATTCGAATTTAAAAAAAAAAGTGAAATTAATTCATTTATATTATTTTCTTAACATTCTCCCTCACAGTGTCTCCATCATTGGAAGGATGTTCATCTCTTTAATATGAGTAGAGTTAATTTTTTTCAGCAGAAATCGAACTCAAAATGTGCATGAGGCTTTTTAGTACTACATCTCATTTAAAAATTTAAATTTGTAGAGAGGCGTATAATTCATTCGATTTTATTAATTTATATTATTTTACTAACAATATCTTTATACACCCCTTATCAATTAGGCTAAGTCTTATATGCACCCAGGTGCACCGTACACTAATAATGCATTTTAGAAATATGCAACTTGTTATATTGAAATATGCAATTTATTTATACCGAACCGTGCTCCGTGCAACTATTAATATAAAAAGATAATTGCACTATTTAGTATAAACAAATTGCATATTTCAATATAATAAATTGCATGGTTCTAAAATACACTATAAGTACACGGTGTATATCAATTATTGATTGAAAAGAAAGTTGGCGCATGTTATTATCTCAAGCATTTTGTACACAAGTCATTGTAAGAATATATTCTAGTGGTGTGGATTCATATGCTAATTATACTCTCTCTTATAGTCTCAGGTAGGGGGAGGAAATACCAAAAATACCAGTATACCACACTTACCGTACCGAAAAATATTGAATTTATTGAAATTTTCGGTATACCAAAATTTTCGGTATGGTATGGTACTGTACCGAAAATTTCGGTACGGTAACGATATATGAATATAAAAATTTCGGTATACCGAAAATATTTCGGTATATCGCGGTATACCGAAATTAGCATATTAAAATTTCAATTTTTTTTAAATAAATAATTTTATATTTCTTTCTGTGCACAAACCCTAAATGGGCTAAAGATAACAACTCACAACTCACGCCACATTCACACCACATCTCACAATCTCCTACTTTTCTTCCCTGCGACCGCCGTCGCCACGCCTCTCATTCGCCGTCATCGCCCTGCCTCCCCCTCACCGCCGTCGGCCCGCCTCCCTGTTGTCGTCGTCTCCCACCATCTACACCCCAACCTACTCGACTCATATACCTATCTCCACTGCTGCAACCGCGCTCGCTGCCGTCACCACACCTCCCCTCCCCGTCGACGCCCACCACACTGTCTGGTAACGTATTATTTCTTTCTCTATATAATGTTTTAACAACTACTGAAATGGATAATGTTTGTGAGATTAATTTCTTTCGGCTCCAAAGCTTTAAAAACTATGTAGGTTAAGTGTTTGATTCCAATTGCGGTTCATAGAACCATTATCTAGGTTAATGGGATTTGCAATTTTTAGGTGCTGGCTATTTTTCTATCTCATGATTGGCAGCATAGGAAATGGATAAAAAGAAATTGATGTGAACTATAAATATCAATAATCAGATTTTTTCCAAAAAAGTACTAATGAATGTAGAGCCTCTTCTCATTGGTTGTGGATCCTTTTAGGAGTAGTTTGAGTCCTAATATGGTAGAAGCATTGGTGTGCACTAGTGATTGGCTAAGAGCACATGCGATGATCTTTTATAGGGATCCAACCGATGATGACCTTGAATTATACAAGGAAATTGAAGAAATTGAAAAAGGTAAGACTTTTTTTTAATGTTTAATTAAGTTTAAATTTTAAAATTATTTTTATTTGTTAATCTAATATGAAGTCTATTAATAATTTTAATTTCTCTTTTACAGCTCCAAAAGTCGTTCATGACTTTTCTCTAACTCTCACCTCATCCACGGAGAACTCACATCCCTAAGGGTATGTTCGTTTTGTGACTACCACGGACGGACTTTGACTATATAATTCCAAATACATTTTTCTTCAATACTCAAACAAAGTATTTTGAAATCCTACAACATTCACCTCTAATACTATTACTACACCGTACACCCTATACTCCCCATCCTATTTTGAAATATTTATTACATATTAATAATCCCCTCACTTTTATACAATTTCCAAAACATCACATTCATTCAATCATTACAACAATAATATAATAATACAAATCAATCAATTTTTTCTCCATCCTACACAATCATCTCCTATAAAATCCCTAATAAACATATACTCAACTTTTGAATAAGATTTTGAAATCCAAGGATTTTGAAGTCCAGGATTTTCCACGCCCACTATAAGCCCAAAACGAACATACTATGTTTGTTTTGAGCTTATAGTGGGCGTGAGAAATCCCGGACTTTGAAGTCCTAGAATTTTAAAATCTTGATAAATAATTAAAATGTATGTTTGTTGTGGGATTTTATAGGGTAGGATGATGGAAAAATTGATTGATGTGATATTATTATATTATTTTGAGTGTATTGGGAAAATAAAAAAGTAGATGATGTGAGTGTATAGAGAGAATAAAAAGTAGAGTAGTAGTAGGTGATGAAATAGAGTAGAGTTAATAGGATTTTAAAATCCTTACTTTAAGTTTCAAAACAAAATAGTGTTTGAGATTGTAAAGTCTAAAAGTCCGGCAGGGATAGTCGCGAAACAAACATACCCTAACAAACCTCAAAGTCTTGTAAGTGATTACTTTCAATTTTTTGTAATCAGAAATGAAGGTTCTTATGTATGGTTTAGGTTTATAATGATAACTCCAAGAATGAATGTTCTTATGTACAATAATTTGTTAATGCAGTGATATATCCAATAATGAAGTTTGTGGAACTGTATCTATTGATGGCTCATTTCAATTGTCTCGTACCGAAAGGTATTCTAATAATTTGTCTTTTGGTTAAATTCTCATTTATTGTTGATGACTCATTGATTCTCATTTAGTTGCTTAAATTCTTGTCTTTTGCAGGTTTCTTGAGATTTTGGACTTCAAAAGTCATGAGTATTTTTATCTTCAATCATGATTTGTATTATTTTAGTACTAAAACAGATTGGATTTCTTTTAATGTGTGTTGTGTTGAACTGTTGAAACTTATTTTGTTGTGTTGGACTGTTGAAACTTATGTTTTGTGTTGGACTGATGAATACTTGAATCTTATTATGTGGTAAAATATTTTTTTTCATAAAAAATACAGGTTATTTCAAAAATAATTTCGATACGGTACGGTATCGGTATCAATATTGACATACCGAAAATTTCGATATACCAAAAATACCGAAATTTCCGGTATACCAAAAATATTAAAATTTTCGGTATACCGTTGTCATACCGAAAATTTCGGTATACCGCCGAAATTTTATATATACCGAAATTTTCGGTATGACAATGGTATGACTTTTTTCGGTATCGAAATTTTGGTATACCGAAATTTTCGGTATGACAACGATATGATATTTTTGTATACCGAAAATTTGATGCGATAATAATATTTACGATAAAATTTTTCGATTTTGCGTCATCATTCCAATTTAGTCTAGTCTCGTGTCCTTATCAAAGGTGTCCAAATTTTTGGGCATCCGAATTTTCTGGTTTATCAAATCATTACTCAAAAAATCGATTCGAAATTTCAGATAATCTGATTTTTTCTGTTATTTCAACAAACATAAACTGCAATTACATTTACGAATACAAATTGATAATGGCCCATAGTCACTCAACGTGTCATGCATTCCATCTCCATTGTTACATATTTAATTTTCTTAATATACCTAATTTATATTCAGGTCACAAGCCACATCAATCATCAAAATTCATAAGAATCGTCGAATTTATATTTACAACACAGTAATCAAGAATCTGTCACAAGCGACTATTCACTGAATAATAATGACGGTATTGGCTCAAACAAATATTGTACAAAAATGTGAAGCATTCTGAATATCTGATCTATATATAGTACCTATATAAAAACATAATATTGATCCCTAAAATATATATATTTATCATTATCCAGCTAAAATCATATTTTAAAAATAGAAATTTTACTTTTTATTTTTTTTCGTTTAAATTTTAAATTGCAATAACTTTTCATTTTAAGACCATTTACATATATACTTACAATTTTTCATATGACATTCATATTGCATACTCTATCCGCTCCTTTTCTATTGTCTACTTAGTCTCAATTTTTTTTGACAAAAACTTGTATAGAACTGGCTCATGTTATGAATTCGGTTATTTAAATATCACTATTACATACAAAAACTCTCATTGCTATGTATAAAAATTATCACTGTTATGAACAAAAACAATCACTGTATAGAAAATGATTTATATTTTTAAACAGTGAAAGTTTTTGTACATAACAATGATAGTTTTTACACATAATAGTGATAGAGTTCATGTGTGAACCTGGTTCACATAAGTGTTACTCAATTTTTTTCTTTTTATTTATTCTTTTATCTATTTTTATCTATATTTTTCCCAATTTACCCCATCAAAATATTCTTTAGAATTATTCCTTCCTCCTAATGCAAAATAATTTATCGCCTCCTCATACTACCAATGTTACGTATTTTCTTTTAATAACTATCTTAATTAATGTCATTAATTTATTTTCGTTGTTATATCGATCTCGATCTTAGAGAGTAAGTTTTTTTTTTTTGCGCAACAAAGGTGAAAGCAAGTTAGGATATGCTTTTTATTTGTTATTAATATGAGTTCAAATTTCACACACAACTCTTAAGATTTAATAATATTATTCCTTTGAGTATTAGTACTCCCCCTTGAAACGTAGTCTCACCCTGCAGAGCTTAAGAACGTCCTGCGTCATCTGATATCAGAGTAATGAGTACACTTCTGTTTGAATGTCCTACGTTGTCTCACCCTTGTCAGTTTGAACATGTATCCCGGATTCAAAGCGCAATGTTTTACATTAAAATGACACAAATTTTAAGAAATATATATAATATTAAATGTATTATTGATAGATGGGGATGTTTAAAAAAAAGTAAAAAGATGGAGAGAGAATGAGGAAGTGTTTGTATTTTAATATTAATGAATGACAATTGATGTAATTTTGAGTAAAGTTAAATATAATTGTTACTTCCTCCTTTCAAAGATTAGTTTTCACACTGATTTAGGCACAAAAACTAAGAAACAAGTTGCATCTTTCAATATAACAAGTTTTATATTTTTAAAATACACTATGAGTGCATGGTGAACCTGGATGCATACAAGACTTATCCAAAAAATAATTGTAAAAACTAATTTAGGACCGATGAAGTATTTAAAGTGTAGTCACAACTTGTCAAAAAAATAGCATGTAAAACTTTGACTGGTTAAATTGACAAAATGTAAAGTTTTTGGCCGAAATGAAGGGAATATTTAATTTAAAAGAAATTTTTTATTGACGAAGTGGAATAATTAAAGTGGTTAGAGCAGCACTACATACCGTGATGGTCATGAGTTCGAGTTACCATTTGTCCGATAAAAAAAATAGAAAAACCTTATTGTTATCTCTCATGACTTCATAAGTCATATGTCCTCTAATTATTCTTTCCTAGTTATTCGTTTCCCCTAATTAAGAAATATAAGATTAAGTAATTCAATTAATTAAAGGCAAAATTATCGAATTTTTTTAGTTAATTTTATTTTTAAATGTCTAAGTGCACACTGGAAAAGGAACGAATGAAGTACATAAAATAAAATTAATTTAAAATATATATTATTGTGATTTAAAGTGGCTTTTTTATTAAATTTATATTTATACTCTCTCCATCATTCTATTATTAAATATTTAATGTTGACATGAGTTTTAAGAAGCAAATTATTTATCTATACATATATAAAAATAGCAAAGCCAGCAAAAACTGTTCCCGCTCATTTTCTCCACCCTCCTCTCCTATTTTTTCTTCATTCTCTCTCTCCTTTTATTTTTGATCGGTCTCTCTCTCCTCTTTTTTCTCCACTCTCTCTCTTTGTTTTTTTTATCGGTCTCTCTCTTCTTCATAACAATTGCTTTCCTATTTTTCTAATACTTTCTCTACTTTCTATAATTGTCCATTCTCATTTCTGACAACATTATCTCTCTTTCCATATTCTCTGACTAATTAACTAAACCACTGTTTAATTTTAATATGTTTTAAAAAAAAATTAATGATCTTATTCAATTGCTTTGTATAAAATTAAATAGATATATTCTAATTTTACAACATTGATAAATCATTAACTTGTGAAAAATCTCAATATAAAATTTTCTAATCAACTAAATAATTTTAAAGTAGCACATTTTTTTTAATTGCATTCGTTAATTTTATAATTATTATTCTCATTACACAATATTATTTAGCTAATGTGACGGGTATTTTTCTTTCTATTTCATTAAATAATTGGTTTTTAGATGAATCTTTTTGAAGTAAATTTAAGACAAATACTTTTTTTAATTAAGCTTCACATTTCCTTTCTTCTTCAAATATTCAATTTTCTTAATTCATATATATGTCTTATTACAAGCTAACAACACTATTGATATCGACAAACATTACATATAATTTTTAAAAAATATAATGTAATTAAAATTTTAATGCACTAAACCTTATCTTATACTCCCTCCGTCTCAAACTTAATGGTAAAGTACCCATTATTTTTGTCTCAAACTTAATGGTAAAGTTACTTTATCACTTTATCATTTTATCACATAAAATATTAATAAACAACTCTTTCTATCCCCAGTTACCAATCAATTTATAACTTTATCATATAAAATACTACTCCCTCCGTCCCAATCTTAACCGGTGGGTTACTGTGTGCTCGGAGTTTAAGAAAAAAAGTGATAAAGTGATAAAGTATTGAGGTAGAAAGAGTTGTTTATTAGTATTTTATATAATAAAGTGATAAAATGATGGGTAATTGGGGGTAGAAAGAGTTATTTATTAGTATTTTATGTGATAAAGTGATAAAGAACATTTCCATTTAAGGAAATGTGCAGGTAAGATTGTGACGCCTTAAATGGAAAGAATGCAGTTAAGATTGGGACGGAGGGAGTAATAAACAACTCTTTCTACCCCACCACTTTATCACTATTCCACTAAATCCTTATGAACATTCAAATTACCATTTAGTTTGGGACGGAGGGAGTATTAATGAATTGACAATCAAATATTAATGTACATAAATAAGAAAAATAAATTATGTATAAGATTATTATATTAAAAGATAAATGTGTGTGAAACTATCTATATGTGAGACGAATCTTCACATGATATTTGGATCATACTTCTAAAATTAGGTTGGAGCTTTACAAATTCATAATTTATACTCCCTCCGTCCCGGTGTATTTGTCCCACTTCTTTTAGTTGAATTGTTTAAGGAATAATATTAAAATAATAGATAGTGGACCTTTATAATATTTAATGGATAAAAAGTGAGAGGTATTTGGGGTACTTGAGATAAAAAGTGAGAGAAATAATATTAAAATAATAGTTAGTGGAGTGTTACTTTTTCCTTTTATGGACTGTGACAATTATAGTGAGACGTCCATAAAAGGAAAGTTGGACAAATACAATGGGATGGAGGGAGTACATAATATAGTAAATAAGACATCTCGAGCATCGCTTGGGTGAAATACTAATTGACATTATAGGGGATAAAGTTGTCTTTTAATTGAAATTATATGGTAAAGTAAGACATTTGTGTAAAAATAAATAAAGTTGACTTTAGTCTGAAAAAAGTAATGGCATTGTGTATAACATTGAGATGTATATATAAAAGTGAAAAAAGTTACTTTATTATCATTTTTAGAAATGTTCAATTAACTTTATGACAAACTTTTTTTACAAACATTCAAATAAGAGAGGAACAGAGGGAGTATATCTTATATGTGTATCACATCACACAATTACACAAAAAAATATTATTAATATCATGCATCACTTGAGATAATTTCTAATTTAGTTGACAACCTAAAATAAGTTAATTTTGTAACCTCAGTTACCTTTAAGAGCCGATGTCGCGTTCATGAAGAGTAGAGTCGCGACTTGTGAGAGAGACGACAAAAACGAGTGCCCAAACCCTAATAAGAGCATAGATCGTGTCGGTGGATATATAAGTGCGCGAATTGCAAGGAAAAATGAGAAAATGAAAAAAAAATTCAGATAGGAGGCCGCGTAGGTGCCATCGCCTCTATGGCCAAAGTGATGCCGTTGATGGCTCGATGTGATACGGAAAATGGGAACTACGGCTCGACTTTCCTTATTTGGTATAGCAAACGAGGATAATGCAAAAAGTCATGAGTTCAAAATTCCATTAACGTTCGAATTCACCACATATAATTTATATAATGTGATTGTAATTCTACAATATATCTTGCCCAGTCTCAACAATTAATTGTATTTCACTAATTTTAAAGAAAGATGTTCCATACCTTATCATAAATTGAGAGACGGCATTATCAATAAAAGCGCATTGTTAGTTTAATAAATACTCACCCGAGTTCCCTTATCTTATCTTATCTTATCTCAATTTACATTTTTTTTCCTCACACATTTTTCTCCACTTTCATTTTTATTTAAATAGAGAAAGCCAAGGCTAACTGCCCACCAACCCTTCCATTTAATTTAGCCTAACCCCAAAATTCAATTTTCTTACCCCAAAAAGCTGCAAAAGGTAAAATTTTGTCAACCTTTACGTTTTCTAAAACTCCCACTATTTGTTATTTCTTTAATTTTCTTTTCCCCTGTGGATAAAACGGATAAGGTCCCACCACCCACCCCCACTGCATTACCCGCCAAAACCATTATAAAAGCCCCTGCCTTGTTTCCCATTTTCACTACCCCTCTTCTACTACAATTCTCTGCATGTCAATATATACATACACAAATTAAGCAGAGTCATCTCAATTTAGAGAGTAATTACCTTAATGGAGGGTGGTGGTGAATTAAAAAACGCCATACAACCGCCGCCGGAGGGGGCGGCGCCGTTGAAAAAGATGGTGCTGGTGGCGTCGATTGCCGCCGGAGTCCAATTCGGGTGGGCCCTACAGCTGTCTCTTTTAACCCCGTACGTGCAGTTATTGGGCATACCCCATACTTGGGCCGCCTATATTTGGCTATGTGGGCCAGTTTCGGGCCTCATAGTCCAGCCCATAGTCGGATTCTACAGCGATAACTGTACGTCCCGATTCGGGCGCCGCCGCCCCTTCATCGCCGCCGGCTCCGCCCTCGTCGCGGTGGCGGTGTTCCTAATTGGCTTCGCCGCCGATTTGGGGCACGCGTCCGGCGATTCCCTCGGAAAGGGGTCGAAACCTAGGGCAATTGCTGTTTTTGTCGTCGGATTTTGGATTCTCGATGTGGCGAATAATTTGTTGCAGGTATGAAATTCGGTCAAATTAATCTTCGAATTACAAATTTCTGTGGTGAATTTCGTTGATTTGGTGTTTGATTTTGGTTTCAGGGGCCGTGCAGGGCGTTATTGGCGGATTTATCGAATGGGAATTCGAAGAAAACGAGCGCCGCAAATGCTCTGTATTCATTTTTCATGGCGGTGGGGAACGTGCTAGGATACGCCGCGGGGTCGTATACGCACTTGCACAACATTTTCCCCTTTTCCAAAACGACAGCGTGCGACGTCTACTGCGCGAATTTGAAAAGTTGCCTTTTCATCTCCATCGCTCTGTTACTAACCCTGGCCACACTCGCGCTCACGCTCGTGCACGAACGCGCCGTCGCGCCGGAGGAGCAGCCGGAGGCGGCCAAAAAGGGGGGCAAAATCCCCGTGTTTGGGGAATTATTCGGTGCATTCAAGGACTTGTCTCGGCCCATGTGGATTTTGTTACTAGTGACGTTTTTGAATTGGATTGCGTGGTTTCCGTTTCTGTTGTTTGATACTGATTGGATGGGGAAGGAGGTGTATGGTGGGACCGTCGGCGAGGGGAGTTTGTACGACCAAGGCGTACGCGCCGGCGCGTTGGGGCTGATGATCAACTCTGTCGTTTTGGGGATTGCTTCCCTGAGTGTGCAGTTCTGTGCGCGAGCCATTGGTGGGGTCAAGCGATTGTGGGGCGTCGTTAATTTTCTGTTGGCGATTTGTTTGGCCTTGACGGTTTTGATCACGAAGTTGGCGGAGCACACGCGGCGGTACGCCTCCGTCGACGGCGGCGCCGCCATGCTTATGCCGCCGGTGCCTGGTGTAAAGATTGGTGCTTTGGCGCTTTTTGCTGTCCTCGGCATTCCTCTTGCGGTTAGTTTTCTTAATCCACACTTTTTCTTTAATGAAGTTTTTCTTAATCCAATTGATAGTATTTTCATTTTTAATTTCTTGAATACTTGCTAGTAATTTACTTGAATATTTCATGCCAAATTGTAAAAAATAACTTATTTTGGCTACTAATTGCACTTTCATAACCAAATTTTAAACTTTTGCAGAACATATCAAACTTTGAAATTGTTGCAAAAGGACGGGCTAATTCAAGCCCCCAATTCGATGAAAATAACCCCTATTTTTGTCCTTATATTTGTCTGGTTCTTTTTTTTCCAACAATTTGAAAGTTCGGCAGCTACCCTGCAAAAATTGAAAGTTCAATCTTCAAAATGCAATTAGTGGTAAAAATAAGTATTGTCTTTACAACTTATCTAATACATTATGTAAAACAGTTTTATGAGTAAAACAACTAATACATTACATTATAAATGACTAATACTGTTAAAAAACACACATAGATAGTACAAATTAGGAGTACATGGTAAAATTGTTTCACATGACCTCTTGTCTTTGTTTTACATGATTTAGATAAATAGAAGTCGTATCGAAATTGGATTCATATTATTGATAATGAAATGTCCAGATATAGTGCAAAGTTGGGAGTCAGAATTCTCAGCTGAGTTGACAACATAGGAAATGTTTGATTTCTATAGTGATTGAGCTGAGTATTTAATGTCTATGACAATAAATAATCTCTTTGTTAAGATTCCATCAGGATGAGACCTACCTTACTTTGTCAATATAGTTATAAATTTGAGATAATACATTAAATGTTTTTTCACACGTCATGTGGTAAGTGTGTCTATGTCGTTAGTGTGATTTTCTTAAAAGTAACGTTCCTTCGTTAGTTTATAAATGAACTATATCACTTTTATATATAAAAAAATTCATCATTTGAAAATATAAAATATTTATTAAACAGTAATAGATTTTATAAACAACAGTACTGATTTTTATGTATAACAATGATAAATTTTATACATAATAGTGATATTAAAGAAAACGAGTTCATGGTGAATTCGAGTTCACACAATTTTTTGTCGTTTCTTAACTTTCAAAATAAGAAATTGTTTTTCTTTTGGCATGTAGATATAGCTAGAACGATTGAATAAAACATAGTGAAGATAATTAGGCTCTTTTGGTTGTTTCCCCATATTGTCAGCACATACATATGTACAATTTGGCCATTGCTTAGACAATTTTAATGAAAAGATTGTGACTAGATGCAAGAATCAATTGGGTGAACGAAAATATGCAAAAGCTATTTGCTTGTTTTAGCGTGGAAACAAGTACTCAATAATTGATGTTTTGACACTATTGGGTGATTGCTATTAAGTAAAAAGGGATAACTAAATTGGGTACTGAAAATTAGGTGACATAGATTTAAATGTTGCCAAATCGACCATGTAATTGTGTAGTTTGGAAGCACCGTACTAAATAGTAATGTTGTTTGTGTGGCAAAGAATTTAATATATGACGTATAGTCTTAGAATAGAAGTTGAATTCCTCAATTTAAAATGACGTCTGATTTTGTGGATGTGTTTTAATAGGGATATTTGATATACATTGTCTTGAATATAAAAGATAAAATATTACCCCGAAATAAAAGTGGATGAGATAGAGTAACATGCAATCGGTTGAGTTTTGACTTTGAGAAAAAATGAGTGTCACTTTATAAATGATGAGTGAAAGAATCACTTTCTAGATGAATTTATTTCAGTGAAAAAGGGTTATATTTTGTACGCATTCAGGTGCATTTTGTACTAGTAGTGCATTTTAAAATTGTATGACTTGTTATATTAAAAAATACAATTTATTTATATTGAATCGTGTAACTATTTTTCTATATTAATAGTTGTCCGATTCAGTATAAATAAATTACATTTTTCAGTATAATATGTCGCACGATACTAAAATACATTATAAATATACTATGCATCTGGGTGTACTGGGGACTCAACCTTGAAAAAATCATTACTATACTCTCAATTTTTTTCTTTTTTCAGTAAAAACTTCATTCAACCATATTGAAGTCCTGTTTAACTTAAAAGTTGTTTGTCGAGTAATCATGGCTCTTATTTTGTCACATGTATATGTCTTTTATCCTAAAATTCTTTATATCTTCTATTTATATATTATTATAACTAATTTGGCATTTTAAATTTCAGCTGTATAAACCTCTTGTCCGACCTTTTTTTACTGATAATTGAATTTGAGATATTCCTTTTATTTTTATATTATATCAAGCATAGTGTAGTTAGTAGTACTACTTAGTGTTTCTCAATATAATAATGTTATTTAATTAATAAAATATAAAATGAAATATGATCATGTTAAAATTCCGACATTAGAGAATGGCTGGTGAATAATTGCTAGGTTGGTTACATTATGGAGCATCACATGTGGGTTGCTCAATGAGTCTTTATTATCCATATATTTATCTTTCAACCTGTTTGATTTATAAATGACAATATGAATAGACATTTTATTTTTCTGTTATTAGTATGGTTTTTATTAATTGCTAAGCACATTATTAATTCATTGTTTTCTATTTTAGGCAACTTTCAGCATTCCATTTGCGTTGGCATCCATATTTTCCTGTAATTCCGGCGCAGGACAAGGTAAAATAGCAAGAAATCTACATAACTAATCTTGATTAATTATTATTATTTTCAGTTAATTTATATTCTAAATTGAAATTATATGTTCAGGTCTCTCGCTCGCTGTTCTAAATCTTTCGATAGTTATACCACAGGTACGCAATTATCTTCATGACTTTTTATACATGTAATGTTTAATTAAAATCTGAAAACAAAACATTAAATTATATAAAAGAAAATCTATAGGGACCCATTAATTTAAACCATAAAGTGCAATTTTCTAGTTAACTTTGTTCTTCCTTCTTGCACACTAAAGATAAATATTTTTAAAATATCCAATACAAAATCCCACTCTTGTACGAATTAATAAAAAGAAAAATTCGATTGAATTATATGGCATAAAGCGTGACACATTTTTTTAGTGGGCATCTGCCAAAATATAAAGTCATCTAGAAAGTGTAAATATGTATTGATCTGTAAATCTATAATAAATTGTCTTTTACTTATTGCAGATGTTGGTGTCAGTTACAAGTGGGCCATGGGACGATTTATTCGGCGGCGGTAACCTGCCGGCGTTCGTCGTCGGAGCCGTGTCTGCCGCCGCCAGCGGCGTCTTGGCCCTCACGAAGCTGCCGTCGCCGCCGCCTGACGTGGTGGCGACCAAGTCTCTCGCCGGAGGGTTTCACTGAAATAAATGTTTTAATATTTTTCAATTTAGCTTGAAAGTTGGCTCTTTTTTTTTTTTCTTTCTCTTTATTTATATATTATATTTTGGGCCGTGTAATTTTTGTCCCCACCCCAGCTTTCAATATGCCGAAAACGCTAGTCAGATGTGCGGACGTTAAAAGCGTTGTGTTGATGTGACGATTTCAAATGTGATGAATTTTGTGTGCTTTTTAACTAGTTCCATGATCTTCCTTTTGACGCTTTTTGGTTACGAGTCCACAAATCGTTGATTTAAATGTTGACTCTTCTGCTTATGTGTGAAAGAAAGTCGTTGATGTGAATCTAGCCAATGGAATGATGACATTCCAATTTCAATTTGTACGAGTTAGTCCAATATCAATTATAAGCATGGCTGTTAAAGTAGCCATTTTTAATAATGCGAATTATACATGTGTGTACTTTGTAAATATATAATGGAATGATACATCTATTGATCGCAATAATTAAAATATTGATGGCTATTGATGTTTTTTAAGTATTAAGGCAATCGATATATGGTTATACTATTGTATTGCCCAAGACTGTGCCTAATATTTTATTTAAAATTTGAAAAAAATATCACTTTTAGTTTTATAATTTTGGATGATTCTATTTTTAGTTTGGTAATTTTTTTATCTTTTCAATATTAGTTCTGAACGTGTTAATTTCAGTCTTTTTTTGTCGAAAATTTTAAAATCTTGCCGATTTTTTTTTTTAAAAAAGATCAAATTTGAAGTGTCAAATGGCGAGAGTCTTGATATCTTTATTCCTATGAAACTAAAATAAAATTTTTTGAAAAAAAAAATGAAATTACATTTTAAAATTAAAATTAAAAAATTAAATAGTTACAGAATTAAAAATGAAATTTTCCGAAGTTACAGGACTAAATATAATATTTTCTCCCAAAACTTGTGTGAGAATATTATTTTTAAAGTGGAATTAAATGAGTAAACATCTTTATGTAAAATTGGTTAAATATATTAATTGAAACTCACAAATAAAATTTGTGAGAAAATCTTGAACAAGCTATCCAGTATCCAATATCGATCGAAGGAAGTTATTCGAACTATGATTGTTTATGATTAGGGATTGACTTTTATTGTAATAATCATTTTTTGGATAGACTACTATCACAAGGAATCTCCATGTGCAATATATTTTTGTCCATTTGATTTTCAGCTCTATTTCTTGCACTGTATCATCCCAAACGTGTCTTTCTTTAATTGGCTTTTGCAATAAAATTATAATAAATAAATATACAAACTTTTAGTCCATGTTTTATCCTCTTTCATACAAGGTAGTTAATTCTGTTATGATTCAAGCCCAATATTTTTGCTGGACAAACAAGAATCAAGGAGAACTAAATTTACTATTTTTAAGACATTATTATCATTTCTTTTCATTTTCTCCATCTCTATTCTGTTTCAAGAACATATCTTCTCGAATAATGGCTGCCAATTCTCCAATCAACCCAAAAAAGATACAGATTTTCTCTTTTACAACATGAAAGTAACAAAACAACTGCAACACCAAACACTTGTACCTCCATAAATCATATGGGGTGATGTGCATTCACCGCTTGTACATTGATCACATGACAATTACAATACAATCATCAAGAATACAAAAATCCCTCCTAAAAAAATTTAATTGATCATGTATTTCCCAGAAAACACCGTAGAAGTTCAGCCTCAACTTCCGGATCCAAGAACAGTACGGAAGTTGGTCCTCGTTTCTTCAATAGCGGCCGGTGTGCAATTCGGGTGGGCCCTACAGCTCTCCCTTCTAACACCATACACACAGCTTTTAGGCCTTAGCCATAAATGGGTGTCCTTTGTATGGCTCTGTGGTCCCATCTCCGGCGTGGTGGTTCAGCCTATAGTCGGTCACTATAGTGACCGTTGCACCTCAAGATTTGGGAGGCGCCGCCCCTTTATTCTCTCCGGAGTTATAATCCTCTCCGTTGGCGTCATCCTTATAGGCTTTGCCGCGGATATAGGCCACAAATATGGCGATACTTTAGAAAACGGTGTGGTGAAAAACAGAGCAGCCTCTGTTTTTATTCTAGGATTTTGTTTGCTTGATATTGCGAATAATATGATTCAATGCCCTTGTAGAGCTCTTTTAGCTGATATTTCAAATGGTGATGATGCTATGGTGACCATAGGGAATGCCCTTTTCGCGTCTTTTATGGCCGTTGGGAACTTCGTGGGGTACGCTGCTGGCTCGTTCGAGTACCTCTATTTGATATTTCCGTTTGCGAAAACTGAGCCGTGTGATCAAAACTGTGCCAACATCAAGACTTGCTTCCTTCTGGCTGTGATAACGACTACATTGATAGTTGGATTGGTGGTTGTTCATATAAGGGAGGAAAGATTAGATCCGGAGTGTTTGGAGCTCTTTGAATGCGAATTCCCCGGTAAGGAGAGGCCGCCGTCTTTTCTTATGCAGATAGTGATAGCGGTTAGGGGCACGTCTAGGCCTATTAGGACGTTGTACGTTGCAACGTCTCTCAATTGGGTGGGGTTTTTCCGTTTCTTTTGTATGATACGGATTGGATGGGGAAGGAAGTGTTTGGGGGACGGGCCGTGGGGGGGCCGGATGAGCTTCGTCTGTATGGCGAAGGGGTTAGGTTTGGATCGTTGGCGCTAATGGTGTATGTAGTGACAATGGGATGCGTTTCTCTGTTTATGGAGTCGTTTATTCATGTTTTTGGAAACGTGAGGCACGTTTGGAGCGTCTCGAATTTCGTTCTTGCGTTGTGTATGGCATTGACAGTTGTGATTTCTGATATGGCTGAGAATGGTAGAAAATCTGAAGGGGATTCTCTTGTTCCACCTCCTATTGATGTGAAACTGTCCTGTCTTGCTCTCTTTGCTCTCCTAGGCGTACCTCAAGCGGTTAGTCACATAAATTTGTATGAGACGATCTCATGTAAGAGAATAATTCATACCCGTTTTTATGATACTAAAAGTTCATGTCACAAAAACGGTCAGAAGTATGAAACTGTTTCATACAGGACTTTCTCATCCTCAATATATTTCACGTGTACATCAAAAGAACCCAATTTACGTATTGAACATCTCTATTTGTGCAATTTTACAGGTCACTTATAGCATCCCTTTTGCTCTAGCTTCTATATACTCCAAAGATAGTAGCACTGGCCAAGGCAAGTACTCAACAAAGAAGATAAAAACTTGTACGAACTTGGTTCACAAATATGAGATCCGTGAACTCCATTGATCCTACATAGCAAATCATAAATGAATTTTATATACAAGTTTTTGTTAGACCCATTTTTGTAAATGTGAAAAAAATGAGATGGAGTTCACGTGAACCAAGTTCACACACGTGTTACTCCAACAAGAATGTGTCTGACCTCTCTCCTAACACACATACTTTCTTGTGTTTCCTTGACTTTTAAAGGGCTTGCATTAGGACTTCTTAATCTTGCAATTGTGATTCCACAAGTAAGTTTTTATAAAGTTACAGGACCAAGATCATAATTTATGGATTTTGATTTTAGTCCTGTAAAATAGAAAAATTCGACTTTTTAGTCCTGTCACCCGGTGACAGGACGAAAAGTCGAATTTTGTAAAGTTACAGGACTAAGATCAAAAATCGTAAATTAGTAGGACTATTACAGGACACAAAAATCAATTTTCTCTATATATATTGAGCAATCAACCCACCCCTAATTTATGAATTTGTGTGTAAATTTTGTTGCACATTTTGAGCAGATGGGAGTATCTTTGGTTAGTGGACCATTGGATTCAATTTTTGGAGGGAGCAATTTACCAGCATTTGTATTGGGAGGCATTGCAGCAGCAATTGGAGGGATTGCTGCTATACATTTGTCAAATCCTGACTTCCTCATTGAGAATACCACACCAACTCACCCAGAACATTACAATTAGGGAGAAAGATAGGTGATTTTGAGGAGCATTTTAATCTTCTTATGTATATATATTGAAAAGAAAAGGAAGATTCCAATTGCCTCAATTTCAATTTTGTTCCTGATAGATTGCACGTTCAAAGACAGATCAGTATTGTTCTTTAAAAATTCAGTAAAATGAATTTATTGGGAAGTCAGTACGATGTTTTAAATAGAAGATATTGACGCTCTTATCATCTATTTAGACACAAAACTGCAACAATTGAGTCTGTGGATACGTGAATGAGATACATTTAAAATGATTCATATGATGATGGTATTTTACTAAAAAGAATTAGTTAAAAAATGCACTTTAGTTAAGTACTTAATTTAAATACTTTACCGAAAAAAAGATTTTCAGGAATTTTATAGTAATGCATGATGAAAGTTTGCAATTTTCATCTGCTAAAATGCTTGATTAATAAAGTGTAGAAGATTTACCAAAACTATTTATTCTCTTACCAGTATAAAATGTAACATTATATGAACCATTTATATAATATACATATATAAAAAACTTTTATAATGATCAAAATACATAAAAAATGAAAACATGTCGAGAAGAATAATTATATAACTAAACAATATTCTGGTAACATATATAATTTCTTCAATTGTGTCTTTTAGTTAGAATTAATTGTAACGGAATTAGGAAATCAATTAAATAATAATAATAATAAAAAAAAAAGGTCTGATGAAAAGATAGTTAATTCTGGTATTTAACATGTGGGTGGAGAATCAAGAAACAAGGAGTGAAAGGAGTGATCCACTTTCTATTCTCAGGCATTGAACGTACGGTCTCCAATCCAATTATTTCCATATATAAGCGTTCAATCCCGAGTGTAAAGTCAGTGTACATTTTTACAGCTTTACAATCTGAAAGCATTTAAAGCTAATAATGGAGGGAGGTGGAAAAGCGGACACATCTTTCGAGATGGAGCAACAATCGACGAAGCAGCCGCAGCCGATGCGAAACATCGTGCTTGTGGCGGCCATCGCGGCGGGCATTCAGTTCGGGTGGGCTTTACAGCTGTCACTCCTGACTCCGTACGTGCAGTTGTTGGGAATACCGCATCAGTGGGCCCCCTACATCTGGCTGTGTGGCCCCGTTTCGGGGCTGCTGGTGCAGCCCATTGTCGGGTACTACAGTGACATTTGTACCTCGCGGTTTGGGCGTCGCCGTCCCTTTATAGGCAGCGGGATGATTCTCATCGTGCTGGCTATTTTCCTGATCGGCTTTGCTGCCGATTTGGGATATGCTTTCGGTGATAACCTCGAAACGACTCCCAGATATAAGGCCATTACCCTTTTTGTGATTGGGTTCTGGATTCTTGATGCTGCCAATAACATGCTGCAGGTGTGTACTATCATAATTATCAAGTGATTTTGAATTGTTATGTACTGATTATGGTAATGTGTGGGGGTGCAGGGGCCGTGCAGGGCGCTGCTGGCGGACATGTGCGCGGGGAGTGCGAAAAAAACGGAGGCGGCATTCGCCCTGTTCTCGTTTTTCATGGCGGTGGGGAACATTCTGGGGTACGCGGCGGGGTCGTACACCCATTTGTACCAAGTGTTGCCGTTTACTAAAACGAAGGCGTGCGACGTGTACTGCGCGAATCTGAAGAGTTGTTTCTTGATTGATATCGTCATCCTGGCGTCCATAACTACAACGGCACTATGGGTCGTCGGGGAGGCACCACTGGACTCGGGGGCACAGGAAGTGAAGGACGCGCAACGTAAAGGCAACATCCCCGTTTTCGGTGAATTATTCAGCGCGTTCAAGCACTTGAACAAGGCCATGTGGATCCTGTTGTTGGTGACCTGCCTCAACTGGATAGCGTGGTTTCCGTTCCTGTTGTTCGATACTGATTGGATGGGCAAAGAAGTGTACGGAGGGAAAGTCGGAGAGGGTAAATTGTACGACCAAGGTGTGCGTGCTGGTGCACTCGGCCTTATGGTGAACTCTGTCGTCTTAGCATTTGCTTCGCTCGGGGTAGACCTCTTCTCGCGGGGATCTGGTAAGGTGAAGCATCTTTGGGGAGGGGTTAACATTCTGATGGGAGTTGCCTTAGCCATGATGGTTGTGGTCACAAAGTGGGCCGACCATTCGCGCCAGCACGATGCCGCTGGCAACTTGCTGCCTCCCGACTCGGCCATCAAGTTCAGTGCTTTGGCCATCTTTGGAGTTCTCGGTATTCCGCTAGCTGTGAGTTATATGTAAACTTCATTCATCACTTAATTTCCTTGGATTTTATTATTTTCTAATAGCTACAAACTGTTGTTGTTCATATTCAGGTGACATTTAGCATTCCCTTTGCTCTGGCGTCTATCTTTTCCACTGACACTGGGGTGGGACAAGGCCTGTCCTTGGGAGTTCTCAACCTTGCTATAGTCATCCCTCAGGTAAAGTAATGGAGTACCTTTTATAACAACCAACTAATACTTTACAACTTGTAACATGATCAGTTGATCAATATGAATTATATATTTGGTGCTGCAGGTGATCGTGTCGATGACGAGTGGGCCCATCGATGCCATGTTCGGAGGCGGTAACCTACCGGCCTTCGTTTGTGCGGCAATAGCGGCGTGGGTGAGTGCGATAATGGCCATGTCATTGTTGCCGGATTCACCGTCCGATGCTGTTATAGCAAAGACTTCAGCAGCCGGGGGATTCCATTGATTATTGAAGACCTCAACTTTAGTATCCCCCTTACTTTGTCTTTTTTGGGGCTTGTAATTCAAGTCGCAAATAAATGGACAAATAAGTGCACGCTTCAGCCTGGTCCCATCTGATATTTTGAATAAATAATAAAAACACCCGGAGCCTGCTTTTTCTATGAGTTTTTCTTGTCTTGTGTTTTATGTTTTTCATTTGATTCATCTTTATTTAATTAATATTTCATACACTCGAACAATAACTCGTAAACAAACTATAAAACTACATTTAATAATAAGGAAAGAAAAAACAAGATAAAATTGCATCGGTATTGTCCTAGTGACAAATAAAAAGGAACAAAACTGTGAATAAAATGAGACGATTTAATAGAAACGGAGGGAGTATTGTGTAATTAATTTGCTAATAATCTTAAACAATTGAAAATTCAAATCTTACATGTACCGTCATATGTTACACTTAAATTTGTACTAATCTATATATTTGCGTATTGCACGAAATTAATTTTTTTTATCAAACTGAGAAAGTAATTAGAAATTTGGGACAGTTAAAATAATAATAGATTTGAAATTCAATTGCAAATTAAGAAATACATAATAATGAAAGAAATAAGAAGAAAAGTGATGATAGGTTTTTTTGTGTGGTTAAGATAGGATTAGATATTGAAATTTAATTAAAATAAAAAAATTAAGAATAACGGGCAAAATTTCAAGCATTTAAAATAAGATTGAATATGAAAAATTTGATTAAAAATTAAAAAATGCAGAATAAATGAGAAAATTTGAAATATGAATAGTTGAAATTGGTAGTACTGTGTAGGAGTGAGGAGATTCACAAATAAATGTAAGGAGGATTATTGTAAGTTAAAAATTGCAATAACCTGTTACAACATTGTGTTAGACCCTTAGAAGGTGGCTGCCGAGACGTATCAATTCATTGGGGCGTCTCATTTAGGTGGATGTCTATGTGTGGCGATACTAGGTGCTTGAGGGCAAAAAGTGACGTAACTTTGGGACGATGTAGATTCGATGCATGGACGAGGACTTTGAGCGGGTGTCTGAGTCTTGGTGGGTTTGATGCATGAGGATGATGCGTAATCTGCATGCGTCTAGCACAAGGAGACATGAGTCTGATGCATGGCTGAATGCGTCCTAGGCGTGACGACGAGCGATTGATGTAAGGCGATGCTTGTTCGATGTCATCCATGCGAGACGATGTGTGGATTTGATATATTGAGTTGTTGATATATTAAGGATGTGGCTGAGACAACTTGACGTTGTCCAGTACCTAAGCGGATTGCGCCTGAACGACAGTTACAACAAAAATGGTTAGGACCATGGACGACCCGCCCGACCCGATAATTTAAGTTGACTATGGGGTGGATGAGGTAAGACAAAGAGAGTTATGGAAGTTATCCATAAGCATTTTTGAGGGAAAACTACTCATGTGCGGGGTTGGATGAACCTTCTAGGGATGATGTTGGAGAATAAGTTGCACAGATCTATTTGGGATAAATATTTAAATACAAATTTAATTCTCATAATTATTACTAGCATGAATTAATCTTATATTAATTCAAATAATAATCCAACAACAAATCATGCATATAATTAAAGCAATGACTTTGTTTATTAGACACACCAAAAGAACTTCCCAAGTATTCCCTTAATCCTTGCTCGACTATCCGGTGGTAGGACGTTTGCGAACAATTAACAAAAGGAAAATAAATTATGTTGCACCACCTTTGTGGATTTACTAATTTTTCCAGCACATGGAATTGTACTTGGGAATGAAAGAATCATCCCCTATTTATAGAGTGGAGGTGGTCGAATTTTTAGGGCAAAAACAATGTGGGAAAATCTTTTCTTGATCTCCAAGAAATCTTGAATATATCTTCTATGTTTTTTTCCCATAATTATAATATTCAACAAAATCTCACCTACTCTTTGTTATGGATATTGTCAAAAAATATAGGTCAAGATTCCAAGATTTGGATCTTCTTGAATTTATGAGATATTCTTGTATTTCAAGAAATACATATCTTCCATAATATTTTTTCAAGAAAATCTTTCTTGCCCTTTATATTTCAAAATTTCGAAAATTGCTTCATGAATAACCAAGTGGGAGATTTCTAGAATTTAATGAGATAATCTTGTATTCCAAGAATACATATCTTCTTTCCATAACAAAATTAAAAGAAAATCTTTCTCCCCTTTTATCCATAAATTTAAAAAATTATGAGAAAAAATAAGCAACAATATTTATTTTATTTTAAACACCTTTTTCAGTTATTGGACTATATGTTGGGCTACTTAGGGGGCCTTTAGGAGAATTAAGATTGAACCTTCCAATGGATCTTGAATTATCAATATTGAGCCACAATATTATTCAAGCCCATAAATATTAATTAATCCCACTACATAATTAATATTGCACTATCCATCTTAACCCATATTACAGTCAATATGACTCCCGGTTATTATTTCCAGTGTTTAAGATTATCTAGTCCATTAATTAATTCAAGCCACTGAAATAGCTTTCCGTTAATTAATATCTTTTGTCCTTGGTCAAGGAACGGTTCAACATTATTATCCATACCTGAAACTAGTTCCACTTGCAAGATTTGGTATGATAAAGCTTATGAACCTCCCAAGGGGCAAATCGAACAAAGCGTGCTTGCACGATTCTCCGTATTAAATCTTAGCAATCACATGTGACCAATAATATTGCCCAAGATAAAAAGTATTGAATCTCGTTGATTCTCTACCCATGATAAGTCAAAGCAATAGTTATCAACCACATGTGATCCTATTTAAGGAACGAAGATTAAGAAATAACGAACCACTGAGGTCTAATCCTTCCTTGTTGTTCGGGCTCAAGAATTTGTCCTCCTGTAGGGTCCTATTCAAAGATCGATCATGCACTAGTGTAATCTCTTGGTCAAGACAAGCCAATCCGAGCCTTACACTTCAACCTTTCACGATGGATTGTTCATTTCCATCTAGGTCGTGAATGGTGTACTTTTAGTTACAAGGGATTGTTAATTTAATCTTCTGTGATCTGGTATCACTAAATTAACTACAATGTAACACGTACTATTTAATGAACAGTTATGCAATAAATATATGTAACATTCGATGATATTTAAAGCATCAGTGATAAACAATTTATTTCAGTAAATAAGTCCGAAATTCAGTTTTGATTATACAAAGTAAAAACATACTTTCCAGTATAATCCCAACAGATGACACTTGATGCAAGATCAAATCCGATGCTAAATTTAAATTAGAATGGGTCACTTAGAGGTGCAAAATCAAAGTGAGTATTACTAATAGGTGCAAAGAAATTTTGTAATTACTAATAGGTATAAAATGGTTGTATAAAGATAAAAATACCCTTATTTTTTCACATCATCTCCTACTATTTTATGTTTGTTGTCTTTTTTTTTTGAAAGGATTATGTTTGTTGTATTTATCTTAAGACTCCGTTTGGATGGATGGATTTGAAATCCGTAGATTTCACACATAAGTCACCACTCTCTCCATTTGAGTTAAATGAATTTACAAATACTTAGATTTTAGTCTAGTTTAAAATGGCTCATCAAAACCATATCATTTGAAATCCCCCACTCTCTCTCCCCTCTTCACTCTTTTCCCTCCTCTTCCATCTCTTGACAATTCATAATTTGAAATATATGCATTCTTACATTTATTATTTTTCAAATTCATTCATTTCAAATCCTCTCTATCCAAACAGAGCCTAAGGGGATTGATGAAAACCAAAATAGGAGTATATGTTCATCTTTGTTTCATTTACAACTTGAAAATTTATATCGAAATTGAAAAATTACAAAAAATTATAAATCTAAAATCCAAAAATTTGCATATTTTCGTCTTCTTTCGATATGCACAAATACATTAAATAAAATTATGCACCGATTCATAATTTTATGAACCTTCGCATAATTATATAAACCTATGCAAACATATCATCTTCTTCCCCGCTAACAACGAACTCAGGAACTCAGATTTTCAGTAGATCCATCGTCATCATCGTCAGATATAACAGCAAATCCAAAAAACCAACAATTTCCAACAAATTAATCACCACAAACCCTCAACTTGTTTCAATTCCATATCTCTCTTCAGACTACTAATGCAAATATTTTATGAGTTTGGAAACAATTCAAAAGCAGATAAATGAATCCAAAAATCAATTATTCACCGAACATTCAAAACAAAAATCAATTATTCTTCCAACAATCAAAACGACGAAAACAAATAAATTTTCAGAAATAGCTTTTCAATAAAACCAATAATCTACACAAAAATTTCTTGTGCACAAAAGTATGGTAAAAAAAAGGATTAATTATTTAATAAAATTTATTTATAATATAAAATTTATATCATTATACTTACACATTAATATCACCGTCGTTACATTAAAAAAAATCAAAAAATTAAAATGCACGGTTGAGTGTCGAGAACTTGGATCTTCATAGATGCAATGGTTGGCACAAAAATAATATTAAACCCCTAAAATAATAGTATACTTTTGGGCCCGACTCTACCCAAATCAGGTGTGGCCCCTACATCGGTCTGTTTTTGTGTATGCACTTCTAAACATCTTATGATAAAGAACTCAACAACATTATAAAAACGTCGATTTTCCTACCTGTTCTACCAGATTGCCATTAATTTCAATTTCAAATGAAAAAGTTATAGTAATGATAATTAATAATAATTACCCCATTTCACAATCTTGCCAGCGCCGACTTTTTTCTTGATAAAAATCATCACTTTTTCCTTTTCGTCTCAATGGATTGCTTAGAAGCAGTTCTTGAAACGCCGAAAATGGCCTACATTTTGTTACTGAAGTCGGCTCTTGCAATACCCTTGTCGCATTATTTGATTGGGCTGTTCTTCTTTTTCAGTGTTTTTTTGTACAATTTCTTGGAGTTGCATTTGTTTCAGGATCTTTTTACTGGATTTCGGGGGGCACCCGTTCACCTGACTTACAATCCCAGCTCTGAAATTTATCATGGGGTTGTGTCCAAGTGTAAGACGCTTCATGGAAGGTAAAATCGCAAAGGCAATATCTGGGTTTTTTTTTTTTTGAATTTAATTTTGTCAAATTTGATGTCTTTTCTTGATTATCTTTTATAGTATAGAGGGATTTTGGTGCTCAGAACCTGTGAAATTGCAACTAATTTACTGTCTGCATGTTATTTTGCTGTGGTTTAAATGAAGAATTATAGACTCCAGTAGTGAAAAATTTAGAGTAGAATAAGTGGGGGAGTGACCAAGATCTGAGCTTTTGAGGGGCAATTCAACCATTTTATTAAATTGGTTGATTATAAAGGGTAGATATGTAGTTTCTTCTTTTGAAATTTTGCTGATATGTGTAGGTACTTGGCTACACCATGGCTTTCAAGTCCACACTTCCAAACTTCGTTTATAAACTTTTTCGGGAGGCCTCCAAAGTTTACCTATAGAAGGTGAGTTTCCACTTTCTGAAGAAGATGAGAATGAACAGTAATAGCCTCACTTGTATGATCTTTGCTTTAGAATATCCTGCAAAACGAGTCAATGATCATAAATTTGAATATTTATAGAAGTACAAGATGAATGATAGAGAACATGTTATAATATTCTATGGTTCAGAAAATGCAAATAACTTTTTTTTTTGTATCCCTGTTAAAGTTAGTTATAGAATATCTTCAGCTATGGATGAAAGCTATATCAGAAAGCAAAGTGCTGTGCTATCTGATGATTTGTTGAGCTATATATTCCAGAAAAAAAATGGAACTCTTCATCACTTTTATGTTTCTAGTCTGTTTTCTTTTGAAAGCAATAACTATTGACAAATTCCACCTATCTTTCTGCTCTGATGGAAAGGTGAAATTCATTCAGTAGTTATAATTAGATGTGCTTGTAATGTTTTGAGTCATATACGAAAAGAAAATAATGTAATATAGATATAAAGTTAGTTTGGTTAAAGAGTTCAACATTTTGAAATGGCGAGAAAGATAAAATACTAAATAAATGTGGATTGCGAAGATTATTAATATGAGATGGGTGGAAGGAGGTGATGTCTATGTTTGTGCTTTGAGCACAGAAATCATCATTTGCGTCTCATGAGATTATCTTTTTATCTTAATGCATCTTGTTTCAGAATTTGTGAAACTTATTTTTAAGCTAGAATTTTGTGGTGAGAATGTGTAACTTCTGTCCCTCTAATTTCTCTCTGTTGTTCGCAGAAAGATGTTTCATGCATCCGATGGTGGGATGTTTGCACTGGATTGGCTATTGCATTCCGATGGTAAAGAAATCGTACCAAATTGATTGTGAAATTGGCTGAGGCATATAGCAGATACAGGGCACACAGGCACACATTGGTAGTTCATTTTAAGAATTTTATGATTAATTAAGTGAATATCTACGTATTGGAAGCAGCTTTACATAGATAGCTGTATGAGAACATTTCCTTCAGATTTTGTTTTATTTCCAGACATTTTGTTTTATTTCCAGACACTTTTGGTGAATATTCACTTTGATTAGTCACTTGTTCATGCTTTAGTTTGTCAATTGAGATTCAATTCACTATTCAAAGTCTTTATATCTGTCTCGAACACCATTTTCTCAGAACAGCTACCATATAGATTATAAACATAATTAAAATAAGAAAAGTGTATTTGTGGAAGGAGTCATTTACCTTGTAGTCAACATTACTTCTGGCCTTACCTGAACTCATGGTATCTGTAATTTTTTGCTTGAAAATTGGTTTCTTTAGATTAAATTTCCGGTTACTTTATATTGGTTTTTGAAAATTTTCCTTTCTTTATCATTTTTTCCTTCCTTATTTGAAACAGTGGCTGGCGTAGCTGTTCCAAATGATCATGCTCTTGCTAAGGATGACGCAACCCCAATTGTTGTTATAATTCCTGGACTAACAAGTGATTCTGCTTCTCCTGTAAGGATAGTGTTTCTCTATCTTAAGGCGAATGGCTGGAAGTCACATTGTTTTCTTTTCTGTTGTTTCGAATTTATATTGTTTGAATTATTGCTTCTACCTCATTTGCTTTTCAAACGCTAGCATTCGTCTCTTATGAATGTAACAAAATATGAAATGGTGTCTACATATACGACTGATTTTTTTAGTGATGTTATATTCAATTAACTTTTTGCTACATGGTTGCAGTACATGAAACACCTTGTCTTTCATATGGCAAAACAGGGTTGGAATGTGGTCGTAAGTAACCACCGAGGACTTGGTGGTGTCTCAGTTACTGTAAGTAAATAATAAGCATAGTTGCTCGCCAAAAAACACGGAAGATTGAACTTTTTGCATCAGAATTCTAAAGAAAATTAGCCAATCCAAAATTTATCGTTTACAAAACTATTTCAGCCAACATTCCTCTATCCTGATTCCTGACTGATATGGGATGCGATATTTCTTCAGTCTGATTGCTTTTACAATGCTGGATGGACCGAAGATGTACGTGAAGTTATTAAGTACCTACATCACGAGTACTCTGCAGCTCCACTGTTTGTAGTTGGAACAAGTATCGGTGCAAATGTTTTGGTACAGTTACTCTCTATTGTTTTGTGCTGTATATGGGAATCACAATGTTTATTATTGTATGTTTTTCAAAACGTTGCACAGGTAAAATATCTTGGAGAGGATGGAGAGAATGTGCCAATTGCAGGTGCTGCAGCAGTTTGTTCCCCTTGGGATCTCTTGGTCAGTTATGTCGATTAACTTGTATTGGTTGGAGCTTTGTTCTAAAATATGTGACAATTTTGTTTAATAATTCATTCTAAAGTCTTAATCATTATTATATGTTTTCATTGCCATATTCCTAGATTGGTTCCAGGTTTATAGCTCGAAGGCTTGTTCAAAAGTTTTATGACAGAGCTCTTACTATTGGTCTTCAAGGCTACGCGCAATTGTATGTTGCATTATCTTCATACACGATTCTTTGCTAACTTTTCCAAGCAATTCTTACATTAGGAATGCAACATCGTCGAAATTTATTCACTCCTTTATATTTATTTTCCATCTTATGTTATTAACTTAAACCGAGCGATTCTTGCTTATGCTATACAGACATGAAGCTTGTTATACTCGCCTTGCTAACTGGGAGGGTATTGTAAAGGTTAGTATCTCACAACTGTATGTATATATATATATATACATTTTTTGGGAGCATTTCTATTTACTGATACCTCTACTTTCTATAGTCACGTTCTATTCGGGATTTTGATACCCATGCCACCTGTCTTGTTGGGAAATACGAGACCGCGGATACATACTATAGGCATTGTAGCAGCGCTTCTTTTATCGGTCAAGTTTCTATACCACTTCTCTGCATAAGTGCGTTGGATGATCCGGTCTGTACTAGAGAAGCCATCCCTTGGGATGAATGCAGGTAAAGTTGCTCACTTTTTCTCACTAGAAACAACCTGCTACACTGTAATAACTTTTCCTGATTGCAGAGCAAATAAAAATGTAGTCTTAGCTACAACACTACATGGTGGACATCTCGCCTTCTTTGAAGGCTTTACTGGATCTCGCCTTTGGTACTTCTCTACATACGAACCTTCCTTTTGTCTCTGCTTCTATAAATCGAACTTTAAGATCCTCGATTTCCACATTTAAACTTTGTCAAAACGCAGTTGTTTTTACCTTTACCTTAACAAACGTGAAAACTACAAGAATCTGGTATCTCGCTTTATAGTTTGACGTGATGGGTACTTCTTTGCAGGTGGGTGAAAGCAGTAAATGAATATCTTGGCGTTTTACTTTTGAGTTCCCACATGCATAAACAGAAGAAGGTGCATAATTTTCCACTCTGTATCTCGTAATAATAACCGGGGAAAATAGTTTTATAATCCTGTTGTTACCCCTATTATGGTTTCAATCCAGTCGATTTTCACGAATTGAAAATTGTCCTGTAACTTCCAATTTTTCGGACATTTTGGTCCTATAACCGTTTGTAGGAGTTGAAACATCCAGTTGACCAAGCAGACTCTGCCACATCAGCATCAACCGGATGTTTCACCTCCTATAGCCGGCTACTGGATCAAAATGTCAGAAAATTAAAGTTACAAATTCGTGAAAGTTGATTGGATTGAACCAAATTAGGACTAAAAAACTATTCTCCCTAATAACACCATTAATAAGTTTCTCCTGATTGTAGGCAGAAAGCATTGGGCATAGTTCTCCTCTCATGCAATCCTCAATCGATCAAGGCCCCTATCTTAACGTAGCCGATGGAATGGTAGCTGCAATGGGAAACGAGCATACGGATCATAGAATCCATGAGACATCTGACGAGATTCAATCAAATGATGTCGACAGTCATGATCAGAGTAATCGAACGGTTCCCGTTTCAGAAAACCACGTCATCTTTGCAAGTGGTGGTGGTTCGAAAGGGTCGGGGTTTATCCAAAGGTCGTCCATCAGCTCTCCCGAAGAAGTAACAAGTCGATATGGTGGTTGCTTGCTTATATAGCAATCATATCGAGTTGGCCTGTAGTTGGTGCTGCGCTCGGGGTTTTCTACAGAAGGAAGCTGAAAAAAGTCTTGCCAGGAAAAGGACCCAAAATTATTTAAATTGTGGACTCTCTCCTAAGCCCCTTCAAAGTCTGAAACATTTGGCCTTTGCTTTCAATTGCTAATAAGCTTCAAGAATTGTTTCTATAAACCATTGAATATATACAGTAGGTGGGATCTTTGCATAGTTTTTTCTAGTACAAGAATGACACAGAAGTTCTATGCAGGGATGAATATAAGGGGGGTGCTGTATGTAAGAAATTTTTATTAAAATTTTAACTTATAAGTGCTGTCTATATGATATTATTATAGAAGTTTTTTGCCCCCTTTAGAGCAAAATACCCTGTCTCTGTATATGTTGTTATGCACATGTAACATTTACTGATGGAATAAATTACAGATTATACATGATATATAATGGAGGATTGAGATTGAATTTCTATCAAAGTAAAGTTGTATCATTAAGAGAAGTGAAAAAAGATGAAAAAATAAATAAATTTTATTTTACCAAGAAAAAAAAAATCTAATCATACAGTACAGCACCAAGAAGAGGCTGTAATGAGATACCTTTCTTGCCACCCTAGAGATATAGCATTGCCATTATCTCTTTCAAACACTCTAAAACCACCATTTTCTCCATCTAATTTAACAGTGGAATGGCTTCTGATTTTCATCAGCAATTTAGCCTGCATTACAGATTTTGAGCTCTGTTCAACACCCAAAAACCCATGGCTTTCCATTCTCCTTTTCCACATTTCCATCTTCTCAAATCTTGGACAATTTTCACTGTCTTTATCAAAGTTTGTCAGGCTAATAATCTCCTGTCCCAAATGATTTTTCTCAATACTTAACCTCTCAGCACTATCTATTGGAAGACAGTCATCCAATGAGTCAAATATAGCTGCAAAATAATGCAATGACTCCATAAATCTTGGCAGAAACTTGCTGCTGTTTCTGCTACCTTCTCGTTCCACCACGACGACGACAGAAGGCCTCAACGAGTAGACGAAACTCAAGGTTTCCTCGATTTTCGAAAAGCTGTTTAGTGAACTCAGATGGAACACTAAGTTCACAACAACAGTTTCATTCTTCCTTTTCTTTAGCTTCACAATCTTGGAACCTCTCACCAAGCCATTGAACTCAAAAACAAGATTCTGAAAACCTTTAGCAAAGCTCACCAATCTTGATTCTGTTTCTTGAAGTTTTTCCACATTTGTGCTGAATCCGGTTATCCTGAGTGAAATACAATTCGTGGGGGTTGCGTTTTCGGATAAGGATTGCATGAGAGATGGCCATTGGAAGCCGTATGAGAAGTCAAAATCTACCACATGCAGAGCCCTGTTGTTGACACTTTCTTCCCTTAAGTACCCTTCAAGAATTGCCTGATTTGCTGTGAAATGAGCAAACTGATAGAATGGTGAAACCTTATACAGAGATGTGAATGCCAGGAACTCTTCATCGGGGGACGGGGCCATCTTCACCGTTCCATAAAACGGGGATTTTCGGGTCAGGAGACGTGATAGAAGCCCGTCGGAGAAATAGGCAGCAACCCTCTGAACAGAGTCCCCTGTTAAACAGACATTTTGGTACAACTCAGAGAGGCTTTCCACGGCTGAGATCGTGTCGTTTTCGTAAATCGAAGACGCGGAGACGAGCAGGAGATGAATCAGATGAAGCCCTTTTCCATTCGTTGCATCTTTTCTCATTTTACGATCAATCTTTAGCATTTGCTCCCTCATTTGAAGAAGGCCAAATATCTTGCCTTCTTCATGGCTGAAAATCGAGCACGAGTTTTCGGAGCTTTCTCCCCGTTTCCTCTTCCTTTTTCTCTCACATCCAAGCCTAAGGCTCAAGAACTCCTCATTATCATCCATGCAATCCATAACAACCATGAGAAAGACAGAAAAATGAAGAAAAGAAAAAGAGAGAGAGAATGATCAAAATCAAGAATTGGGAGGGAATCAATTAGGTATAGAAAGAAAGATCTTTTTTTCATGTAAGAATAGAGACAAAGGTCACATAGTAGTTTGATATTCCTACGTAAAGAATCAACTAAAAAGGTATCATTTTTAGTTTCATAAAAATCAGTGTTTGAAGGTCAAGAATCTGGTAAGATTGTTTGAACACTACGAAGTGGTTTGGATTATAGGGCACACTTCGGAGAGGTCAAGAAACATGCAAGAGATCTTCTAGTGTAAGAAATGACATACGTAGTAGACAAAATACAGCTATTCAAATTACTTTTTCAGCATCTAAACCAACCGTCCTTATGCCCATTATTAGCAAATTTAGTCCTCAACTTGTAGATATTTACCTTCTTGTATCCATGTGGGACCTGTTCCATTGACTTAATTCCCCTTTATCAAAAAGTACTGCAGAAAGGGACAAAAAAGTAGTTGGAATTAATGGGCCTTTAGATTTACTTTCTACAAGGGTATCGTTTGATTGATAAAAGCTCGTTTGAGATCGATTTGATATAGATACTTAACAAGTTCAAACAAATTTTTATGAGTAGTAAAGGTCGAAGCTCGAGCTAGATATGTAAAAAGAGGTCAAATAAGATTCAATTGTAAATAGATCAAATTACTCGTGTTCGACTCGATTATTCAAACATAAACTTTAAAGCTCAGTAACCAGGCGGCTTAGCCCACCCGGGCTCCTCAATTGAGTTTCCCTTTGGAAACGAATTGAAGTATGGGAGTTATAAAGTGACTTGGTGAATTTGTAAAGTGTTTGAGTGCTTGGTGTACTAACTAATAACAACTAACTTTTCTTTAAAGCTCAGTGACATTGAAACAAGTTTCAAAAGAATGAGACTGTGAAGGGTAATTTGAAAGTTATAATAATTTTACAAGGGCAAAACGGTCCTGGTTAGTAGTATTGTAAGTATGCAACAAACAAACTAAAATATTATTAGCGGCATAGATAGGCTGCTGTAATAAAAAATAAATTATTTAGTACTTATATTTTATATATATTGACCAATATATATGTGATAGAATCTTCACATGACTATATATGGAATCAAGTCTTTGTCATTAACGTTGAATAATTTTTGTATTTTAGTTCCAGATTAATAGGAAATGATATTTTAAAATAATTGTTTCAAATATATATTAAACTCAAACTCGTGAATCAGCATAATTTTTAAGAAGACCAATGGGATTCCATCATTATCTTCAAGAGAATCAAAACATTTGGAAGGTAATGATCCCACTTATGTATTTGGAGTTATATGAATATATAAATATTCTGTATATATGCATATAACTTTCGAAAGCCATGAATTCCAGCATATATTTCAGGCATGTTTCATGCACGAATCAATGTCAACTTAATTAGATCTCCATTTGAATTTGTGTTTTATCTCATTTTACCAATTTTACTACATGTAAAGGGTTAAATAATGTTCATTTAATTAATACATATGTTATGTGGTGAATTGGAAGAAAGATGAATTTGAATAGGAGTACATCATATGTCGAAAATGTTTCAATTACTTGTGATACCAGTGTAAATCAATTGGTAGAAGATGGTGATTCTTGATACTTAAAATTTTTAAAAGATGCATTTGATAGAAGTTTTTCGATGCTTAATTTATAGAGGAAAATATATTTATACCAAACTTGTTTGGTAACCTTAATTTCTGCTCAAAGGATAAGGATTGTTTATATCATAGACTTTTTCCATTTGTCAGTATTCTCTTTGCAGAAAACAATAAATACTAATGAGAATAATGATGTGAGGGTTGGTAGAAGGATTTTTTTGAATAATATTCCTCTTCGAAAAAACTGTTTGAACTTTGAATGAATCAACCCATATTGCCAAAAATATGAATGAAGCAAAAAGTTTGAGATAATGACTCTGAGGTGCACAAAATAGGAAGCAGTAACTCTAAGGTATAAATGTAATTTTTTATTATTCTAAGGTGCACAAAAAACTGTACTTTATTTGAAAAAAAAACTGCACATTGTACCCAAAAATTGCATTTGAACCTTAGAGTTTTTTAATTTTGCACTTTGCACCTTAAAGCTTTCCCCCGTAAAAGTTTCATGTCGTGGATTTCAACACTGAGATCAGACTTTGTTAAAGTTGAAATTTGTATAAATAAAAAAAATGGCAAAAACTTCGGTGAAGCGAGTCACCATCAATTCTTTTTTCAAGAATCACTGTTATGCATATGAATTATTATTATTAAAAAAATTAAATATTTTTTAAAAATGGTAATAATGCATATGCATAACACTCGAAAAAAATATCACATAATTTTGAGAAAAGGGATTAATTGCACAAACTCCCTCGTGCTTTGAAAAAATTGCGCGATACAGGAAGACACAAAAATGATTTGGAAAAGCCAACATACATGAATTAGAGGAAATGGAAAAAACCGTTGACTCGTTTTTCACAAAAAGGGAGAATTGAATTGATTTAATAAACCAAGGAAATTTTGTGCCATTTTCAAACCACGAGAAGATTTCGTGCAACATTTTCAAATCAAAAGGTATTTTCATGCCATTAACCCTAAAAAATTGTAGGGAGATGGTCGAGAATTGGTAATTCGAAATACAAAAAAATCTCAAGTTTACTTTATTAACTGGATATATACACATTTTAAAAAAATGCATAGTAATATACATGTAGTAATCAGTGTCTTGTTAGCATATTTCTTGATCTTTCTTCTCGAACAAAGAAGTTGACATATGGCAGACTTCTTGATGTCCTAACAATATTTAAACTAAAGCAAAAAAAGAATAAGTATCATGTTTAGGCTGGATGGGAATTTGATTCCTTAATATGAAGTTTTAAAATGGGAGCATCTATTATATATACGCTTGCTTTATTGCACTTTGGATCAATTTATTTCATCACTACACACTGTGCACCTTATCAATGTACTTTATAAGACATGCATTGATAAAATTAAATACATTATATTAATGAAAAACTAATTAAATAAGTAAAGGGAGAGAGAAATGAAAAACCCAACCAATTTAGCTGGAGTTAAATATCTTAATACATGAGAGAAAAAAAAAATGCAAGAATTTGAAATAAATTTCGAATCCACCCAAATTGGGGTCGAATAATTCAAAAGTAAGTTTGAAAGATTTGGTAACAAGAAAACACACAAAGGATTTGTATAACATGAGAAAAGTAATAGAGTTAGAAAAAGGCATAGAAGATTCTTATCTTGGTTGGGCCATTTTGATTTTGGTACAAGACCAAAATACTTCTTCAAGATGAGGGCTATTTCAGCATCAAACGATTTCAAATCTCATATAGTGCTAAATTTCAAATGCAACAAATTATATGTAAATGCAGGACAGCAACATATAATAATATATAATCAAGGTAAGGGCTGTTCCAAGGCAAGCAGATCCAAACAGCACTTGAATGAAGTTTGCAGACACAAATTAATTTAACAACACACGAGAACACGATATCAAAGACCTAAGTAAAGTAAGAGAATCAATTCCTAACTTTGACATGAACACAAATATTTTCCTAACTCGAAGGCTGTTCATCATCATCTCTACGAGTGAGATACACTAGTTTTAGTTCATAAAGCTTGTACTATAATACGATTAACCATTACCATCACTCGACTGTTTGCGGGTCTCATAGAAAAGTCTTACTGTTGAGTATATGAGAGAAGGCTCAGCCATTGCACCGTTCCCATAATCTCCGCAGGCTAGCTTCTTCTTCACTGGTGGGATAAGGGACATTCCGAGATCATCAAGCACCATGAGATGGCGTTCTGTGAAAGGGTTGTCCCACATGAGGGTATTCATAGCTGGTGCCACAAACATTGGTTTACTGTAGTCCCATGCTCGCACGATACAGGTCAGCAAGTTATCGCACAACCCTCCAGCAATCTAATTAGGACACAAGAAGCAAACGTAATACAAAGTATGAGCAAACTACATCTGATTGACAGCTTTGACAACAATTAGTTTATATAAAGGGCAATGATAAGTAGTATCTATCTCTTTATTCAGAAAATAAGAGCGCCCGGTTCGTAATTCTTCAATGGGAATGGTAATGAAAATGAATATAGAGTAATTGGGTTGGTTAATGAGAATAAAAGATTATCAATTCACCTTCATCATACTTCGTACAAGGTAATGACACTCAAAATAAGTTAAGCATTACCCATTTCTGATTAATTACCTCCTCTCCTATAATCGTTTCTCCTCAATCATTCCCATTGTTCCTCAGCCCACAATCATATTTTTCCCAACTTATTCCAATATTATAGCAATACACTAACAATGTAACTATAATTCTCACTGTAATTCGCTATTCAATGATTCTCATTCCCATTCCCATTCCTATCGAAGAATTCGAACCAAGGTAATCTAAGAGAACATATTTCACTTGTGATTATAGTTTAGCAATTTAGGTTTCGGGTTTTATTTTTAAGGAAAATTGTTTTAGGACCCGGAGTTACTAGAACTATCAATATAGGATCTGAAAGATTTTTCATATCAATTCAGGACCTGAAAAATAAGAAACTACCAATGTGGGGCCTCAAATATAGAAATTATCAATTTAGGACTCATAAATATTAAGAACATGTTTGACATCTTATAGTTTATATTTTTATTTATTTATGTACATAATTATTTTTCATTTCTACTTTCTTTTCTTATTTATTTTGCACTCACGTGAAATAAATATATCTTTAATTTTTTGGGAATTGTGTTTTATAAAATATTGTTGGATAACTAGAAAGTATAAGATGTGCAATATGGTCTTGTGTGAGACCTAAATTGATAGTTTCTATCTTTTAGGTCCCGATTGGTAGTTTTCTATTTTTCAGATCCTGATCAATAGGAAAAATCTTTCAGGCTCCTAATTGATAGGTTTACTATTTTTCAATCCCTGAATTGATAAAACTCTTTACTATGAACAAAGTAGCTCGTACGATATTTATCATGTGGCTCAATTTATGAGCACTCATGTCTCTTATGACATGGTCATTGAAGTGTTGTGAAGTAGCTTTTATGATAGTTATCAAATGATGGATTAAGTTGAATACCTTGGCAAGTGTATTTGCTGACAAAGGTGCGATAACCATGATATCAGCCCATTTACGCAATTCAATGTGGAGCACATTATCACCTATTTTTTTCCAGGTGGACCATTCGTCCTCATCAGTGTAAAGCATTACATCCTTAGGAATGGCTGCTCTGTCTACAAAATGGAGTGACGCCTGGGTAGAAACTGCTTTGACTTCTGCCCACTCGGAAAAACAATGACAAAGATTAGCAAATTTTATTGCAGCCACACTTCCACTGGAAGCAAGAAGGATACGGGGTCTCCTGGGAGTGCTGGCTTGATATAAACTCATGTCTGTATTCCCATGTTCGAAATATGCCATAGCCTGTTCATTTTCCAATAGAAATAATTTCAATTTATTGATGATTTTTTATAGCACAAGGTAGAGAAAAATGTTGGAAAAGAAAGACAAATTCACTACTTTAGATACAAATGTTTTGCCAACATCTACTGGAGATGGTCAGCTGAATAAGAGAATCTTGGGCATAGAATGCTATTTCAAGCTTAATTCTTCATCCCTACTGATAAACTTCGAAAGAACAAAAACACAAATGGTGATAATTACTCTCATGTTCTGTGAAGCTGCCACGAATTCCATGAAAACTATAAACAGGATCCTTACTCATCTTTGATAACAGCAGCAGGAAAAACGACGGAAGAGCAAGCTCATTGCTTTTCTCACAATGTCAACACAAACAGATTAAGCATGTAAAGAAGATATGAATAATGAACCACACATGAAACTGGGTTTAACAAACTTCTTTCATCTGCACCAAATGCAATTGAACTAGATCTTTGGGTCATTTTCACAAACAGCTTACGGGCAAGTACACTTAGGTATCTTCAACATTTAGGTCTCACAACATCAAATTAAATATACACTTTAAAACCAAGAAATTCAAGCAACATTCAAACAATAAAGTTACTTAATTACATCAGATCAGTCCTGACAGAACAAGACCACACGAACCTAAAAATTTGGTACTGCAGTCACAAACTAATGAAGAATTGCGAATTAATTCTCCAACAACAAAATTAAAACTAGGAAAGTAAGAGTGAATATGAGCTCAGCTACACGAACGGTGCAATTAAGATTAACATCGATACACCCAACAATTAAAAAAATCACCCATAAAAGAAAATAATCGCAGCATCAAAGGGAAACAAACTCCGATTTAAAGAAAAAAAAAATTGGATTAAAAGAGCTTAAAATGGAAGTACCTGAGATCAAATTTTCCAAATCTGAAGTGGGAAAAGGAGAGTGAAGGAAGAAGAGGGAAAATTGTGACAACCACTTTTGTATTTCAAACTCAATTTACATTTAACTCGCAATACATTAATCGCACTCGCAATTCGCAAATCTTCAACCGTTTTTGTTATGGTGGGACCGCTGGTTTTATTAAGTAAAAATATTAAAATAGACTTGAGCAATATCACGATTCAATTTCATTTTTACATTTACTGTTTCAATGGCAAAGTTTTCAAGTGCATTTTTTTTAAACCTACAACTCATTTTTAATTTATTTATATTGAAATATTAAATCTATTTTACATTGAATGAGTTGAACGTTTTAGTGCAAATAAATTGAACGTTTTAAAAAAATAAATTGCACGTTTCCAAAATGCATTTGAATTGAACGATACACATAGTGCACAGAAGACCTACTCTATTTTAATTTAAATACTTTCAATTTATTTTACAGTGAACAAGTTGGAACATTTTAGTGCGAATAAATTTAATATTTTAATAAATAAATTACACGTATAAAAAATACTCCATTCGTCCCCGTAGTTAATCACATAGTTACTGTGTGCTCGATTTTTAAGAAAAAATGATAAAGTGTTGGGGGTAGAAAGAGTTGTTTATTAGTATTTTATGTGATAAAGTGATGAATAATTAACGGTAGAAAGATTTATTTATTATTATTTTATTTGATAAAGTGATGAATTGAATATTTTCATTTAAGGGAATATTCAGTTAAGTATGAGAAGCCAAAAAATGAAAGACTTCAGTTAAGTATGAGACGGAGGGAATACATTTTAATTATAGGGGTGCACAAAGACCTACACCATTTTAATTTGAAATATAAAATTTGTCTAGGATAGTTTGTTGATATTTCACGAGAGCCACACATATGGATCTAGCATATACCACGACATGATCATTGTGGTTTTTGTCAATTATTAAACGAAATTATACATCAACAGGATTCACGATTTCCTTTAAATAAGAAAAAGTAACGAAGCCAACTAAATAATGAATCGTACACTATAATTTCCTCCTTTTCTTTTAATTATCTTTCCTTTTCTTTTTTCTTCCTCCTTTTATGCTTTTTAATTTTTGTGCCAATAATCCATAGCTTTCTCACTTGGCTTTCTCATCCCACTTTGTGTCATCTTTCTCACTTTAATTCATTGCCTTCCCACCACAATTTTTTATCTTATATTAGTGGACATTTATATTGGTAACAACCATTATTGAGCAATACTCTGCAAGTGCAATTAGTGCATTATATATGAATATTATTTAATAAAAATAACTAATACAAATTAATTAATACATTTTAACAAAACAATTATTACTATTTAAAAATACGATTGAATTGCACAGTATAATTAGTGTATAAAAATATATATTTCTAAAAGATGATGATTTCTTTTTATTAAAATAGTTGAATATTCAACATGTAGAATTAGTATCAACACATTTTCACTTAATAATATTGTTCAATTTGATCTTAAAAATAACATCAATCAAACTGGAAGAATTAGAATTCATGACACGGTTTCAGGATGAGATAAGAATAACACTCGGTCTCTTCCAACAGAATTACAATCTTTAACTTTTCATATGCATCCACTAGCTTCATTGCATATTGTTTATCAACCAAAATCGAAGCATCTTAAGCATAACAGTTGATGCATGCGTACATGGAGAATCCTCACTTTCTTTCATTAGCTCTTTCACTCCTGTTCTTCAAGATCATCGCACTCGCCTACTCTAGGGACGAATTTGCACTCGTAGCCTTCAAAAACACAATCACTTCCGACCGTCATGGTCTTCTGACCAACAACTGGTCAACCGCCACTTCTGTCTGTAACTGGATTGGTGTCACTTGTAGCGTCAACCCTCAGAGAATCACATCCCTAAACATTTCCAATTTTGCCCTCGGAGGATCCATCTCTCCACATATCGGAAACCTAACGTTTCTCAAATCACTCGACATCAGCTCCAACAACTTCACGGGCGCCATACCCTCCGAGCTCTCTAACTTGCGCCGTTTGGAGGAGATCAACTTCGGGTACAATAACTTCGGAGGGGAAATACCATCATGGCTCGGAGCCTTATCTCAACTCCGACGTATCATTCTCAACAACAACACTTTCTCCGGCGGAATCCCTCCTTCTTTATTCAATATTTCGAGGCTACAAATTTTAGAAATGGACTACACTTCCATCAATGGAGAAATTCCGGAGGTGGTTGGGAATTTATCCTACTTGGAAGTATTCAAATTGGGGTTTAATCAGCTGACAGGCTCTGTACCTAAAGGCATCTTCAATATTTCTACTTTGGTACAAATATTTCTCAAAAGTAATCGACTATCAAATAACATCCCCAGTGATATATGTAATAATACTCCGCGACTCAAAATAATGTATCTCTCGTACAATCAACTTTCCGGGGAAATTCCAGCAAATATATGGAAATGCAGAGAGCTTGAGACTCTGTCATTAGCTCATAACAATCTCAATGGATCAATCCCAAGTGAAATTGGAAGTTTAAGAATGCTCAAGCAGTTATTTCTGGGGGAAAACTATCTGAAAGGTATGAATATGTCTATATATATTCTTTAATTAGTTGTATAAATGAATTAAATGCCCCGTTAATTTGCTGTCAATTAAACTGAATTCTTTAATTAGTGCATTGCTTGTTAATTCAAAATACATAAATTTTTTATTTGAATAAACTGCAAAATTGATCCGTATTCCGTCACAATTTTTCAAGTTTTATACGATGTACATATTAGAACTTGCACAATTATTGCTGCAAAGTTTCTAAGAATTTTTTCACAATTTAATCTTTCTTGGATGATCACTGTGATATTCCTTAATATACTAATAGGCAGTTTTGACATGTTTCAGAATATGTCTAATCACATATCTCGTATTCTTAAAGAGTTGCAAGATTTATTGAATTTTGATGTGTAATGACTAAATGAATATTGAGAGTGAAATATAATTGGTAGATTTAGCTATCTCAATATTAATTTCATTAATAATGTCACTTGTTTATTATCTATTTATTTGGTTTATACAGGTTCTATACCAAAACAAGTTGGAAATCTCACTTTCCTGGAGGACCTAGATATTCGTTTTAACAACTTGACAGGTATGATTCAACACAAGTTCATGGTCCGTTTCGTGAACTGGGTTCATACAAGTTTTTATCAAGTTTCGATACTAAAAGTCTAAAACTGATTCCCAAAACTGAAACAGAAAACATAACTTTTCGGGCTGACAAAACAAAAAGAAAAACAATATCCCCTCTTATATAAGCTAATGAAAAATTCAATATAATGACAGGTGAATTACCAGTAGAGCTGTGTGTTCTGCCGTCCCTGGGGTGGTTCGCGGTTAACGAAAATAACTTTTCAGGCACCATTCCACCTTCCATTTTCAACATATCAACCTTGTATATGTTAGAGCTTTCATTCAATCAGTTTGAAGGCACACTTCCTTCAAACATGGGGATTTCACTTTTCAACCTTGAAGAGCTTCGTTTGAGCGGAAACAGATTCAGTGGGCCGATTCCAAACTCCATCACCAATGCTTCCAAGCTTACTATCCTAGAAATGAACCAGAACTCATTTAGCGGCTCCATACCCGACTTTGGCGATTTAAGGCTCCTACAATCTCTGAAAATCTGGGAAAACAACTTGACTGGAACAGAGTCCCCTGCTCAGGAACTCGTATTTCTCACCTCGTTAACTAGCTGTCGATATCTGGAGTTTCTGGAAGTATCAGGAAATCCACTGAATGGCGTTCTCCCCGCAGCTTCAATTGGCAACTTGTCGACTTCTCTCCTCACATTTTGGGCGCGTGGATGCAACATCCATGGTGTTATTCCTCCGGAGATTGGGAACTTAAGCAGTTTGATAGGGCTGCATTTGTATGATAATCAGATGACAGGATTCATTCCATCAACAATGGGGAAATTAAAGAACATACAAGTAATGTCTCTTAGAAATAATCAGCTGCTAGGGGATATCCCTCATCATCTTTGCAAAATGAACAGCTTGTGGGAGTTGGACTTGACTGCCAATATGCTCACGGGTCGAATACCTGAATGCTTCGGCAAAGTTGAATCCCTAAGAAAGATCCATTTAGGCTCGAACAAGCTGGATTCCACCATACCTTCTAGGTTTTGGAATCTCATGGACCTCTTGATTCTGAACTTGTCGTCGAACTATTTGAGTGGCAACATTTTAGACTCAAATTGAAATTTGAAGGCAGTCCATACAATGGACTTGTCCTCTAATCAGTTTTCAGGTGATATACCAAGCTCATTCGACGCCTGCCAATCGTTGGAAAATATATCTTTGTCGAATAATATGTTTACAGGCTCTATCCCGGAGTCCTTGGCTAGTATCACATACTTGAAAAGCCTGGATTTATCTAACAATAGTCTTTCTGGTTTTATACCCAAATCTTTTGAAAAACTCCGTCTTCTTGAGCATTTTAATGTGTCTTACAATAGTTTGGTTGGGGAGATTCCAAACGAGGGCCCTTTCTCTAACTTCTCCGCGCAATCATTTGCTCATAACTCTGCTTTGTGCGGTTCAGCAAGATTTCAAGTGCCATCTTGCATGAAGAAACATGCAAGATCAAGATTAATGGTGCTATATGTTATCCCCTCTTTAGTCATAGCTATCATTCTGATTATCATCATAATCCTACTCGCGAAGAAACGAAAAGATGTGAAAGTACCACCTCAAGAAGATGACTCTTCACTAGGTGTTAATTGGAGAATAATTTCCTACAGAGAACTCGTGCAAGGAACGAGTGGATTTAGCGACGCAAACCTACTCGGAAGAGGGGGTTTTGGCTCAGTATATAAAGGACATTGCCAGATGGAACGGAAATTGCAGTGAAGGTCTTTAACTTAGAATTAGAAGGAGCTGGCAAAAGCTTTGATACCGAAACTGAAATATTGAGCTCCATTCGCCACAGGAATTTAGTACGTATAATTGGTTGTTGTACGAATGCGGATTTCAGAGCATTGGTTCTTCAATACATGTCGAATGGGAGTCTGGAGAAATGGTTATATTCCGACAACTATTGTCTGAATTTGCTAGACCTATTACAAATAGCAGTAGATGTTGCATTAGCGTTGGAATATCTTCATCATGGTCATCGATTCCCCATTGTTCACTGTGATATAAAGCCAAGCAATGTTTTGCTAGACGCGGATATGACTGCTCATGTTGCTGATTTTGGCATTTCCAAACTTTTTGACCAAGAGGAGACTCTGGCTCAGACAAAAGTCTTAGCTACTATCGGTTATGCAGCACCAGGTGATTTATAATTAATATTTCGAAAAATTAATTTTTTTAGTCCATTTAGTTAACCTTATTTTTGTTCCAGGCGACTTGCACGAATTGAAAATAGTCTTCTAACCCGAATTTTTAAAATTTTGGACCAATAACCAGTGATAGGAAGTGAAACATCAAGTTGATCTTGGCGTGGCAGAGTGATTTATCAACTGCATGTTTCACCTCTTATAGGTGGCCATCAAACCAAAAATGTCAAAAAAAATTGAAAATCTCTGAACTATTTTCAATTAAATGAAAATCAAAAAAAAGCGAAAAGTAATGGAGGTAACTTACAGAACTAAAAAACAATTTTCCTTTAATATATAAAAAAGACCTAAATTTATATGTTTCTTTCCTATGTGAGCAAAGTTGATTTATATATACTTTCTCCATCCCATAAGAAAACACTATGTTCAATTTTCTAATATTGCTTTATGGGATGGAGGGAGTATAAAAATCCATGATCCGGTTATGTTTAAATAAGTTGCAATGCTAACAGAGTATGGATCGGAAGGAAAAGTGTCGACGAAGGGGGATGTTTACAGCTACGGAATAATGTTACTGGAGATGTTTACGAGGAAGAAGCCGACGGATAATATGTTTGATGGGGAGACTAGGTTGCAGGAGTGGGTACATGAAGCATTAGAAAGAAAAGCCATAAACGACGTCGCGGATCCTGCTTTGCATTCAGCAGAAGATCAAGAATGTGTGTCCTCTGTTTTTGATTTGGCAATGAAATGTTTAGCCGTTTCACCCAAAAAGAGGATCAACATGATAGAAGCAGCTGCCACTCTTAAAAAGATCAAAGCGACAGTTGAGACGGACTCCAAAAAGATGAATGCGCTCTACACGGAAGTCCAACTCGTCCAGTTAAGGACTTCTACCTAGTTAAATGGGATCTCCAGTCAAATGAGTTTCGGGATTTCAAGGTGTGAATTCTATGTATGTGTGATTGTATATAAATATTTGTGAGGTCTTTGTTTAACTAAATTAGCTAGGCTGAATGATTTTCTTAATAATGAAGATATGAATCATGAACCACAGAAGAAACTGTGTTTCAGAAACTTGTTTAATCTGCACCAAATGTAATTGAACTAGTTCTTTGAGTCATTTTCACAAGCAGCTTATGGGCAACTATTTGGGACTTTTTTCCTACAAAACTATATAGTACTTTGCTGTCATGATTAAAACGTGTGCTCAACATTTTCGTAGATAAAAGTTCTGTAGCAAGATTTAGGGATCCCATTATCAAATTCGATTTTTACACAAACCATGAATTCAAGCATCATTGAAATAAAAGCATTACATGACATCAATTCTAAAAAAAAACTAAAAAAATTAGTACTGCAACGACAAATTATCAAGGACGAGCGAACTATTCCCCCAACAAGAATAACAAAATCTTAGAAAAAAGAAAATGCATATGAGCTCAGCTGCATAAACAGAAGTACCTGAGATCAAAGATTGATTTTGCCAAATTCGTAGTGGGAAAAAGGAGAGTGAAGGAAGTGGGTCATATAATGTTTTTGCTACAATGTTGCTTGGATTCTTGGTTTGTGTAAAGATGGAATTTGATAATAAGATCCCTAAAACTATCATTAGGTGCAGGTGTTACAATTTTCTGAAACCCATTTTTTCGTGTGGTTCATGATTCATATCTTCTTTAGATGCTTAAGAAAACCATCAAACTTGGCTAATTTAATTACACAAAGTCCTCGCAAATATAGATACAATTACAGAGTCGCACCTTGAAATCCAGAAAAACATTTGACTAAACATTTCACTGCCAAATTAAAAACAGAGGGCAGGCACACTTTCTTGGTCTTTTGTTGAAATCAAAGCAGGATCTGCAACATCATTAATCCAGTTTCTCCGTCAGCTTCGTAAATCTGTCATTAAAAATTTTAGCTAGAGAAATTTTAATAATAAGATTATTATCATTAAAGGTTTATATTCTTGTAGAATCGGTAACATTATTTCACAACTGTAAACATCCCTCTTCGTCGACATTTTTCTTCCAATCCATATCATAAATCCTTACACTCCTTTCGTCCCATAAAGCTTGCATGGATTTTTAGAAATTTTCACTCGTATCAATGATGTATTATACATTCGCGGATTTGATCATATGTTGTGGGTGGACACAAACTTACTTATATGTCATTGCTTATGTGGCCATAGCATATCGAATCTGCCCCACCATATAATTAATTTTTTAATTAATTCAATCTTCTCATTAATTATATAAACAACTTTGAACCCTAAACCACCATTACCATTAAGATTGAACCAACCATGTACCACTCGAAATTTGAGTTCGGATTCGGGTTATCTGCCGGCTGCGTTAGGGTTCGTTGAAAAACAAATTATATAAACTTAAACCCTAAACCATGAACCTTAAATCATGAACCATTTGGTAAGGGTGAACCATGAACCACTCGGGTCGGGTTCGGGTTTGGTCGGTTTGAGCTCAAGTCGGGTAAAAAAAAAAAAATTAATATAATTAATGAAATTAGGTAAAGTATGAAATATATATAAATGAGAAGATTGAATTAATTAAAAAACTAATTAAATGATGGTGGAGGCATTTACGATATGTAAAGACGCCACATGTTTATAAACATATAAGTTTATCTTTTTATCTTGACAGCACATGATCAAATTCGTATAAATTAGTACCAATCTGTTCTTATTTAATTTGCAATTATTATTTAGAGCACTCTCTCTCTCTGTGTACACTGAGTTTAGAGCATTATTAGAAGATGCAACATATTTTTCTCATGAAACAGTGAGTATATAATATGATTCAATTTTTGTTATATAAATCTGAACAGTTTTTTTTTTTTTCTGACAGGTATATAAATCTGAACAGTAGCATAGCCAAAACCTTTGTCAATTAATGGAAACGAGTTTTTGGGCAAAATCTTTTATTTTAAAAGGGGTCCAGTTAGTAACACTAGGGGTGAAAACGGATCAGATATTTCCTGATCGATCCGGAGCCGTATCCGGTCGGTATCGAATTCGGTATAAAAAATTAATATTCGGGCGGATACGGATTCGGATATGGATAGTTGACTTCGGATTCAAAATCGGATTCGGAATACATAATATCCGATCGTATTCGAGTTTTTCCATATTTTATCGGATATTATCCGGATAGTACATCCGGATATCCAGATTTTTTATTTTTTATAATTATTATTTTTTTTAATTTTTTTTTATCGGGCAAAGTTAGTTGTTAGTAGTTAGTACACCAAACACCCAAATACTCTACGAAATCACCAATCCACCTTATAACTCCAAATTCATTCCCAAAGGGAATCGAACCTGGGTCTTCCATTCAAATGAGTAGCCCAGTGGCCAGGTGGGCTAAGCCCCTGGTTTATATTTTATATGTTGTGCTGGAGTGGTGACGAAGGATATAACTTTTAGTTTCATATTATTAGCAGTAGATATAATTTTTATAATTTGTATTAGAACTTCTATGAAATATTGCATATGTAGTTTTTCTTATGTGTTTCAATCACATTTTGATGATTTTCATTAGAAATATATTATCCGATTATAGTTATTCGAATCCGGCCCGAATTCGTCCGATATCCGTCCCGTATCCGTATACCGAATATTTCGAATTCGTATCCGAATTCGGCTTTTCCGTATCCGACTTCGAATTCGAGAAAAAAAATATAATTTAGGATACGATATAAACACTATCAGTCCGTATCCGATCCGTTTTCACACCTAAATAACACCCCCTTAATTAGTAAGCACACCAACTCAATTAATAAATTACCAAATATGCTCCTTCTCCACAAATTTTTTTAAACAATTAATGGGACACAGTTCAGGTCGCCTCTACCACTGCCCAGCAATGCCGTCTTCCATTAAACAGGGTCGCTCTACTTCTGTTGCCGCGCTGCCATTCGATTTCCACCTTAAAAAGTAAAATATATTTATAAAAATTTATTTCTTTATGCTGGCTGAGTATGAACACGAATATTGCCGGAAAAAATATGTAAAGATGATCTTTGTAACAACACTATTATCGGCGTTTAAATATGTTAAAGACTCAAATATGAGAAACAAATATAATCCATTTAATAACAAACCATCACTCGAATAAATAAAAGCGAGAGAAAAAAAGAAATATGGATAAAAGAATCGTGCAGCAATATTGTTGTAGAAGAAGGTCTGCGGTGCGAGGCGGCGAAAGCAAAGGGGTAAGCAACAGGGGGTGGTGGCAGCGCTAGGGCGGTGATGGGAGGAGGTTGGCAGCGCTAGAGCGGCGCCTCCTGAAAAATTGCAGAAGGGAGCGGCGAAATTGAAGAAAAAGAAAAAGAATTGGGGCTTTCAGAGAAAGGGTAAATTTGTTAATTTATTAGTTGAGTAGTTGTATTTATTAATTAAGGGGGTGTAAATAACCGGACCCTTTTAAAAAATCTTTGCAGGCCATGTCATTTCAGAAGCCCAAGTATATCCTTTTCCATTGATTTCGAGAATTGTGGCCCAATTATTTAAATCCTTTGAGTCATTTATTTAGGTGCAAGCAAAAGCACCAAAGTTCCCAATTCTTTCTTGGGGTCCAAACTTTTTATTAATTCTTTAGTAGGTCTGAAAATGAGTGTTAAAAAGATTGATATACCCTTCATCTCTTATTTTTAAAATCATCTCATTCCTCTTAAGGATCAGCTATTCTTATTAATCTTTATTTGAAAACATTCATGTAAAAAACATTACAACTTGAAATTCATATAAAAAAAATTGAAAAATTATAGAAATTTACAATCTAAAAATTTTAAAAATTACAGAAATTTATATATTTTCATCTAAAAAATTCAGAAATTTACAATATAAAATCTAAAGATTATAAAAAATACAAATTTCAAAAAATTACAGAAAATGCAAGATTAAAATCTAAAAATTATCGATATTGCGAAAATTAAAATCTAAACAATCTCAAAATTATATATTTTAAATCATCATTTTGACATGCACATGTTCATCAAGAACATGAACATGTTTATTAAAAGCTAAAAAAAAACCGAAATACCCGGATCCAGTTTGCCACCACCATCATCCATCTCCAAATAAATCAAAAAAATCAGTTGCCACCATCTTCATTCCATCTCCAAAATCCTATCCAGTTCAAATCTTTTTTTGAGAATACGACTTCGTCTTATTCCCTTCACCAGATTTGTGAAGGTGGTTGTTAATGGAGGGCTTCATCGGCGGCGGCGTCAAGATCGCTTTCTCTCGCGTCGCACAAAGACGTCGTTTGGGGTGCAAGCCACCGCCCGTCTATGATGGGGTGTTGATAAGATATTGAACATTGCCATGCATGATGGCATGCATGAAAACATGCATAAGAAGATGGAGCAGCACGCGTTTGTGATAAGAATGACATCAGTGAGGACCACAAGCCGTACAAGCAAGCTGGAATGAATAAGAATACAGCTAGCCCTAATTCCATGATGTATATAGGGACAATGTCGTTATCCTTGTATTGTAGCTAGTATCCAATAGATAGGGAACACGTGTAGCTGCACAATATGGCTATATATATATGATGTATCAGATGGATGAAAATAGAATGAAATGAAAGTTGCTTTGTGAGTGCATATTTCAAGTATTACCTTTTCTTATGTTTAGTGTGACTTGCCATTTTCTATCATGGTATCAGAGCTGCAGTCTCTTTGCCATCCTCTTTTGTTCACTCTTACTTTTAATTTATAACTATGGCTACTAGCTCAGAAAATACCAGATCTGATGGGATTTCTTTCTCATCTTCACAACCAACCTTTCACATACCATTTCATCATATAGTGGTGGTGAAACTCACTGAGAACAACTATCTCATGTGGAGACAACAAGTATTGGCCGGAGTTAAAGGGCATGACCTTGAAGGATTTCTCACTGGGAAAAAGGTTTGTCCACCGGAGTATCTTGAAGCTTCAGAAGAAGGAGAAGGTACTCTTAACCCTGATTTTGTGACTTGGAATAAGCATGATCAGTTACTTGCTTCATGGCTTTTAGGATCCATTTCTGAAAGTTTACTTGTTAGCATTGTGGGGTTAAATACTGCAAAAGAGATATGGGAAAGGATAGAATCTGATTTTTCTAGCCAATCTAGGGCCAAAATTATGCAATACAAACAACAATTGCAAAGCATGAAAAAGGGATCTCTTTCAATGAGGGAGTATCTGAATAAGATTAAGAGTTGTTGTGATATCTTGAATGCATCTGGTCATAGAGTTAGTGATGAGGATCACCTTCTTTACATCATGTCTGGTTTGGGATCTGAATATAATCCTGTGATGGTGTCTATTAGCACTAGATTTGATCCCATTACTGTTTCTGAAATTAGCTCATTGTTGTTGACCTTTGAGGCTAGATTAGAAAGTGTTGTTCACACTACTTTTAGCACAGATGGTTCTGGCCCATCTGTTAATCTCACTACACAAGGGAACAAGTCTGGTTTTAATGGATCACAACCTGGTAGAGGTGGTGGAAACAACAACAATAGAGGCGGGAGATCATCTTTTAGAGGTGGATCACAAAGAGGAAGATGAGGAGGTAGATCCAATGGCCCCAGATGTCAGATTTGTTATAGAACCAATCACACTGCAGAAAAGTGCTTCTATAGAGCAAATCTTGACTATGTTCCTCCTTCTAACAATCAGAATCAGTCATTTCACCATCAGCAGTTCAACAACTCCAATCAAAGACCTTATCAGCCTACTGTTAACTCTGCTAGCTTGGATGGAGGAGAGTCCACTATTGAAAACTCATGGTATCCTGATTCTGGTGCTTCAAGTCATGTTACTTTTGACTTGAACAATCTGAGCTTAGGGTCTGAGTATCAAGGAACATAAAGAGTGCACATGGGGAATGGTACAAGTTTGCATATATCTCACCTTTGTTCTTCTATTATGACTGTGCCAAATTCTGATAATCCCAATTCCTTTTTACTCAAAAATTTGCTTCATGTTCCTCATATTAAGAAAAATTTGCTGAGTGTTTCTCAATTTGCTAAAGATAATCATGTGTACTTTGAATTTCACCCCTCATATTGTTTTGTGAAGGATCAAACCACCCATCAGGTTCTTCTACAAGGGGTTCTTGATCAAGGCCTCTACAAATTCAAGCTGATTTCATCATCTCTTCATCCATCTTCCACAAAATCCATTCATCCATCTCCACAAGTCAATCTCACTACCACTACCAGAAGTCCTTCTCTTAGTCTTTGGCATAAGAGGCTTGGACATTCATCTTATCTTCTCACCAAGAAAGCATTGTCTAACCACCATATTTCATATGTTGATGATGCTGATTCTCTCTGCACTGCTTGTATGAAGGCTAAATGCCATAAACTTCCTTTTTCCCTTTCTGAAACTGTCATAGATGAACCATTTTCTGTAATACATTCAGACCTTTGGGGTCCTGCTCCTATTGTATCTACCAATAGTTTCAGATATTATGTTAGTTTCATTGATGCTTTTTCTAAGTACACATGGTTATATCTGTTAAAGTTGAAATCTGATGTGTTGAATGTTTTTTCTCACTTCAAATCACTTGTTGAAACTCAGTTCAATAAAAAGATTAAAATGATACAAACTGATGGTGGAACTGAGTTCAAGCCTTTAATCCCATTACTCAATGAATCTGGTATTGTTCATCAGATTTCATGTCCATATACACCACAGCAAAATGGTACTGCAGAGAGAAAACACAGACATATTGTTGAACATGCCTTAGCTATTCTCTCACATTCTCAAGTTCCATTGATTCATTGGGATGATGCATTCACTACAAGTGTTTATCTCATAAATAGAACACCATCAGCCTCTCTTTCATACAAATCTCATCTTGAAGTGCTCACTACCAGAAAACCTGATTATCACAGACTAAAAGTCTTTGGATGTTTGTGTTTCCCTTATCTGAGACCTTACACTGATCATAAATTTGAAAATAAGTCAGAAAGATGTGTATTTCTTGGTTATAGTTCTCAGTATAAGGGTTACAAAGCACTTCTCCCAGATAACAGGATAATCATCACTAGATATATGCATAAGAATTCTTTTCCTTTTTCTACCAATCCATTAGTTCCATCCACTGATACTTCACCATCACCCTCACTGATATCCCTCTTTCCATTCATGTCTCACAACACTTCCAACTCCACAGCATCAAACACACCTTCTACTCCATCATCACCTTCTTCTCCCCTTTCTTCCCATTCACCTCCATCAACTCCCTCTTTTCATAATTCACCTCAGAATCATGTGTCCCCACATACTCACATACCATCTGCTTCACCTTCTCACTCTCCATCTCATCATCCTTTATCAGATAGCCAGTCATATACTGAACTACCAGGGTTAGATATTGATAATCATGCCATTTCTGATGACTCTCTAGACTGTACAGGTGCTCAGATTCAATCTACACACCCCATGGTTACAAGATCTAAGGATGGGATCTTCAAGCCCAAGATTTATGCAGCAATTAAATCAGATGTTGAACCATCCTCTCACATTGAAGCTCTCACTGATCCTAATTGGAAGGCAGCAATGGAAGTTGAATATGCAGCCTTACTGAAAAATGCTACTTGGGATCTTGCACCTTTGCCTCATACACACAATCCAATAGGCTGCAAGTGGGTTTTCAAACTAAAGAGGCATGCTGATGGCTCCATAGCCAGATATAAAGCTAGATTGGTTGCAAAAGGCTACACTCAAGTTCCAGGTTTTGACTACATTGACACTTTTCTCCGGTGGTTAAACCTGTTACTGTCAAAATTTTATTGTCCATTGCTCTCTTTCACTCTTGGCCCTTGCATCAACTTGATGTTGATAATGCTTTTCTGAATGGAGATTTGGATTCTGAGCTCTATATGACACAGCCACCTGGTTTTGAGTTAGCAAATGGGCAAAACATGGTCTGCAAACTCAAAAAATCCATATATGGATTAAAACAAGCTTCAAGAGCTTGGACTTCAAAATTTGTTGTTGTTCTTAAGAGCCTTGGTTTTTCAGTTTCACAAGCTGATAACTCTCTTTTCTACAAACATCATAAAGGCACTACTATCTTTATAGTAGCATATGTTGATGATATAATCATAACAGGTTCACACTCCTCAGAAATCAAGAAAGTCATTTGTGATTTGAGAAAGTTCTTTTCCCTCAAAGATTTGGGAGAGTTGAACTACTTTCTTGGGATAGAAATCAAGAGGACTGCTCAGGGCATGTTTCTCTCACAGAAGAAGTATGTGCAAGAGCTATTGAAGAAAACAGAATGGAATCGACCAATGGTCTTAACACACCCATGATTTGAAAATCATCTCATCCAAATATGATGGTGATCCAGTCACTGATTCTCAGAAATACAAAAGTTTAGTGGGAGCCTTGCAATATGCTACTGTAACAAGGCCTGATATAGCCTTTTCAGTCAACAAAGTGAGCCAGTTCATGCAAAATCCTCTAAACACTCATCTGAAGGCAGTAAAAAGACTACTCAGATATCTTGCAGGCACACAAGATTATGGACTCATACTACAGAAACCTCAAGACATGAGAATAGTAGGTTTTGCTAATGCAGATTGGGTTGCTGATCTTGATGATAGGAGATCAGTTTCTGGACACTGTGTATATGTTGGAGGAAATCTTGTATCTTGGAGCTCTAAAAAGTAAGCAACAGTTTCAAGATCTTCAACTGAAGCTGGATACAGGTGTTTAGCTTCAGCTTCTTGTGAAGTAATGTGGATACACTCATTGTTGAAAGAGATTCATCAAGTAAGCAACATGATTTCTACAATTTGGATTGACAATCAAGGTGCAATTTCTTTAGCAAACAATCCGGTTTTTCACTCAAGAACAAAACACTTGGAGTTGGATTTACATTTCATAAGGGAGAGAGTAGCAAGAAAACAACTTCAAGTGTTGCATGTTCCCAGTTTGGATCAAGTAGCATATATCTTCACCAAACCGCTTGTTGGCCAATTCTTCTATCGCCTACGTAATAAGTTAAACGTGGGATCACGAGGCTCTCTTGAATTGAAGGGGCATGATAAGATATTGAACATTGCCATGCATGATGGCATGCATGATAACATGCATAAGAAGATGGAGCACGCGGTTTGTGATAAGAATGGCATCAGTGAGGACCACAAGCCGTACAAGCAAGCTGGAATGAATAAGAATACAGCTAGCCCTAATTCCATGATGTATATAGGGACAATGCCGTTATCCTTGTATTGTGGCTAGTATCCAATAGATAGGGAACACGTGTAGCTACTCAATATGGCTATATATATATATGATGTATCAGATGGATGAAAATAGAATGAAATGAAAGTTGCTTTGTGAGTGCATATTTCGAGTAATACATTTTCTTATGTTTAGTGTGACTTTTGCCATTTTCTATCAGGTGTGTCGGTGGGGGTAGGGCGTCGCTGTCTGTGGTGGGTGTGTGTTGGTGGGGCGGCGAAAGCTGGTAAATGTTTGTAGTGGGGCGGCTGATAAATTTTTTGTTGGGAGGGGGGGGGGCGGCAGGAGTGTTTGTTTTGGGGGGGGGGGATGAGGGTTTTGTTTGCAGTAGGTTTTGAAGTGAGGAGAGAGAGTTTTGTTTGCAGAGGGGGTGAGGTTTTGTTTTGATATGGGCGGTGGGGTAATATGTTTAATGATGGAGGGTATTATAGGTTTTTTATGTTATGTTTTGCACCATTTAATAATATAAAAAAATGTTTGCACCTAGTAGTAATATTGTGTAGAATCTTGCACCTACTAGTAATTAACTTGTTATGTATTTTTCTAGTGATCATATCATATGATTAAATTGTTGATTTGAGTCTCTGAGCTATTTTCAAAAGCTTTCGAAATTGTAACGTGGCATCATTTGAGACTTCATTAAAAAAGAAAACTATTTTATTAGGATTATAGCAAATTAATGAATCACTTTTTTTAGTCATTGGAATATCTGATATATATATTGTGTGATAAGAATTACCATCACTTTACCATTTAAATATTATTTTGCATTACAGTTTCTTTAAGCTCAATAATTCACAGCTTTTGTCTTTTTTTTTTGTTTCTCTGTGGATTCTTCAGTCAACAATCCACAATTTTTCTAGTCCCCACTTCTAATTCTAACTTTCTAAGTCATTCTCCTGATATTTTTTTTTCTCTCAGTTCACAGCTTTTTTGTTACAAAAAAATTGATAGAAACAAAAACAATTTGTAGCTCTTTCAAGATCTATATTTTAGACTTGTTAATTAAAAACACAAGAGTTTATGAATGGAGGAGAATACTTGGTTTCTCTCAGTATCTTTTATCCCCATACTATTATTCCACATCACTAAAGTCTCCTCATCCACAACATTAGATCAACTTCCACTCCTTGCTTTAAAAAACACAATCACTTCAGACCTTCATGGTCTTCTGACCAAAAATTGGTCAACTGACACTTCCGTCTGTAACTGGATTGGTGTCACTTGCGGCGTCAACCCACGACCCTAAACCTTTCCCGTTTTGACCTCGGAGGAACCATTGCTCCACATGTTGGAAATTTAACGTTTCTCCGTTCACTAGACGTTAGCTTCAACAAATTCACCGGTTTCATACCCTCTGAGCTCTCTAACTTGCGCCGTCTGGAGGAGTTCAACGCCGGAGTAAACAATTTAAAAGGTATTTTTTATTTTTTTATTTTATGAAGTTGGTAGAGTATTGAGAAATGATCTCATAAGGTCCTTTTGTAATAGAGTGTCAATATTATGTTGGGATTTCATGCACCATATAATGTATACCATTGTATTCCTAATTTAATATTCATAGGACACTATAAATATATATTTTACACATAATGAGAAGCGAACCTCTGTTTATGTTTATGGGAAGATAGCTTTTTTTTTTTTTTTTTAAATACTCCTAATTCGAGTAACTTTCAGGAATTAAGAATAGTTATGTATCTATTGATTTTTACATTGATTTTAGTCTGATAATCGATTGTAGGAGATGAAACATCCGGTCAAAACTGACTAGATAGAGTTTGATATGTCCACGTTGTAGAGTCTGATATGTCAACCGAATATTTCACCTCCTATAACTGGTTATTTAACTAAAATGTTGAAAAATTGAAAGTTGCAGGACTTTATTCAATTCGTGAAAGTCGACAAGACTGTAACCAGAAATATAGGTAACTTATTTGGAGAGCAAAAGTTGTTTAAATCATTATGAAAAAACCAGCTAAGTAGGTCTATTGATAAAACACAAAAATACTTTAGAAACATCATATGTAATACATGAATTCCATGTCAGGCTCAATCCCTCCTTCCATCTTCAACATATCAACCTTGAGGATCTTACAACTTTCATTCAATCAGTTTGATGGCACACTTCCTCCAAACATGGGGATTTCACTTTTCAACCTCGAAAGGCTTTACATGGATGGGAACAGACTCAGTGGGCCTATTCCAAGCTCCATCACCAATTCTTCCAAGCTTACTCACTTGGGAATGGACCACAACTCATTTACTGGCTCCATACCCGACTTTGGTGGCTTGAGACTCCTACGAGTTCTGAGAATACGGGGAAACAACATGACCACTACTCAGGAACTTGGATTTCTCACCTCAATAGCTACTTGTCGAGCCCTCGAGGTTCTGGAAGTATCAGATAATCCCCTGAATGGTATTCTCCCTGCAGCTTCAATTGGCAACTTATCCACTTCTCTTGTCCAGTTCAGGGCAGGTGGATGCAACATCAATGGTGTAATTCCTCGGGAAATCGGAAACTTAAACGGTTTACTAGGGCTGTATCTGTATCAAAATCAGTTGCAAGAGCAGATACCTCATCAACTTTGCCAAATGACTGGTTTACAGGAGTTGGACTTGAGTGCTAATATGCTGACTGGTCCAATACCCGAATGCTTGGGCGAAATTGAATCCCTAAGATTGATCAGTTTAGGATCCAACAAGCTGAATTCCACCATACCTTCCGAGCTCTGGGATCTCAACAAGCTCTTGATTCTGAACTTGTCGACCAACTATTTGAGTGGCAACCTTTCGACTCAAATTGGAAATCTGAAGGCAATCTATAAAATGGACTTGTCCTGGAACCAGTTTTCAGGTGATATTCCGAGCTCGTTGGACAGTTGCCAATCGTTAGAAACTTTATCCTTGTCGAATAATATGCTTACAGGATCTATCCCTCAATGCTTGGGTAGTATCAGAGCCTTGAATGGATTGGATTTATCTAGGAACAATCTTTCTGGATTTATTCCCAAGTCTTTAGCAAAAATACATTTACTTGAGCATTTCAATGTGTCTTACAACGGTTTGGACGGGGAGATTCCGAACGAGGGGCCTTTCGTTAACTTCTCTGCTCTGTCAGTTGTGCACAACTCTGCTTTATGCGGTTCAGCAAGATTTCAAGTGCCCTCTTGCGGAAAGAATCATGGAAGATTGAAAAATGTTGCTCTTTTAGTGGTGTACATTGTTGCCTCCTTCGTCTCCGCTGTGATTTGGGTGATGGTCCTATTCGTGCTCACGAGAATACCACTTCATTCGGGCGATCATCATCTCATTGGTGATCATACTTCCCGTTCGCTAGGTGTTACCTGGATGACAATTTCGTACAAACAACTCGTGCAGGCAACGGGTGGATTTAGCGAAACGAACCTGCTCGGAAGAGGAGGTTTCGGGTCAGTATACAAAGGGACATTGGATGATGGATTCAAGATTGCAGTCAAAGTGTTCAACTTGGAGTTAGAAGAAGCCGGGAAAAGCTTTGATACCGAATGTGAAATACTGAGCAGTATTCGGCACAGGAACTTGCTCCGTATAATTGGATGTTGTGCGAACGAGCAATTCAAAGCTCTAGTTCTTGATTACATGCCGAATGGGAGCTTGGACGGATGGTTATATTCCAACGCGTATCATCTGGATCTTGTACAGAGACTGAATATAGCTATAGACGTTGCATTAGCCTTGGAATATCTTCACCACCATCATATATTCCCTGTTGTTCATTGCGACATTAAGCCAAGCAATGTTTTGTTCGACCAAGACATGACTGCTCATCTTGCAGATTTTGGAATTGCCCAGCTGCTATCTCAGCCAGATGGAGAACCTGAGGATCAAACTACAGCCTTTCGGGCCACTATCGGTTATGCAGCACCAGGTGATGTATATCTATATGAGTGACTCTCATGTGCATTCATATTGCATTTTAGAACCATCCAACTTGTTTACATTGAATTGTGCAACTATTTTTCCATATTAATAGTTGCACGGTTCTCTGTAAACAAGTTGCATCTTTCAGTATAACAAGTTGCATGGTTTTTAAATGCAACATAAGTGCACGGTGCACCTGAATGCATACAAGACTTAGCCTATCTTTTATGTATATTTATAAACAGAATCATGTCAAAAGTGCAAACTTGTCATTTTTCCAATCCAAAAAAGATTTATTTTATTATAAGAATAGAAAGAAAATTGAAAAACATGCGTGACTAAAGTACTTGCAGTCTGCGCATATGTTGGCAGCATGAAGCTACCAGTGCCCTGTTTTGTTTTGTTTATTTTTCTCAGCATTTCAATACACAATATACCTTTTTGTTGCTAATCTATATTTAACCTCATGATATACCCATTTTGCATACCTCAAAATAAAATTTTCAGATTTTAGAGTGAGTTTTTGAGAGGTTTGAAGTGTTCTTTTAATGAATTTGAATATGTGTGTTGGATTTGGATATTTATAATAAATTATAAGTATATAAGGTCGGGTTTGTTTACAAATATAAAATAAATTTTACATAACCAAATATGGTAACATACTTAACAAAATTACATATATATATGATTTTTAAATTAAAAATAAATTAAAGATATTAACCATGCATCATCCACACACAGGCATAATATAATTATTGGGTTAATTTCACCTTCAGTCCAATAGCATTTTTGCCTCACAAAAATGGTTACTTTTTTTTAACAATTTTGGTCTCATAGTAATTTTGTTCAAAACTAAAGGATGTTGATGCTTGAAATACACGTGACTTTAGAAATTTTACGAAATTGATCTGATCAATTTTGGTCCCACAGGAATTTCAGAATTTTGGTCAACTGACGTATTCTGTCAAATAGTTAATGGTTGTGACAAAATCAGCGGAAAAAATGATCATTTTCGAACATAGGTATCAAAAGCGTTTTGAAAAGTGCTTATGAGACTAGGATTGCAATTTACCTTATAATCATTACTGAATAAATTTCAGTATACATGTCAAAACTGAATTGATGAAGTAAGAATTTGTATCCCGAACTTGTATTCTGCATCTCATCTAAAAGTTCCAAACTAGTAGAGATTTGTGGAATTAATTCATTTATATTACTTTCCCTAACGCAGAATGTGGATTAGATGGAAAAGTGTCGACAAAAGGGGACGTATACAGCTACGGAATAATGTTACTGGAGATGTTTACGAATAAGAAGCCAACTGATGATATGTTTGATGGGGAAGTTAGGTTAAAGGAGTGGGTAAATGAAGCACTGGAAAGAAATGCAATTAGTGAAGTTGTGAATCCTGCTTGGCTTTCAACATCACAAGAGCAATATTTCTTGCCAAAAATACTGCGGTCTGTTTTTTATTTGGCGATGGCATGTTTAGCCAATTCACCCTTTGATAGAATCAACATGACAGAAGCTGCTTTCATTCTTCAAAAGATCAAATGAAATGTGGATGGCCAGATGACATCAAGCTCCAGCCCATACTACACTATTGCTGACAGGTCCCCTCCCTATTATTAACGCGACATAGGCGGTCTCACGGTGAGACGGAACAGAATTTGAGCAATCACGTTTTAACACTTTGGCAGAGGTGGATATTGAATATTTGTGCTAAAATGTACCACGTCTCGTATGAATTTTTGTCATTATTAAATAATAAGTTCTCAAATCTATATATATATATATATATATAGATATATATATATATATATATCTGTATTTTTTATTAATTCCTATGACATATTATTGCTTTTGTTTAGAAAAAAATTGGATAAATGGGTAAGATATTATTTTTGCCAACTATAATTTCAGGACACTCTCTCAACAGAATGTCCAACCCTAAACTTCAAAATTCAGATATTTATACTCTAATTTAAAGAGTTAGGTATGCTGTGAAACTTGTTTACCGTGAAACTGATTTTTTTTTTTATAGACATACTCTTTAGTAATATAAGTCACACTCTTCAGTTATCACTACAACACTCTTTGATATAATATAAGTCACACTTTTTATTTTTATGAGTAATACTTTTTATAGTAAAATGTCACACCCTTTACAGTAAAAAGTCACACTCTTTAGTAATAAAAGTCCAATTCCTTAGCCAGTTTCACCGTAAAACTTGTTCACACTATACTTTGCCTAAATTAAAATGCAAATTTTTATATACATTTTTTTAAAAAAATTCTCCACCCCTATACTATGTATTTTACTGTACTTATTATTTTATTTAGAGTGGGTCTCATGTGCATTCAGGTGCACCATACACTCATAGTGCTTTTTAAAATCATACAACTTGTTATACTGAAATATGTAATTTGTTAACACTGTTCCATGGAACTGTTTTTCATATTAATATAATGAATATTGTGATCCATATGAATCTAAAAAGTTTGCAAAAACACCGTTAATTAACGGTCTGGGGTGCTTTCAGCAATACTGTAGTAGGGGCTGGACTTGTGCGATTGTGACTGCTTGTGCTTGACATTATGTTTGATCCTTTGAAGGCCTGTGGTGACTTCTCTCATGTCGATTCTTTTTATAGGCGAAACTTCTAAACATTGCATCGCCAAATCAAAAACAGAATACAGTTTTGACCAGAAATGTTGATCTTCTGCTGAAAGCAAAGCAGGATCCACAACTTCTCTCATCGCATTTCTTTCTGATGCTTCACATATCCACTCCTTTAGCCTAATTTCCCCACCAAACATATAACGTCAAAGATTGAGATTTAAAAGTCTATTTTTAATTCGTGAAAGTCGGCATGACTGGAACCATTAAAAAACAGTTTTCCGTTATTTATAAATATGTTTTGGCATGATCCTATTAGATACACATCACCTGGTGCTACATAACCGATAGTGCCCAAGGTTGTAGTTTGAACCACAACTTCCCCCTTGTCAAACAGCTTGGAAATTCCAAAATCCGCAACATGAGCAGTCATATCTATGTCGAGCAAAACATTGCTCGGCTTTATGTCACAATGAACAACAGGGAATTCGTGATAATGGTGAAGATATTCCAAGGCCGACGCAACATCTATTGCTATATCTAGTCTTTGTTCAAGATCCAGAAGACAATTGTTTGAAGATAGCCATACTTCCAAGCTCTCAGACGGCACGTATTCAAGAACCAATGCTCTGAAATCTGCGTTCGTGCAACAACCAATCATACGGAATAAATTCCTGTGGCGAACGGAGCTCAATATTTTAGTTTCGGTGTCAAAGCTTTCGGCAGCTCCTTCTGTTTCCAGGTTGAACACTTTCACTGCAACTGTGGATCCATCAGAGAGTAAACCTTTATAAACACATCCAAAACCACCTCTTCCAAACAGGTTCGCTACGCTAAATCCACTTGTTGCCCGCACGAGTTCTATGTATGAAATTCTTCTCCATTCAAAACCAAGTAATGTTTGACAATCTAGTAACCTTGAATCTTGTCGTCGTCCCCTTGTGAACACGAATTTTGAGGACACGAATATGCCGATCATCCAAATGATAGCTGATACCAAAGATGCCACAATGTACACCGTCAACAGAACATCTTTTGATCTTGATCTTTCATGATTCTTCGTGCAAGGTGACACTAGAAATCTTGCTGAACCGCACAGAGCAGAGTTGTGCACAAATGATTGAGCAGTGAAGTTAACGAAAGGACCCCCGTTCGGGATCTCCCCATCCAAACTATTGTACGACACATCAAAATGCTCAAGAAAGCAGAGTTTCTCCAAAGAATCGGGTATTAATCCGGAGAGATTATTGCTAGACAAATCCAATCTACTCAAGCCTCTGACACTACTCAAAGATCGAGGGATAGATCCTGTAAGCATATTATTCGACAAGGATAAAGTTTCTAATGATTGACAACTGTCCAATTAGCTCGGAATATCAACCGAAAACAGGTTCCAGGACAAGTCCATCTTATAAATTGCCTTCAAATTTCCAATTTGAGTCGAAATGTTGCCACTCAAATGGTTCGACGACAAGTTCAGAATCAAGAGCTTTTTAAGATCCCAGAAGCTGGGAGGCACGGCGGAATTCAGCCTGTTGGATCCTAACTTGATCTTTCTTAGGGATCCAACTTCACCGAAGCACTCGGGTATTGGACCTATCAGCATATTAGCACTCAAGTCCAACTCTGCCAAATTATTAACTTGGCAAAGTCCATGTGGAATCTGCCCTTGCAACTGATTTTGATACAAATACAGCCCTGCTAAACTGCTAAAGTTTCCGATTCCCCCAGGAATCGCGCCGTTGATGTTGCATTTTCTTGCGGAAAACAGGACGAGAGAAGTGGATAAGTTGCCAATTGTAGATGCAGGGAGAATGCCATTCAGGGGATTCTCTGATACTTCCAGAACCTCCAGATATCGACAGCTAGTTAACGAGGATAGAAACCCGAGTTCCTGATTAGTGTACTCAGCTCCAGTCAAGCTGTTTCCCTGAATTCTTAAAACTTGCAAGAGTCTCAAATCACCAAAGTTGGGTATGGAGCCTGTAAATGAGTTTTGTGCCATTTCCAGGATTGTGAGCTTGGAAGAATTGGTGATGGAGGTTGGAATGGGCCCACTGAGCCTGTTTCCATTCATGTGAAGCCTTTCGAGGTTGAAAAGTGAAATCCCCATATTTGGAGGAAGTGTGCCATCAAATTGATTGAATGAAAGTTGTAAGATCTTCAAGGTTGATATGTTGAAGATGGACGACGGGATGGAGCCTGAAATGAAATTAATGCAGACTAACTGTGCTGGTTAATGAGAATAAAAGATGATCAGTAAATTCACTTTAAGTACGATGAGGTAATGATATTCAAAATATATTAATCAAGTTAACCGATTTTATTATGAGTTGGTATGCGGTGAAACTTGTTCACCGTGAAACTGGTTTAGTTACCACGACTTTAATAATATAAGTCACACTCTTCAGTTATCACGACCATACTCTTTGTTGTAATATAAGTCACACCCTTCATTTTTATGAGTAATATTCTTTATAGTAAAAAGACACACTCTTCAGTTATATAACTAATACCCTTTAGTAATATAAATCACACTTGTTAACCAATTTCACCGAGAAACTTGTTCACCCTATATTTTGTCTTGTATAATCAATCGTTTCACTATTCATCTACGGAGAATCATTTTTTTCCAAACTTATTCCAAAATTAGAACATTAATTAATAGTCTGACAATATAACTATAATTCTCGTTGTAATTCAAATTCGACCAATTCTCGTTAAAGAATTTGAAGCAAACAAACATAGAGTTTACAATGAGTATTAGGACTACAAGTCTAGAATGTTAGAAATTAAATAGTTTGAAGAAGCTTTTTGAAACAAAAGCTAATAGTGTACCTTTTAAAGTGTTGTGACGAAGATCTATGGAAATAAGGGAAGTGAGGTTTCCAATATGTGGAGAGATGGTTCCTCCGAGGTCAAAACGGGAAAGGTTTAGCGCGGTGACCCTCTCAAGTTTGACGTCGCAAGTGACACCAATCCAGTTGCAAACGGAAGTGTCTGTCGACCAATTCTTGGTAAGACGGCCGTGTGGGTCGGAAGTGATTGCGTTTTTGAAGGCGACCAGTGCGGGTTTGTCTGTGTTGGAGTTGTGAAATGTTGTGGATGAGGTGATTGTAGTGATGTTAAATAAGAGGATAAAAGCTAATGTGGGAAACCAAGAATTCTCCATTCATCAACTCTTTGTTCTATATGAACTTATAAGGAAGTCTACAATATATTCAAAGACATTTTTTCTAGCTGCATTGTTGGCCACTCACAAATTCACAATACAAGAGAGGCCACAATATACACCATCAGTCGAACAATATCTTTTAATCTTGGCCTTGATCTTGATCTTGTTCTTGCATGATTCTTCATGCAGGGTGACACTAGAAATCTTGCTGAACCACACAGAGCAGAGTTGTGCACAAATGATTGTGCACTGAAGTTAACAAAAGGACCCTCGTTTGGAATCTCCCCGTCCAACCTATTGTAAGACACATCGAAATACCCAAGAAAGCGGAGTTGTTCCAAGGAATCAGGTATAAATCCAGAGAGATTATTGTTGGAGAAATCCAATATTACCAAGCCTATGACGCTACCCAAGGATTGAGGGATAGATCCACTAAACATATTATGCGACAAAGATAGAGTATGTAATGATAGACAGCCGGATAATGAGCTTGGAATATCACCTGAAAAGTGATTAGTGGACAAGTCCATTTCAAAGATTTCCTTCAGATTTCCGATTTGAGACGGAAGGTTTCCTGACAAATAGTTTGACGACAAGTTTAGAATCAAGAGGTATCTAAGATCCCAAAACCAGGAAGGTATGGTGGAAGTCAGTTTGTTGGATCCTAAATTAATCTTTCTCAAGGATTTTACTTCACCGAAGCATTCTGGAATGGAATCAGTGAGCGTATTAGCACTCAAGTCCAAATCCTCCAAATTAGTCATTTGGCAAAGATAATGAGGGATATACCCTTGCAAATGATTATTGCCAAGGGACATGAGTTGGAGTTTCTTTAATTTTCCTATTGTTGATGGAATGGATCCTATTATCTGATTATCATACAAATATAACGCTAATAAACTGCTTAAGTTTCCAATCTCCGGAGGAATAACACCATGGATGTTGCATCCACCTGCCCCGAACTGGAAAAGAGAAGTGGATAAGTTGCCAATTGTAGATGCAGGGAGAATGCCATTCAGGGGATTCTCTGATACTTCCAGAACCTCCAGATATCGACAGCTAGTAAACGAGGATAGAAACCCGAGTTCCTGATTAGTGTACTCAGCTCCAGTCAAGCTGTTTCCCTGAATTCTTAAAACTTGCAAGAGTCTCAAATCACCAAAGTTGGGTATGGAGCCTGTAAATGAGTTTTGTGACATTTCCAGGATTGTGAGCTTGGAAGAATTGGTGATGGAGGTTGGAATGGGCCCACTGAGCCTGTTTCCATTCATGTGAAGCCTTTCGAGGTTGAAAAGTGAAATCCCCATGTTTGGAGGAAGTGTGCCATCAAATTGATTGAATGAAAGTTGTAAGATCTTCAAGGTTGATATGTTGAAAATGGACGACGGGATGGAGCCTGAAATGAAATTAATGCAGACTAACTGTGCTGGTTAATGAGAATAAAAGATGATCAGTAAATTCACTTTAAGTACGATGAGGTAATGATATTAAAAATATATTAATCAAGTTAACCGATTTTATTATGAGTTGGTATGCGGTGAAACTTGTTCACCGTGAAACTGGTTTAGTTACCACGACTTTAATAATATAAGTCACACTCTTCAGTTATCACGACCATCTTTCTTTTGTTGTAATATAAGTCACACCCTTCATTTTTATGAGTAATATTAACATAGTAAAAATACACACTCTTCAGTTATATAACTAATACCCTTTAATAATATAAATCACACTTGTTAACCAATTTCACCGAGAAACTTGTTCGCCCTATATTTTGTCTTGTATAATCAATCGTTTCACTATTCATCTACCGAGAATCATTTTTTTCCAAACTTATTCCAAGATTAGAACATTAATTAATACTCTGACAATATAACTATAATTCTCGTTGTAATTCAAATTCGACCAATTCTCGTTAAAGAATTTGAAGCAAACAAACATAGAGTTTACAATGAGTATTAGGACTACAAGTCTAGAATGTTAGAAATTAAATAGTTTGAAGAAGCTTTTTGAAACAAAAGCTAATAGTGTACCTTTTAAAGTGTTGTGACGAAGATCTATGGAAATAAGGGAAGTGAGGTTTCCAATATGTGGAGAGATGGTTCCTCCGAGGTCAAAACGGGAAAGGTTTAGCGCGGTGACCCTCTCAAGTTTGACGTCGCAAGTGACACCAATCCAGTTGCAAACGGAAGTGTCTGTCGACCAATTCTTGGTAAGACGGCCGTGTGGGTCGGAAGTGATTGCGTTTTTGAAGGCGACCAGTGCGGGTTTGTCTGTGTTGGAGTTGTGAAATGTTGTGGATGAGGTGATTGTAGTGATGTTAAATAAGAGGATAAAAGCTAATGTGGGAAACCAAGAATTCTCCATTCATCAACTCTTTGTTCTATATGAACTTATAAGGAAGTCTACAATATATTCAAAGACATTTTTTCTAGCTGCATTGTTGGCCACTCACCAGCAGTGCTTTAGCATGTTGTACTATATATTTAATGTGTTGCACATTACAACACGTTAATACATATAGTATAATATGTTAATTCACTTCGGGGTACTGCCAAGAAGTGCATCATGGAGTAAAATCTAACTAAGAAATCTATGAAATGAAAGTTTATAAAAAGAATTCCAATCACGAAAGCTGTGAATTAGTTACTTTAAAGTGGAATAATTAGTGACTAGAAGAATACACAGAAAAAAGGACAAAAGTAAATGAATTATTAAGTCTTAAAGATACTTTAACGTAAAAAACCAAAAAACACAAGATGGAGGGTAGTGGGGCAATGATCGGGATATACACTTGCTTTTTTTTATTATTATTATTATTATGGATACTTCTTTTTTTGAAAAGATATATATATATATATATATATATGTAATTTTGGTATTTTGATTATTACGGATAAATCTTGTATGCATCAGATGTATCATGCACCATGTATTTCATAATACATTTTATATTTATTTTAAAAATATATAATTTATTGCATTGAAATATACAATTTATTACATTGAAATGTGCAACCTAGGTTCGTAAAATAAATTATACATTTTAATATAATAAATTATATGTTTTAAAAATATATCATAAAGTGTGCAAAACAGATTCACTCATTTGAAAGTGTGTATGACAGGTGGGAATAGATAATTGGTGAGTTCAGCAAAATATGATTGCTATTAATTATAAATTATGATCATTGTTGCATCCATGCGTTTTTTGTAAATAAATTGATATTTTTAACTAATTAATTAATAATATCAGGAAAGTAAGAAATAAACAATCATCATAACAATTTTCCGAAGCAATCATCCACAATATATCAAAATTAAATCATTAACGTTGTGATTCAAAGTTCTTTGCCTGTTTAAAAAAAAAAAAAACGTTGTGATTCTAAGACAACATGTCACTATGTGTAACATTTTACTCTTAATTTGCATGCCACCCGTGTACAAAAATTTATGCACATTTAGATATTTACAAACATATATTTTATTATTCTCAATTCTTTTGGTACATAACGTAACAAATATTAATTGATGGACACTTAAACGGCCCTGCTAATTGGGCCTGATTTGGGCTAGAATTTTTTTCGAGCCCAGTTCTTCTTCCTCATAGTTTAACGTTAAACAATAACACTATATATTGAATAAACATGTAATATTACTGCAAGTCTTGCTGCTTTTGAAAATTCTTTATTATAAATGCAACTAAATGACTTATGATGTATTATGAACAATTCGTCTCTCATGTAAGTGTGCCTCTATTATTTATAGATGTTTGATAGGATGCATTGAAAGTGTTATAATTTTAATATTATTGTTTGATAAGAACGACAATTCGCACTACAAGGATAAAATATTACTCCCTCCGTCCCTGAAGAATTTGTACACTTACTGTTTGATTCATATTTTAACGACGATTTTTTATTAATATTGAAATGATAAAGCAATTTTAAAGAAGACGTATAATAGAGAAGGGGTAAGACTATCATACCCCACCTTAAAAGTCACTTTATTATTTCAAATACTAATATAAATAATTCGTTCGCTAAAACACGAAAAAAAAGATAGGTGTGCAATTCTTGGGGGATAAAGGGAGTAATTTTTTCTGTGCATTGAAGTCAAAAGGCCAAATTAACCTTTTATTTAACCATTCATCCAAATTATTACTATTGCAAGAAATCTTTCTTACAATTCACAAATTCACAATACAACCATTTACCCAACCAACCAAAGTCCAACCAAAGTCAAAGTTGTTTAATTTACAGAATTAACATAATGAACCAAAAAAATCTGGGTGTCAATTATTTTCAGAAATTTTAGAGAGGAGGGCAACAAACAGGCCCTATAAGTAAATGGAGTAACTCATAGCGTTCTTCTTTGGATTTTTTCATGAACTTTTATTTCATAGCTTTCTTAGTTATATTTTTGCTCTTTCAACATATATATTTTAATTAATTCTTCAAAAGAATTTAAATTGATAGTTTTGACATCTTTTAGTTTCTGAATTGATATTTTTCCTTGCCTATAATATTTTCAAAGCACCCCCTATGTCAATAATTGCAATTCTATCTTATTTTTTCTAAAATTATCCTTAATAAATGATTTTAAAGTACTAGTCATCTTATAATTAATAAGAAATATAAGGATATAAAAGTCAACACAAGGAGTATCCCTTTTTGCACTATCTTAATTAAATTGAACATGTATTAAAAACAATGAAATACAGATAAGTACCCAATTTAACATATATTAGCCACAGTAATTTCCTCTTTCACACTGCTGTATATAAATAACACCTTTCCCCAACCTTTTTTCCATCTTGTATTTTGTTATTAAACTATAGTCAATAGTGTGTGCGTAAAATGAGGCCCTCAATTAGAATTAAAATATATAGTTTATGGTTTCTTGGATTTTTTGCAGTTCCAATGGTGGGCCAACTTGTGCATGATTTATCCATTGATGGCCAGACACTGTTGTTCAGTAATGTAGGATCATCTTTCAGAAAAACACCCATGGAGCGACATCTAATTACCACTAAACCGGGGCCACATCCTATCGCCAACCCGTCCAAAAATGTCGGATCGTCTCTCAGAATGATACCCACCGGCCCAAATCCTCTCCACAATTATCCGTATCCGCCTAAAAATGTCGGATCCATGAACTGAGAATGTGCTAGTAATCTACTCAAATTAGAAAATTTTGTATCTGTTTCCACATGAAAGATAAAATTTCATCTAGTGCGCTTAAAAGTACAAAAACGACTGTATTACCTTCCTTTATTTTGAATGGATTTCCTATTTCATATTTTTATTGTCTTTAATCGAGGGTCAGAATCGAAAAATCGCTTGAGCCAGACGAGTTCTGGCTTCCTAGTCGATGCTTACCAAAACATATTTTTCACCCAAACTGTAACATAAAGTTGAAGCATCTGAGTATCAGCCGGTTTTACCTCCGCCTTCACAGCTTCACTCTAAACCCTCTTCTCGATATCTCTTTCGAACTGAAATCTAGAGAGAAGCATACACCACTTGGCCAACCCTTGAGGGTTTCAACTAATCAGTTACTTATCATAACGATGGACCCAAAAATACCTAAAGAGTAAAGAGGGGACTAAAATGAGAAATAACACGGTGATGAATATTAAACTCAGTGAAAAATAGATGCAAAGAAGTTCCATCACCCACAACACAAAATGGGCAGCAATCATCAATAAAAACTAGTACTGTTGGAACCATATATATATTTTTTCACAAAATTGAAACTCACATTCAACTGGTTGGGGAGCTCCCGGCAATACTATAATAGGGGCTGGAATTTTGTGTCAGCTGCTTGTTATAGCTCCAAAAATTATCTTTGATCTTTTGAAGCGCGGCGGCTGCTTCTATCATGTTGATTCTACTCCTGGGTGAAACGGCTAAACATTTCATCGCCAAATCAAAAATACACAACATGCATTCCTCCTGCAAAAACAAAGCAGGATCTAGGACTTCACTAATTGCATTCCTTTCTACTGCTTCACTCACCCACTCCTTTAACCCAATATCCCCCTCAAACATATCATCTGTCGGCTTCTTCCTCGTGAAAATCTCCAGTAACATTATTCCATAGCTGTATACATCCCCCTTAGTCGATACTTTTCCTTCGGATCCATACTCTGTTAGCATTACAAGTTCTTACAACATCATCAAATGGTTAAGAAATAAAGCTGAATATTGTGTTCAATATATTTGATATGTTACAAATTTATCAAATCATGGAGGTAAAAACAGCTACATCTGTTTTTTTAGTACATATAGATATACATCACCTGGTGCGGCATAACCAATAGTGGCCAAGGTTTTAGTTTGAACCACAGCTTCTCCATTTTCAAATACCTTGGAAATTCCAAAATCTACAACATGAGCAGTCATGTCTTGGTCCAGCAAAACATTACTCGGCTTTATGTCACAGTGCACAACAGGGAATGTATGATGACGGTGAAGATATTCCAAGGCTAACGCAACATCTATTGCTATATTGAGCATTTGTACAATATCCAGACCATAGGTGTCGGAATATAACCATTTCTTCAAGCTCCCATTCGGCATGTACACAAGAACCAACGCTTTGAATTCTGTGTTGATGCAGCAACCGATCATACGAACTAAATTTCTGTGGCGTATGGAGTTCAATATTTCAATTTCAGTGTCGAAGCTTTCTGTAGCTTCTTCTCTTTCCAAGTGGAACACTTTGACTGCAATATCTAATCCCTCTGGCAATGTCCCTTTATATACAGAGCTAAAACCTCCTACTCCAAGTAGGTTCACTTCATTGAATTCACTCGTTACCAGCACGAGCTCTCTGTAGGAAATTATCCTCCAAGAAACACCTAGTGAAGCTTGATGATCAATGAAACAAGGTGGTGTTCTTGCATCTCTCTGTCTCTTTATTATGATCACAAAAATTATGGACAAGAATATGCCAATCACCCAAATGATAACTGCTACAAGAGAGGCCACAATATACACCATCAGTCGAACAATATCTTTTAATCTTGGCCTTGATCTTGATCTTGTTCTTGCATGATTCTTCATGCAGGGTGACACTAGAAATCTTGCTGAACCGCACAGAGCAGAGTTGTGCACAAATGATTGTGCACTGAAGTTAACAAAAGGACCCTCGTTTGGAATCTCCCCGTCCAACCTATTGAAAGCGGAGTTGTTCCAAGGAATCAGGTATAGACGTCTAGTGATCGGAGAAACGTGAGGTTTCCAATATGTGGAGCAATGGTTCCTTCAAGGTCAAAACTGGAAACATTTAGCGCGGCAACCCTCTGATGTTTGAGGCCGCAAGTGACACCAATCCAGTTGCACACACGACTGGTGGTTGACCAATTCTTGCCCACAAGACCATGAGGTAAATAATCTAGCTTATTTCAAATAATTTATAAATAATTATTTCAAGAGCTTATGCATTGTAAGTTTACAAAAACTTATTATTTTCTAAAGTGTTAGAATAATAGAGCTTATAATTGCTTTAAGAATTACGACATAAATAAATTTTATTTAAATGTTGTTGAGGGAAATTAAATAAATGGATTACTCCCGACCCTCTCTACAAGTTCGAACTTTTAGATGGGACGAAATTCTTTCATGGTATCAGAGTTTAGGCTCGCCCGCATCCCCGTGTTCGATTCATGTGGGCGACTCCACCCATTTAAATTGTGCACTAGTTGGCATCCTTCCAAGAGAGTGGAGGCAATGATTCGACCTACGAGTGAGGGGAGTGTTTGTTGGGGTTCAAACAATATCCCACATCGAAAAAATATGGGAGGATCATGGGGTTTATTAGGATGAACATTATCTCAATTGGTATGAGGCCTTTTGGGAGATGTCCAAAAATAAATTTGTGCGGGTTTGGTCCAAAGCGGACAATATCATACCAATGAGAGGATTTGAGTCCATATAACAGTGGTATCAGAGCCATGGTCCCAGACAAAATGGTGTGGAGTAGTCCCCGGTGTTAAACAAATAAGACGATAAAGTCTTGGTGAAAAAACGGGAGTCTCTATGAACTAGGCGGTGTTGACCTAGATAGAGCGGGTCGTTTGAGGGGAGGCTCGGTGGTCTTTGTTTGAGGGGAGGACCCCACATCGGAAAAATACGGGAGGATCATGTGGTTTATTAGGATGGATACTATCTCAATTGGTATGAAGTCTTTTGGGAGATGCCCAAAAACAAATTCGTGTGGGCTTAGTCCAAAGCGGACAATATCATACCAATGAGGGGATTTGGGTCCATCCAGGATCATAACAGTGTTGAGAAAAATTAAATAAATGGATTATTCTCAATCCTCCCTACAAGTTCTGACTTTTAGATGAGACGAAATTCTTTCAAATGTTATTAAAAATATTTATATTTTAATTTTCAATGTCGAGCCATCGTTGGACCTCCGGTCACCGCCAAATTACTGTCATGCACCATCGACGAACCACATTATTTAGGTGATATTGATGAATTTATATTGAGGGTGAGAAAGGTGGATGGGGTGAAATATGTATTGTACATGTAAGCATGGTGTTGGGCTTGGGATCTGATTGTCTGAGATATGTTTGTTTCGAAACTCATCCGGATGAATTTAGTACTTTGTGAATAAGGTTTTATTATAGTTTAAAATTTAAAATTATAATTCAACGCCCACTCTTATAAAATACATCTATATATATATATATACATAATTTTAAAAAAATGCAATATAATCACATCACTATTTTTTACACTTTCAATACAATATAATAATACAACATTAACCACTATTAAATATTGATTTGACATAAAATAAAATTTCACCTTACCAAAATTTTAAAACAAACACATATTTTTTACTATTCACAAAGACTGTCAAATCCATAGAATTTTGAAGTCGTGACTTCTTCCGCACACCTAAATCCCAAAACAAACATACTCTGAATGATTTGACTCATTTCTTTTTTCTCTAGTATTGGCAGCTTCTCTATCTTTCCCCTCTCTCTGACGTCTTAGACCATGTTTGTTTTTGGCTTGGGGTGGATGGAACAAATCCTGATGGAGAAAAAAGATGGATGGAGTCTATGAATAATAATCTTTGTTTGTTTTGTGTTGAATGTAATAGGGGTGAATAAGGTTTTATGTCAAATCAACACATTTTAATGATAATGATATATTATTTTGTTATTGTTAGTCAGTGGAGTAATAATTATATAAAAGAAAAGTGTAAGGAAAGTAGAAAATAGGAGATATGATGAATTGTTGTAAGAAATAAAAAAAGCAGTTATGTGATAGTTTTAGGGTGTAGCTATATAATGAGAGTGAATGTGTATTTAAATAGAGAATGAAATGTGAAAATCCAAAAAATAGATTGGATGGGGGGAAGCCCATTTCTATCCGGATCTCCTCGTCTTAAAACATACATTAGGATATATGTTATGGGATTATAGTAGGCTGGAGAAATTTCGGACTTTGAAATCCAAGTATTTGCAAATTCTAAAGAATAGTTAAAATATGTATTTATTTTAGGATTTTATAGGATAAAATTATAGAATTATATTATTATAGTATTATTATTATTAGTGTATTAAGAGAATAAAATAGTAGATAATACGATATATTAGGAGAATAAAAAGGAGGTTGGTTGGTAGATGATAAAGTGGAGTTGAATTTATAAAATCTTGAAATTCTTATTTTAAGTCTGGAAATAAAAATATAAAAGAGTTTTATCTCATTTAAAAATTCAAATTTATAAAGATGTGTGAAATTAATTCTTTTACAATACTCTCTTGCCAAGGGAGTTTTGGAATTACAAAGTCTAAGATTGTGTTTGTTTTGGGACTCACAAGGATGGACTTAGAACTTTGTGCTCCCCGTCTCATACGAGTTTGAGATTTAAAGTCTAGTTTTTAAATTCTACATTCAATCAACACCTATAAATACCTATAAAACCTACTATTACTATTTCCAATACATCACACTTTATACACTTTCTTACTCTTTTCAATATAATATAATAATAATACAACATCAATCACTATTAAATATTGATTTGACATAAAGTTAAATCTCACCATACTCAAATCTCAAAACAAACACATACATTTACTATTCATCAAGGATTCTAAGTCTCTGTATTCTAAAACCTTGACTTGCTCCGCACACTTAAATCTCAAAACAAACGCACCCTAAAGGCATGTTCGTTTCGGGCTTATAGTGGACGTGAAAAATTCGGACTTTGAAGTCCTAGGATTTCAATATCATGATGAATAGTTAAGATGTATGTTTGTTATGAAATTTTATAGGGTATGATGATGAAAAAAATGATTGATGTGATATTATTATATTATTTTAAGTGTATTGTGAGAATAACAAAGTAGATACTTTAAGTGTATTGAGAGAATAAAAAGTAGAGTAGTTAGATTATGAGTTAGAGTATGATTAATAGGATTTCAATATTATTACTTTATATCTCAAAATAAATGGGGGTTTGTGATTATAAAGTCCAAAATTTGTGGGAATAGTCGCGAAACGAACATTTCCTATAGGGCTATTCCCGAAACAAAGATACCCTCAACGGCTTTTTCAGTGGAGGAGGGAGAGGGGTACATGAATTGTACCCCCAAAATGAAATGTACCCCTCTTTATATCTTGTATTAAAAAAATAAAATTGTATTTTATTATTATAATTAAGAAAAAAAAATACTCAAATGTATCCCTGAATTTTAAATTATACTCAAATGTATCCCCGAATCTCGAATTCTTGATCCCAGTAACTTTTTTCAGGCTTCTCGAGTCCTTTCGTCCACCTTCCTAGAAAGAGATGCATGCAACACCCATTCGCCAGCTATTTAGTGGAATTCATCAATTGCTTTGTGAGGTGAGCCAAATACAAATGGGGAGATGCGTGTGAGGAAATATATGACACAGCGGATTTTAAGTTTAATCCTCTTCAAATAAAATTTTATATCGGTTTCTCAAAATTTTGGGCTCAAACTTTGGAAGAATTTCTATGTTTATGTCGGATTATTGGTCAATGACATTGCATTATAATTTCTGTAACATTTGATATTTACACACGTTTTTGTTAAACTTGTTCATAGTACAAAAATTATATTATTACATTTATAACTGATGTCATATTTTTATAAATTAATAACATTTAATATTATGATTTTAGTATATAAATATAATATTATTAATTTATAAATGTAATGGTATAAATTTTATATTATAAATAAATTTCACCAAAGAGTTACTCCTTGATTTTTATTTTTTAAAAGAAAGAATGTCATATTTAAAAACAATTAATCGCATTTAAATGTATGAGTAACTCTGTGGATCAGGTTTATAAATGAATTTTATCACTGTTATGTATAAATATTTTATATTTTTAAATAGTTAAATATTTTATGAATAACAATAATAATTTTTATACATAATAGTGATAACGAATTTGTTACCGCGGAAAAAACACACTCATAAGTCATAACTCAAAATCTCCAACGGTAACCCTTTCAAAAATCAATTTCAAATGCCTCTGCATTTATCATCATCTTCTCTCCTCTTTCAAGAAACCAAAAATCAAGATTCGGAATCCAACTTCACGCACACCACACACACTAGCCATTAAATTCATCGTGCATCCCTCACTATCCTGCAATGGCGGTCATCCAAGAGCAAATGAAACCGAAGGAGAGGGAAATCCCAGTGTTCACAGTGTTGAAAAACAATTGTATTCTCAAGAACATCTTTGTTTTAGATAAACCTCCTTCAATTTCTTCTGTTGATGGAGGATCGGAAATTGAAGAGACATTGGTAGTTGGAAGGCACCCAGACTGTAACATAAAGTTGGAGCACCCGAGTATCAGCCGATTTCACCTCCGCATTCACTCTAAACCCTCTTCTCGGTCTCTTTTCGTCACTGATTTGTCCTCTGGTAAACGTTTTTCCTCTTTTCAATTTCTTCTCTCCCTCTTCCTCTCTGTTAGGGTATGGATTGATATGTTCTGGCGATATGCAATTTCCTGAATTTTGGATAATTTTAGGGTTTTTCAATTTATCGGCAATTTTAGGTTAGAATACTTCTCGCAATGTTAGTATGTGTGCGTTTATTTGTTATTTTCTGACGATGGACAATTTCCTGAATTTTGGATAATTTTAGGGTTTTTCAATTTATCGGCAATTTTAGGTTAAATATCTTCTCGCAACTCTCGTTAGAATGTATGTATTTGTGCGTTCATTTGTTATGTCCTGGTGATGGTCCATATCATGCTTTTAATTATAAATCTTGATTCGTTGTTGTGTGTTTTCAGCTTTAAATTTGAATACATTTGCCGTTGTTATCTATATTGTTGATTAGTTTTTGAAGGTATAAACTCTGAATTTACATAATCTAGTCATTTATATGTTCGTCTCTTGCGTTATGAGAATGTCTCTATTTCCATGATACTATGCAGCTAGGGATTACAACAAATATTAAGTTTCTTTATTAGAATATAATACAATGATGTAGCAAATCAGAACCTCAGTATAAGTACTAATGTGATGGACTTGTGGATACTGCCTGTCAGTGCAAATTGAAGTTTGATGGATCATTTTTGTTCCTTAATTTATTTCTGGCATTTCTGTTTTCAGTGCATGGGACTTGGGTTTCTGGCAGGAGAATCGAGCCACTGGTCCGAGTTAAACTAAATGAGGGTAATATGCTGCATCTTGGGGCATCAAGTAGGATGTACAGACTCAACTGGGTCCCACTGAGTCGCGCTTATGACATGGACGACCCGTTTGTGCCTCAACTGGATGCTCCAGATGAAGTCAATGATGAAACAGATGGGGTGACAGATCAGGTCAGCTTTAGAAATTTTTATTGATAAGAGTATCTTGTTATATGTCAATAATGTAATATCTTTTGATATAGAGTATACAGATTTCATATTCTTGTAATTTGATCATTCAGGATCAGGATAGCGTGTCTTGTAGAGAAAATCAAGGGCTGGATCTGAGTGATAATGTGGAAGGACAAGAAGGGCTACTCTCTGATAAGGATATAGGTTTCACTGTGCAAAAGCCGAGCCCAATAGCACCTCCAATCCCTGAAGACTTGCATCATCTTTTCTCTAAGGAAGATGACGTACAGGACAGCGGTTTGCCTGAAATATACAGCAGCAAAAAATCTAACTCTCCAGTGGCCAGCTGTGTCGATTGGATACTGCAGTTACAGAAGATGAAGAAAACAGAAGGGACAACAGATCAGGTGAATTTAGAAAATGTGCTTGAAAGAAAAATATCTTGCTAGTTTTTGTAATTGTTAATTTACTGGTATTCGTATATTCTGTATTTGATGTTCCAGGATGGGGTTAGTTCCCATAGTGGAAATGATGAAGAACAGTGTCTGAATATGGAAGGTCTAAAGCAGCTATTTTCTGATGAGGATCTAGTTAATACAGCATTGCCTGAAAGCTTGTACGGTTCTGTTGCTGAGAAAGATGTAATAGAGAAGAACGAGTCGCCTGAAGTATGCAATAAAGAAAACAGTACCCCACAAGCCCCTATTCCCTCCACCGAGACTAAAGAGTATTCTGGGATGAATTCAGACAAAATGTCAGTTCTGAGCATCTGGTCAAGGAGAGGTAAACCTGAGAGTGTTAAGGTTGAAACCAGCCAAAGCAGAGGAAACTGTGCAAGGAAAAATACGAGCTCAAATGAATCGAGGCTAAAGGATCAGTATGAGATTTCTGATAAAACTGACGAAACTTACACACCAGGCAAGGAGAATAAATCCCCCGATTCCTATCTAGTTAGGTCTTTGAAATGCAAATTTGAAGAAACTTTGAAGGTTGAATCAAACCCAAACACCCCCATCTCTAGTGTTGATCAGGACGAAGAAATTTTCACACCGGACAAAGAGAATATGACTCCACCTAGTCATCTTCTCAAGTCAATGAAGAACATTGCCAAATCAGGAGAAGTTAAGCATCCAAAATCATATAGGCCATCTCCCTTGAAGATTGGTAATAACAGCAACGTGTATCAGGAATCAAAATCAGAATTTTCCATCTCCAAAAGCCATGGCGGGTTGAAGACAAAGCAGTCTGTGTACAAGGCTAGACCAGATAGGGAACCTCTTTGTCAACTGCTTATTAACTCCAGTGATCGTAAAGCCAAGTCAAATGTAAGTTTAACGGGCCCGTTTTTTTGTGTTTTTCAGCCTCTCATATCTTGTGATCTCGATTTCATTACAAATTTAATCATGTCCTGTACAATGTTCTGCAGACAAATACTATGAAGGTGAATGAAAACAGGTGGACCATCATAGCAGACACTATTTCTCTGCTGAATAAGAAATCGAGGAAGGAATTGCAGTTATTGAGAGGCCTTCGAGGGACAACTCTGGTTATTCCCAGAATCGGTAATGGACCCTACCTTTGATATTTCACTTTGTGTGTATATACATATATAGCTTATCTTTACATTATGTTAATGATGCCTTTTCTTTAATATCAGTTGTAAGGGAACTCGATTGCATGATAAAACGTGCGAGTTTCTTTTCAAGAATGACAGAGGCTTCAGCAGCGTTGAATTGGATTGAAGAATGTATGGCTGCAAATGAACAGTGGATTCATGTGCAGAGCTCAGCAGAAGAAGGCAGGCTCGTCCCACCAACTCCGCCTGCTGCTGCTGCTTCACCTCGTTAGTTCAGTGAGGACAAGACTGTCTTTTCTGTTGGCTCTGTCCCATTCTCTCCCATTATAGTTTACAAGAAATCGTCACTCCAATAGCAGCAGATCACATTCTTGAATGTGCCCTTTTGTTTAGACGAATCACAGACGGACAGCTTGTCCTTCTAAGTGATGATGTGGCTTTAAAGATCAAAGCTATGGCAGAGGTAAGGAACCTTGGCTAAATAAGTAGAATTCGATTAAGGGTAGTTTATAATATGGTTTTGATTTTGATTATATATTGTTCCAGGGTGTTATTTGTGAGACAGCAGAGGAATTTAAATGGAGTGTTGTGAATCCTTTTTCACCAAGGTTTTGTACTCAATAGTTCCCGATTGGACCTACTTTGGTGGTGCTCGATGATCACGGTGCTCAAGGAGAATTACTATCCTAGCCCTACTACCAAGACCTCAAAATCTGGAGATACTAAGGGGTTGAAGTTAATATTGCTGCACAATTCCAACTTCAGGCTGATGACAAACTAGGATCTTCTTGTTAGGCCATTGTTGAATTTTTTTTTCACAAATATTGTGTTTCTTCTCTTTCAATTTCAAATTGAAATGATAAGATTCTGCAGTGAAAATCAATAGATTTTCCATGGAATCATGCTCTTATATTTTCGTTGAAGAGAATTTATTCAATGACAATGAACTAAGCATTCAGAACGACAACTACATCATAAGAATCTACCTGCTCGAAGCCATTTGAGCCGTTTTACCTTACAGTCTTCTTAGGGTAAATAGATAATTATAATTATAATTTAATGGCTTAATTGCAAATAAAATCACACTTATTGCTTAATTTAAATATAATCTAAAGTTAACCCTAGAGCCATCCCTATGCCAGCCAGTATTTGGGGGAATCCGTGCTATAAAAATGTATTGTGCTTTTTGAGTCGATCCGAATGAAAACTTCGTGAGCATGAGCACGAGTGTTTGGGCCGAGATTGAGAGTGAAAGTAGTACTGAGGCTGAGGAAGCGAACGTGTTATTATTGTGTGTGTTTCATTACAGTTGTGTTTTATAATTTAGAGAGGCAGTCCATTTCTTCGTGGAAACGGAGAATGGAAGCTTTATTATGGATCTCAAGTAAGACTGCAAATGAGTCGATTTAGTCGAATATATAATTGTTCAAGCTTGTTTGATAAGTAATCGAGTCGAACATGTAGTTGAACTTGGGCGGTATGTCTTAACTCCGTATGCAACGGTACGTGGTCTTGGAGATTGTGGATTCTTAGTTACCACAAACTGCGAAAGTCTAATTTAGGATCTTCTTGTTAGGACATTGTCTAAATATTTTGTTCACAAATATGAATGTTTCTCTCTCAATTTCAAATTGAAAGGATAAGAATTTGCAAGTGAGCAATAGGTAGATTTTGGGTTAATATCATTTTATCCCTAAAACTTTTATTTTTCCATTTTTAGTCTCTCCCTCTTCCACTCACTATTAAATTTAATCATGAAAGTATACTTTTACTTTCATATTCTATCCCATCATTAGTTGCCCTCCATTGGCTGACAGACTCTATTCGATAGTGTTAATGTAATTATTTGAAATGGTTTTTTTACTTAATATAATAATAATAATATTTGCTCAAAAAAAAAAAAATAATATCATTTTATCCCTATAATTTAAATTATTACATGTAGCACCCTACATAGTTGATTCCATCAACCAAGGGATGAGTCAACTACCGATAGGACCAAAACTAGACATCAACTTTAGGGACCAAAAAATCCGTAGATTTTTCCATTTAATAACAAATAAGACATGGTATGATGTTCTTACATACAATGCTGTTAATGAAATTTTATCCAATGTCAATGAACTAAGTATTCAGAAAGAACAACTACAGCATAAAAATCGACCTACTCCAAGCCATTTGAGCCATTACAATACCTAGTCTTCATAGTGTAATCACACGAGCCAGTTAACAGAAACGAAAAGAACTTTCCGAGTCCTCAAATGGAGGTCGAGGAAATTCATGAAAATCGTCCATGCTACTCGTCTCAAAACCTAAAAGCGAAAAAAAACATGGGATCCACTCTACACCCTTCTACATCCATAACATTTTGACTAAATTCCATCTCTTGACTTTATTCGTTTGCTTCAATGCATTGACCTCGATCAGGCGGCCAGATGATCCTTCAGGGATAGCTGGCGTATGGCCTTGAAGAGAGCAATGTGACCGCCAACTTATCTTTCCTAGAAAACGTCGTCCCATGATGAGCAAAGCCATTTATCTCGTCCACAATGCTTCTCGTGTGTTTTCAAATCAGCAATCACTGAGAATTTCTTTGTGTTGCAACGGCTACAAGTGTAATTCTTGTCGCAATGGGTCCTCTTGTAATGATTTTTCACACACAAGATTGTTTTTAGAGGCTGAAACTTCTTATGATCCTTATTACGTTTGCATCCAATATAAGGGCAAGAATACCTCTTGATAAGAATTGGCTCAGAGGTGGATTCTTTGTGGGGCTTTGCTAGAGCAGCCGGAGTTTTGTACTCATCGCCATGGCCTCTCATGTGCATTCGTAGATTGGCGTCTCTTTTGAACCCCTTGCCACATATCGTGCAAAAATGGGTGTGGGGAGCGAGGATTTCTTCCTTCTCGAGTTGCAGAATTTCATAAGAACCGGGAGGGAGGTTCTCTCCTTCGTCAGCATCTTCGTCACTTTTCATATCGTGGTCTTCCACGGGGATGTTTTGCTCGGTTCCCAAAATACCCTTTGCATCAAACTGATTTTCCACCTGGTTTGCATTGTTGTTATGCTGAAGAACAACGTTGTTATCCGAGGGCTGATTCGTCATTTCACTTTCATCGCCTCAGCTGGGGAAACGGAACTTTCAGAAAGAGTGTTTTTTACAGACGGTAAAAGGCTGCCTGCAGTAGATATCAACTGAACTATAATTGAAGTTAGGTCAGCTGTGATGAGCTGCTGTTGCTGA